>CM041778.1:200823989-201073959 GCA_023374045.1 Limonium bicolor
TAAGACAGATTACCTCGAAGATGGACGAGAAGAGCCGCAGTTAAACCAACAGACTAAAGAAATCAAGAACCTTCAGTAGAGAGCAGTAGACAGTATACAATGAAGACAAGGGAACCGTTCAAGGACGTGAAAGAGAAGGAAAGAAACATGGAAACCCATTATGGACGAATAACATGTAGAATTCTCATAAGGATCGAGCAAATTCTTGCAATCCAGAGGAAATCTACCAGGTGATGTGGACAGAAACGCGTGACTATGCAATGATGAGAGACAGAGATAATGTACTAGCAGATACCTTGCTTAAGGAACAATGGACTTGGAATGTACCACTCATATGATAATTCGCTCATCTTATCTGTTTGACTCATTAGGTATTAGTTGCTGAGAGTTTACGCCTCTACACTCTGTGGGACTGAGTGTTTTGGTATTGCACTTGTGCAGTTATTAATCTAGTGGGAATACAGGACGATGAAATGGATATCAACAAGAGTGTGTATCAAAGAACTACAACAGTGTGTTACTCCGGAACAAGACCACTTGGAGACACGGATGACAAACTTTATCTCCGTGGACATGTAGGCTGGTACGTCTTGGTATTACAAGACAAGTGCAATGAGTACTAAGTACTAACAATAGCCAATGTCATATTACACCTCAAGCTGAATATCAGTGAGAGAGAAACACATGCATGTAAGCTAGTGATCCAAACGAGAGGATACACAGCAAAAAAAAAGAAGAAAAGAGGCAAATTGAGTCTATGTTCATGGGTCTGCACCTCAATACGGAGCGAGTGGGCCCATTAGAACGAACTTGGGAGAGAGCACAAACTGATCAGTGCCTCACCCTATATGTATTGTGGAGCCTAGAAGGGCTAGAATCATACCCGTCTCTCTGATATGAGGATAATCCACGAGTTGGAGAAATCTTTGAGAGCCAAGTATCCAGCGCTCCTTGTTGAGCGGCTGTAGTATACTTGTGGGGTACGGGGGCGTAACCCTTTTTAAGGGGGGGGGGGGGGGGGGGGTAGAGCCTTTTGGCTGTGCACTTGTGTGCATTAAGTTTTGTTGTTGTTTGGTATGCGGGGCATACGAGGTTTGTTTATTGTTTGTTTCGTATGCATGGCATACAGTGAATTGCTGGTGTGCGGGGCACACGAGGTTTTGTTGGTTATGATTGGTACACGGGGCGTACGTTGTTTGGTTTGTTTGTGTGTGATGTGCACTTGTATGTATGTATCTTATGAGATACCTGTATGAATGTTGTATTTACACCATGTGTGTAATACTTTTCTTATGCTACTTGTGATATATGTATTTATATTGCTTTGTAGAATGATTACATATGGTATCGCCTAGATACAAAATGAATCATTAGTTATGGAATGTGGAACGATGGTATGTTATGGAGACCTCGGGGAGGTTGTCAGGGTTTGTAGAATTGAAATACCCCAAACTTAGTTATGTTGTTTAAACACCTAAATATGGTGTATTAAGACTAAAAAGAGTCTTAGAAACATTAGTAAACAATTTAAACCATAAAGAACACAATTAAATACCTTAAGGTCAATAAGGGCTAAAATGTGCTCTAAGCTTGGAATAAGCTTGGGTAAGACCTAATGAACTTACCAAGACCTCATTTATATACTAATGAACATATTAAATCAATTACCAAAGAAAACCAAGCTTGAAAACAAGTTTAAACACAAAATGTGCTTTAAGGAGTCTTAAAGCACATTTTTGAAAAATTGTCTTGTAAATGAGTTTTGAGTGGCTAGATGTCAATCATTACTCTTAAATATATATGTGTACTATATAATATCACATTTGGATGTCTATATCAATAGGAAATCAAAAATTTCACTTCTATGTGCCTTGTTTTTATGAATAGTGATTTTTATAAGCTATTTTGTAACATATGTTTGTATAAGTAATTAAATTGACAAATAAAGACTATATTACCCCTAAGTAATAATGGGGGCCGGTTTTCCTAAGTGTGGTGACTCACCACTCTCTTGTTATTTTGTTAAGTAAAGAAAGATGACTAACTAGGTACTATTTGCTTTATAAACTACAAATATCTTCTAAAAAGCAAACTTACCTCATTCTCTCATTTCCTTCTCATTTCACACGGTTCCATGCTCTTCTTCAACCTCTCTTCTTGCTCTCTTTCACGGTAATACTCACCACCACCATTAAACTCTAGCTTTGACCACTTGTAAAATCTAGCTCACTTAACCAAATCAAAAACAAACACCACCATTCTCTTCCTCTCATCAAGCTCTTCATTCCTATCTTCTCAAAACTTCAAGAGCCCCATTTCGGTGCCATGGAGTTCCACCATTTAAGGAGCTTGAACTTGTGTTTCTACATATTATTGATCTCCTTTGCTTCTAGGTAAGGAATCTCAAAGAAAAATCAAGTTTCTTCCATGTTTTTACCTTGACCGAAAATGCACATTAATGGTGCTCTTTGTGTGACTTTGTTCTAGCTTCATTCCAACCTTTCATGTACTAGGTGGAGTCCTCTCTTGATATATATATTTAAACTCTCTTCAAAGACCAAGGTAAAACAACTACATTAATGTTTTTGAAATCATGTAAACCTAGGGTTTACAATGAGATGAAGCTTAAAGCTTGAATACTCATTATGTTGTTTGTATAATGTTTAGAAGTTGACAAACAATCTAAAGCCTTGCCGATTTTAAACAAGGAAACAAGAAAGGAATTTGTGTGGAAAAGAGGTAAATGTACTAACCTAATGTGTTTAATGCCTTAGGAGAAATGAGCTTATAATGCTTGTTAAAACTACCTAAAGAGCCAAAGGTAAATGACCTAGTGAAGTGTTCTCAAGGAGACTAGTAAAAGAACATATGTCTCGTTGTATGTATTTGCAGGTCAAAGGCATATATATTGTGGAAATTCAGTGTTTAAGAATTATGCACTTTAAGGGCCTAAGAGCCATGCATTTTAAGGGCCTAAGTGCCATGCAATTTAAATTATGCACTATATTGTGATGTAGTGCTATATGAGTGAAGTTTGTGTATAATAAAGTGCTTGATGGATTTTTAGTGTTCTTGGTTGTTTGTTGGTGAAAACAATATGTTTTAGTTTAGTAATGTTCTAGGAGAACCTATGTCGAAATTTAAGTAATAAACAAGAAGTTCTAAGAGTTTAAAATGAGTTTGATAAGTTAAGAAGTGTTTAGAATGGTTAGGTGCTTTCCTTGTGAAAGAAACATGCGTTAAGGTGATTTAAGATGTGAGGAGGGCTTTGGAAATGTTCTAGAGGATTTTATAATGCAAGGAATGTCTTGGGATGCACTAGAGTCATTTGGACTTGTGTTAGGATTTAGGCAAACTTTGGTGAACAAGGAGAAAGTGTAAACTTGGGAAAGGATTTCAAGAATGACATAAGGAGTTAGTTGTGAGAAATGATGCTTGGGAGATGATGTTAAAATGAGGAGAAAGCATTTTGGGATAGTAGTTATCATAGGTATGAAGCACCACTTGAAAAACTAAGGAGGAAATAGCATAAGTGTTAGGAATTTTGGGAAGAAATGAGTAAAGGCTTAAGGAATTAGAAAATGAGTTTTATGAGTGTTTAAGGATGTCTTAAGGTGTGTTTGAAGTGCCCAAATGAGGTTAGGGTGTACTAGGATATATGGGGTGAAGTTTGGAGTTGAATGTGAAAAGGAAAATAAGGGTCTGGGGCAGACCGAACTTGCGACCGAACTTGCAAGTTCGGTCGAGCCCAGTTTACCCTGCGAGAATGGCTTCTGGAATGGACCGACCTTGGGGACCGGACTTGCAAGGTCGTCCGGGCTTGTATTTTGTGTACGGATTGAGTTACTGGAATCGACCGAACATGGGACCGGACTTGGCAAGTTCGGTCGGGCTAAATTTTCAAAGGGAAGAAACTCTCTGGAATGGACCGACCATGCGACCGAACTTGCAAGGTCGGTCGGAGTAGAAAATTTTGACAGAAATATGTTCTGGAATGGACCGACCTTGTGCAAGGTCGGTCGGTAAGGTCGGTCGGACCAAAACTTGTAAAAAAAAACAGAAAAGAATGTGACTTATGTAGTTAACCCTAGGGGGTATAATGAAGGTAACCTAGGGTAAGTTAGACATTAAAACATGTCATACAATCATGTTAAACATTTAGTAAGTTGAGGTTAAATAAGTAATTAACCGACGTTATTAATCATGTATAGGAGTGACCTACGGAGGAAATCAATCGAGGCAAGGACCAAGGTATGGTTTTCTTGCAGTCTGTTGCCTACCGGTTTACACCGGCTTGTGTGTTGTATGTTTTTCTGTGTGTTTATGACGTTATAAGATCTAAACATGTAATGAGTTTACAGTTGTTCATATTATTGTGTTGTTATTGATGTGACTCATTTCCCTTGTGTGTGTCTAACATGACTTACCACCTATTGTGTATTGGTTGTTAAGTTCCACCATGAACTTCTAACAAGTGTTAACTGGGAAGTGAGGAATCCGGTTGTCCGGTCATGCGTGTAAGTTAAGAGTAGATATCTGAATCAGATTCGACTCTTATGTTGTTAAGATTGTCCTCCTTAATTTGGCGTTCGATCTCCCGCTAGCTTCCTCCAAAGCTTACCTATTCTGACTTATGATCGGTTTAGTGGGAACATGTGTTTGTGTGGTGTGTTCGGGTCACTATATCCGAACCATCTGTGACTTAAGTTACTCGTTCGAATAACAGAACGGTAATGAGTGTGTGTAACGAGCTTAACATGAGGGTGAATCATTCTCTAGGCTCTTATGTTATTTGACCTTCGTGGTTTGTTATTGTGGAACGAAGATCCACTGTGTATGTGATGTTGTGCTGTGCACTATTGATGCTATGCCACATATTATGTTATGTTATGTTGTGTATAAAATGAATGCCATGTTATCATGACAATTAGTTGCGAGTATCCCGGTAGCCGATGGGCTGCGCGTTAACCATACCAGCCAAGGGTTGCTGACCCCCCTCGGGGGCTCCATATTTTTACTGCAGGATGAGGATCGAGGAGGCAGAGTGGTTGTAGGTTCTAGGCTGCAGTTGTATGTTGGTTTATTTTGGATGTTGAGCCCGGGATGCGCCTGTGCTCCCGTGGCATTATATTTTGATTCCGTTGAAATTACTATGGCGGTATATTGACAGTTTACAGTGAAGGAATGTAAGTAATACTCGGTATTGTATATGATGTATTTATGGTTATTAGTTCTATGCTCGGGAGTCTGATCATCAGACCGGTACAATTGTATTTATTCAGCCTTGTTAACCACGTGGGTGGTTGACGGCGTTGTAGCACCATTCGTTTAGTTACTGTTTAGATGTTTAAATTCCGCTGCGATTTCAAGTAGTGTTATGTGCGTAGTAGGGGTGTTACAGAAAGTGGTATCAGAGCGAAGTATCGCTCTGATGACTAGAATACCGAGCTTAGGAATATACCGAGTTAGGAAACCTAACTACAGTTACCTAAGTGATCAGTTATGGAAAGGTTAACCACTAATCAAGTGTGGAGATACCTTGTTGTCGGGAAACGTTTCAACCGTTGGAACCGATAAGTGTGTAAGCGTAATGCTAATAATGTTCATGTGAATTCAGATGTCAGGTAGACCGCGAGGTCTAGGCCGCGGAGGCGGCAATGGAGATACGGGTGACCAGGGCGAGAATACTACGGCCCAGGTTATGGCTGAGGCTGTAGCAGCCGCTGTAGCCCAAATGGTACCTCAACTTGTAGCTGCGATTCAGCAGGGGCAAACGCCCGGAGTTCAACCACCACCGCCACCACCACGAGAGACCAACTGGGTCAAGGCATTGGCAGACTTGAGACCCCCTTCATTTCATGGGGAGACCGACCCACGTAAGCTGGAGGCGTACATCTCCGAGTTGGAGACCGCCTACGAGACCTTGGCTGTACCTGCAGAGGCTAAGGTCCGTCTTGCCGCTTACTACCTGAAGGGTTCGGCACAGAGTTGGTGGAAGCTTGTGAGAGAGGATCGGATGGCGGATCCTCAGTTTGGATGGAGGGAGTACACGGCTCTACTGCGAGCCAAATACTACCCTGTGCACGTTCAAGAGGCCAAGCGCCTGAGCTGGATATCTGAGGCAGGGGGACAAGGGTCGGTTGATGAGTATTACACTGCATTCACCGGCCTTATCCACCTGTTACCGGACTGGGATACTCAAACCGGGTGCTGGTAAACCGTTTTTACAACGGTCTCAGCCACCGTCTTCGCTATGGATGGGGCAGCTGAGTATACTACCTTGCAGGTAATTTAAAAGTGATGTGAATATGTGTAGTCTACAAGTGAGTATTAATGTGAATTTGTGAGTATGTTTTTGCGGGGCATGACTGACGTCCTGAATTCAGGATGCTATCATGCCGCTGCTAAGGTGGAGATCACCGTCTGTCTGAGGGACGAGGAGAATGCGCACAAGCGCAAGGCCACGCGAGGGCCAGAGTCCGCAGGGGTACGGGGAGGAAAGAAGAAGAAACCTTATCCCCAGCCCCAGAAGAGTCAGCACCAGGGTGACAAGGGCCAAGCCCAAACCACCACAGCCGAGAGCCACTGAAGCTCACATATGCTTATGCGCGAAGCCCCTACGCTCTTACCCACCTAAGGGTAATTATTTATCTTGTGTGATAAGTTAAGTGTAGTTGATAAGTTGTGAGACAAGTATTGATTGTGTATTGTGATAGCAGCTAGCACGGGCTCTGGACCGGAGCGCCACTATTACTGTAAGTGGTGCAATGGAGACCATCCGCGACAAGGACTGCAAGGGAACGAAGTACAGTGTCGATACTGCGAGAAGTGGGGTCCCGTGACTACGAGTGTTACCGGAACCCCAACAGCAGAGTCAACAAGCCCCAAGGGGCAGTGGAAGGGTAAGGCCACATCAGCTATTGATGGCCTGAAGACGGCTAACCCACCACCCCACAGATCAGAGACACACTGATTCCCAGAAGGGGAAGGGGTCGGCCTAGCAAAGGCCGCCCTGATGTGGTGACCGGTCTGAGGCGCCAGGGCCCTCTTCTAGACAGGTACCGCCTAAACTGTTGAATGTAATAAGTGATTGCATACCGCATTTCAATGTGTGTACTAGTGAGTCCAATGTGTCATCATGTGAGTGAAAGTTAAAGTATAGTATGAAAGTTACCTAATTAGATAATTCTAAACTTAAAGGAACCTTCAATATATGTTATCCAATCCCACCCACACCAAACCCTGAAGAAACCACCATCAACATCACCGACTTTCCAATGGAGCAATGTCAGGTTATCCAGCCAGGTATGAAATACCCCAAACTTAAATATAGTGATTAAGATAATTCTAATCCTTATTTAAGAGCCTAGTAATGCTTAAGTAATATTGGTAAGGAAAATAAATCCAAAAGAAATAAAGAAACGCTTATAAAGCGAAAAACGCTAAATAAGTGTTAAATAACCATAAGAGGTGCGAGACCTCGGTTAGAGTATTATATGGATTCTTAAGGCTTAATAATGCCTAAATAATATAAGGGAACAACTCCTGAAGAAAAAAGAGCCTTAAAATGGATTAAAAGCATAAACGAACCTTAAAGCGCGTTTTCGAGGAAACCGGGAAACGTGACTTTAAGCGGGTCAAACAGACTCGTAACAATTTTGGTCAACTAAATAGTCACTAATAAATATTAGTGGAGCTTTAGAACCAATAAAATTAATTAAACGAGAAAATTCCGGAAAACGGGTACCGGTTAGTGAAAACTGTAACAACCGGTAATTGTGGGGTAGAATGCAAATAAACAAACTTAGTGTGTCCACTTTACAAATAAAAATGTAAAAATCTGATTGTGTGTGGGTGTGGGGGCGGACAGCACTCTCTCCCACTCTCTTTTTTTTCTTATTAGCTAGAAGACAAAGAAATGAGTAAAAACTAACACACTCTCTCTCCTAAACCTCACTTTTCCCTCTTCACTCACGTAGCCCTCCTCTCTATTCTCTCCTTCTATTTTTCTTCTACCTCACGACAGCCATGGAGAAATGAAAGAAACCACAAAACTCCCTCCTTCTCTCTTCTTGTTCTAGCTCAATACTTGTCCAAAAATTATAAAAACAGCACCATTGGAATCCCCTCGCAAAGGAGAACATTTCCCTCCTTTCAAAAATCCGAAACCTCCACTTTTATTTTTATGGTGTTCACCATTTGGAGATTTGAAGCCACCATTAGAAGCACCTTCACCTCCTTGTCATCTTGAGGTAAAAGAAGTTCGAAAATCCATCGTTTCTAGCCCTCATTAGCATTATAAGAATTTCCATGTTTTTGAACTCTTGGCTCTTTGTTGCTTCAGCCAATTCTGGCTCCCTCTTGGGCTAGAAATATTGTTCTTCCACTAGTTAAGAACTTCATCTACTCATTTGAAGGTAACACCCTTTTCTAACCCTAAAACTTGAATTCTAGGGTTAGTATAAGATGAAATGCTAAATGGTATTGTATGGGTTATGTGCTGTAGCACTTGTGTGTGTGTGAATCTCATTGGAACCAAGAACAAGGAGAGAAAGAAAAGAAGAAGGAAAAGAAGGAAAGAAAACTAGCAAGACAAGGTAATTGCTCTCACCTTGAACTAGTTTCGTATGTAGTAGGTAACAGATTTTAAGTAGTAAAGTGAGTAATGATTTGAGTAATGAGTAGTGGTAATGTAGTAGTGTATTGGAGAAGAGAATGTAACAGTTTCTGAAGTTTTAAATGATGTTAAGACTTGGGACAACATTGGGTATTGAATGGGTATGTGTGCAGGAAATTATGTTGTTGTAGTAGTGTTGAATTGTGTATATAATGTGTGGTATAAACAGGTTGTGAGAATGAGATTATGTGAGCTGAAATATGGTGTGGAGAATGTTAAAAATATAGGGGAGACTATGTCAAATTTTGTGTAGGAATGAGAGGACTTAAGTTGTTTAAGATGAGGAAGTATTTGGAGAGTCTAAGGGGAGTGGTTTTGGTATTTTGAAACAGATTGGGAAAAGAGTAGGTTAAGGGAATGGAACTAGGATGTGAGTAATGAATTTGAGATGCCAAGAGTAGCATTAGTTGAGAGAGTAATGAAGGTTAGAAGTTTGAATGAAAATCTGTAGCAATGAAGAAAGAAAATTGGTATAAGTGCTGGAATGAAGGGAGGAAAATGGTGTAAGTGGATTGATGGATTTAGCAATGAGTTTGATGGATGAACGAAGGTGAATTAGAGGATTTAAATGGTGTTTAAACATGTAGGAAACATGTGGAAATGAGTAGGAAAAGATTGGGTGTGAATTGAGTAGAGTTTGGGATTCAAAATAAGTAATTAAAATGAGTACTGGGCTGGACCGACCCTAGGACCGATCCTAGCAGGGTCGGTCGACCCGAAAATCTGTAATCTCGAAAGCTTCTGCATCCGACCGACCCAGAGGACCGACTCTGTCTGGGTCGGTCGAGTAATTTTTGGTTAGAAATGTCTCTGCAGCCGACCGACCCAGGGGACCGACCCTGCCTGGGTCGGTCGAGAAGAAATTTTGAGTCGGATTTTTTCTGTAACCGACCGACCCAGTGGACCGACCCTGGCTGGGTCGGTCGGTCTGAAATTTTCTGTAATCGAGTCTCTGCACCCGGCCGACCCAGGGCCGACCCAGGGTGGGTCGGTCGGGTCAAACAAAAAAAAGTTTTTAAGATATGATTATAGTAATCATAAGTATGTATATATATATGCTTACACAGATATGCATATGTAAGTAGTAGTATGTCAGTAATGAAGTAATAATGGTAAGTAAGTAAATGTGTAAGGAAACAAGTTTAAGTAGTAGTAAGAAAAGAATGGTTTTATAACCAAGTATGAATGTAAAGAAGTAGTAGGTATACATTGAAAGTATCAATGAAGGAGTAAGTAGATCAATAATAGATCATTGATCATACTACTTCATGTATGTATAGGAATCCCATAGTTGAGCCCAAAGGAACCGGTAGAACGTATTCGACGGTGAACGGTATGATTTCCTCATGCCCTGTATCCTAACTTGGTTACCCCGATTTGTGTGCTTATGTGATCACCAACAAGATAAATGCATGAATCGGATTTATATTGCACTTATATGTGTTTGAACTATATTGTTCTTGTTTATGCTCTTGAACATTTAGTTTGTATAATTCATGAAATGTATGAATGGAAATGAAGTGTATGTGTAAGTATGAGTACTTGTGTATGTAAGTATGTATGGAAGTGATTATGGACTTCTACTAATTCCTAACAACCTAACTCCTAACATGAGTATTGAGTAAAATGGAATGAGTAGAAGCCCGATATAGTTTCGGCCACGCGTGAGGATAAGGAACCACAAGAGGTTGGAACCGAATCCTGGCTATAATCTTTTCCTTGGACCAATTCCCTTTGTATGGGTAGCATCCTGGATTAGTGGGCCACCCTAAAGCCCGGTGGTGGGAAGTAGTATTCCCTGCCCGGAGGTCATACCGACTTAACTGGAAGTAAAGTATGTAAGAAGTAAGTATCGTATGTGTATTGGTCTTGACTGTTGTAAGTCATTGACCTTGAGTAAATGAGTATTGAACACCCGATTAACCCGGGTGTGTAAAGAAGCTAACAAACCTTCTGTATGAATTGGAGAAGTGTATCTCCGTATTGCGTATTGAGTATGTAACGAGTATGTATTGTGTATGTGTATTCTGGAGGATGGTAAGTAAGTATTGGTTGACTTGTATTGTCTTCCAAGCATGTATTGTATTGTACTGTACGTATGTATGTGTACCTTGTGTAGTATTGTAGTACCGTGAATGAAAGCATGTATGTATGTATGAAAGTATGTATGCATGTATGTAATGCAAAATGAATTGCATGTATTCGACCAAATGGTCGGCGTACCCTCGCTAGTACGCGGGGTATGCGGTTATCATATTCAGCGTAAGCTGACCCCCTCGGGGGAACATTTTTAGTGTGCAGGTACCCGGAGCGAATACGGTCAAGGTAAGAGACCGGCGACGCGCCTTGTAATTAGAAGTATCTGTTTGTGAGGAATGGGCAGCAGATTGACTCCTAGTGAGTGTGTATGAATTTGGGAGAAGTACTGTACTGATTTTGGAATTGTGGAGTATTGTATTGAATGGAGTAATATATCGAATGGAGTATTGTAGTATCCAGTATGTAATGAGAGTATGTATTGTATTAAGTAGTACTCGGATATTCCGGTCCATCAGACCGATGCTGTATGTAGCAGTAGTAGCCTTGTTAGTCACGTGGGTGACTAACGGCATTGTATCACCCGATGTATGTAAGTATGTATCCGCTGCGTGACTCGGGAAGCACGAGGAGATTGGACGGTAATGATTGAATTAATAGTAGGGGTGTTACAAAAAGTGGTATCAGAGCGAAGTATCGCTCTGATGACTGGAAATACCGAGTTAGAAACCGAGTTAGGAATTAGAAGCTTAGGGCTAAGGGCTGAGTGTTAGCATTAGAGATATGCTAGTTAGGAACTCCCGGTGAGTACCGGATACCTACAACCAGTCCCGCCGCAAACCCCATTGTATAACTTGGGAAAGGACGCCAGAGAAGAAAAAAGCCTTCTCATACTCGGGGAAAACCCGATCTGGCAGTTGTGAAGCAATCACACAGTAAACAACCGACGTATGGTAGATTCCAAGAAATGGAAGACCCGGAAGTGGATCCCGGTTGAACAACAATAACCGCACTTAATAGCGGTAGTATAAACACTCCAACCACAAGGAGGCTATAACTTGCAACAGCATGGGGCGACATGCTTAGCAGTCGCAGAACCTAGCTAAACAACCAGCAACAGGAAAAAGCACTAACCGTGCAACGAAATGGAAACAGGAGCAGTAATGAAACCCGAGACACAAGTCTACGGGACAACAGTAATAGCCAAGCAACACCACCAACGGTGAGCTAGCTGGCTAAGGACATAGTCGGGAGTGACTGACTCCAAAACTACAACGCCAAGGTTACAAACCTGGCCAACATAGCTCAGACAGCTACAAGAATATTCACAAGATATAATCTGATAACTACAACTGTAGTGCCTAAACCAAATCAGGCTCAGTAACCACAACAAACGTGTGGGAATAAGCAACAAGGAACAACACAACCAAGTCAAAGGGGAAGCTCCAAGGATTGGAGAAGTACCCTGATCAATGACAGCTATGTCAACTCACTGAGAAGTTACTCAGAAGAGTGATTAACCCAAGTAAATGATCAACAAGATCAAAGGAAGAGTAAGCAAGACTACCAATTATGAATGGAAACCATACCGTGTATAGAATTACCCAAAAACCACCAGTACCACGCGCACTTGCCACGGCAAGTGCAGTAAGGGCGAATATGTAAAGGAACTCTAACGCACCACAGTACATAGTAATGTACCGTGGCTACAAGAAGCAACTACAGGATCACACCCTAACAACTAGGAGTATGGAACCTTGGAAAGGCCAACGGCCTGACCATTACTTTACATACCAGTCAGCAGAAGCTAGACTTGGTCAAGATCGAACATGGCTATGCCATGAGAACTTCTTTTAACACCGAACCATGATTTTAAACCAATTTTCTTTCAAAACCACAACCCTTTTTCTTAAACCTTGGATTTTAAAACCAAACCACAGAATTACGGTGAGTATCATAGAATACAAGATGGAGTTGGCAACAGAATACTTCACCTAGGCGTGCGACGAACGCTACGAGTGTACCCAATTACGGATGTGGACGACCGCACTCCGAAGGAGCTTGTGGGCCTGACAAGTAGTCGGGTAAGTGGTAACGTATCACCACGTACCCCACGTATTATACATGTATGTACGAAACACGGAAGTAGTCGACTCCGTTCTACGGACCATCAGTAAGTTCAAACCAGAACAACTGGACACCTCAACAATTAAGCATAAAGGAACTCAGAGAATCCTCTAGAAGATACGGAGTATAGACTAGGAAGTGCAGAGCATAGACTATCGGTATGGACAATGGCTATGTCTCAACACATCAAGCAAATATATGACAGCTGGAAGTATACCCAGCCTAACACAGTAAGGCCACTGCCTAAACATGAGCACTATAATGCTTTACAAATGGGATAGAACTCCCAGAGCAATCACGATATTACCATGAAGTAAAATCCATCATTGAAGGGGATATTAAACCTAGTCTCAAGCGCTAGGAGCAAGTATAAACGGTCTACCCAACGACGGGAGACGTTATAAATCAAAAGGGAATAGCTTAACACAACACCATAAGACGGTATATAGGACAACACATTCATAAACATCAGCCGGATGTAACGGCATAACTAACAACACCCAGGCAATCCTCAAGGGTGTCTGGAATGACAACAGTCGAATGAAGTGTCATGATAAGGGAACGACAAACCAGAACGAACACTCGGTTAAGACACCGAAAGGATTCACTTAATAGGAACTACCCTAGTCTACAAAAGGCACTGATCAGCATTAGATTGCCTAAGAGTCTCCTATGAACGGAAGCGTGATGCACGACTTGCATGAGCCAGTAATACCTCCAACCTATGGGTTATACAAGGAGTCGAAATATGTATAAGCAGCTGCAAAGAGCATAGCTTGCAGCAATAAGGCTTACAAGCCATCAATCAACTATGTTAGGTAAACCTTAGCGGTTGCATAACTCACACCTTTGATAATAGGACTTGCAAGAGATATTGTCTCATATGACAAGAAATCAGCAATGGACCATCAATTCAAACCCAACATCCTGAGTGGCTTGGAGTAATGGTCAACTCAGTGTCACTATCACTAAAGCATCAGTCTAGTATACAGTTGACAAGCCTTTAATTACCTTCATGCCTCCCATAGAAATGGTAGCACAGAGGCACAAGAATGGTGATAACGCCAACAATGTCCTAGTCCACGCCTGGACACTACGAGAAACTTAAGGAAAGATACCTCTCATTAACAGAAAACCACCCATGCGGTGATGATGAACCCTTAGAAAGAGCTTCCGTCTACCATAACAACAAAACTTGTGCATATAGATATTGCCAAGTGACAACGAATAAGGAATGAGATTTCCAAACCACTATGCCTACGAGGGGCTGTGGACTGTAGAAGCACATCGTTTAAGAGCCTCAAAGCTCGAAGGAGTAAGTATACTCCTTAGGCACCCAATCATGTGGTGAACCATAGTATAAATACTTACATGATAAACCTTGTCATGAGACCTATGAGTGGAAACACACCACTCAACGAGAACTTCCACCTACCAGTGATAGAATACTCTTTAATTAGAGAACGGGACCAGAAAACCCTTGAAGCTTTGGGATGTCCCGGTAATGTACATGCAAAAGTAAAACCGCACAGCTAGAGCCTATTATCAATGCTCAGCACTAAGGAGACAGTAATTGTCAAAACAATCAATGAGTGTGCATATCGCACACCATGAATGACTGACGCTCAAGAGAACTTGTAACCCGATAAACCACTACATCTTTGGTCAACCAAGTTATTTGGTAAACTATATCATGAATGAGGAAGTAATGTGAAGTGAGCTAACCTACACATGAAACCTAAATTGAAATAAAACATCCCCACAATGGGAAGATAATAGTATTGCGGTATACTACGACAACCGTCATACATATGACTAGGAACCTCATAGTGTTTGTACACCATAAGGAAATGGTGCCAACGATAATGGCAAGGAGTAAAGGTAAGCTACCACAGTAACGGAGACCGTAAAAACGATGTTGTATAGTGAGTAAGAATACGGTGCGCAACAAGCGACCGGAATGAGGAAGTAGTTGGACAATGACATGAAGTATAAGTATGAGATGACAAGCAGAAATATTCATCCCTATCACATAAGTGATTTATTGCCAAGCGTTTACGCCTCTGCACTCTGTATGACTGAGTGTTTTGGTATTGCACTCGCGCAGTAATGATCTAATGCGATAGCTAGGAATATGGGAAATGTAAACCGTAGTAAACCCTTCTTTCACCAACAACATGGCATAAGCCAGTCAAGCAAGCTTAGCAACAAACCGTGCGGCCTAAGGCCAAAGAAGCACGAAGAGTGTAAGCACACTAACAATCACAAGATGTGAATTCCATTGGAATAAAGGTGAAAGAAGACTGAAGAAGGTCACTTGGACCGACGCATTGAGAATGCAAGGTCATACAAGCAAAGAACACTTGTACTGAACCAGAAGAACTGGTATTATTCTGAAGCTAGTAACAACAGAGGAAGCACTGCAACTAGGTAGTGACTTAACCTCGCCCGACAACAAGTCGGAGGAACTTAGGGAATAATCGTGGGAGTACGAATAGTACGTGTAATAGATTACCAGAGAGCTGGTTAAAATCTAAAACTCATTGAGTTCAAACAACGGTAAAAGAATACCACACTGTTAGTAAACCTTATTTCCATAATAGAGGGATAAAAAGGTGATGTATAGCACATTAAGGATAACATGAAGGGTGAGTAACCCAAGTTATCAGGGTCGCGCAGCAGAAGCTAGTGGGCCCTAGCTAGGAAATGTAATACACCTAGTAAGTATGAAAGAATGGCTATTAATGCCTTGAAGCCTAATAGGCTAGAACTGAATTAATTATGAGTTAAATAAACTCATATAGGAATCCTCGGTGCAAAGACTAAACCATTGGTATGGTTAAGACCCTTTGACCAGAGCATATTGTATAGTATATCGTAGTGAAGCTAAACGCTTCAGATTGCCCAAATCGAGTAAACCAATGTTTAATAGTAACATATGGTAGATTACGTGGGCGTAATCCCTTTTAAGGGGGGTAGAGCGAAAACCGCTTAATGTAAGTTTCATGAACAAAACACAGAAACTATAATGTGCATAGCACAAATGAGAATCGAATTGATGATTGGTACTTATGTTAAATAAACATACGTATTCATTCATATTGTAACTGTGGTAATCGGGCACAAGAGATGCGAATACCATAGGATGAATATACCCATCTTGTAACCCCAGTGTAAAAATATTAGTAAAGAGGAGTATAGTAACTCTTGGGGAAACGATAATCCCTGTAGCGTGCGCCTATCTGAAGTTAGACATGGCATTACGATGCTTGAGTCGGTATAAAACCGATGTATAACCTAGAGGAAATTGAGTTCCCTAGGTGATTGTCTTGATACAATTGAGAATGAGTAGTGGACGGAGCTCCACAAGTATTGTATTCTTAAAGAAGTAGTACGGATCGTCTACGAGTAGTAGAGGAATGTAGCCCACAAGTGGTGTATTAGTAAGTATGTTATTGGAAGTAAATTAAGGACAGCTGAATTTCATAAGTATTGTATTCCCTAGTCAGAATAGTAGAGAAGATTGATGAAATGAGCATTTAGGCATCGAATTCTGAGGAAAGTATTTGGGAAGTAGATTGAGAATGGCTGATGGACTGAATTCCATCCTTTGGAGTTGTATGAAATTGTAATTACGACTAGGAAGAGTAAAAAGGTAGAAAATGAAAATGATTGAATTATCTGTTGTTTGAAACTGATGTGGGAAGTCGAACTTGATCCTGATCAGATCAAGGGAAACCGAACACAAATTGGAGTGGAAAGATAGTTCAACACTGATGCTGATCACATCAGGGTCGAATGATTCTTGAAGCTCCCCTCAAGTGGTCACAAGAATCACGCATAGGGTAGAAGCAATAAATACAAACTGGAATTTGGAGTTGTATGCTTTGGAAAATTTCTAAGTAGTAGTTGCGAAAGAATTTTTCTTAGCCTGAAGATGAAGGATTTGCAAGAAGCGTATGCCTGAGAAGGTAGTAGAGTATCGTATTGTATTATTCCAAGGGCAGCGGGACATAGAAGAGTCCTGTGTCTAGATGACCTGAGTGCCTGCGGGATTGTAACGTGTATTGCATTGCTTTGGGGATAGCTTTGCACTGTATGTATGTATGAACCTTGTAATGTGGAACCAGATGGTTGGATGTAATGCGGATTGGAGTAATTATTGTACATTGGTAAGGCATGGAAGTAGGAATCTTGAGTAATGGATTGAGGAGTTGTAAGGAGGAAGAATGTACGACGTCTGGCATAGACAAGTATGAATGAGCAAGCATTGTAACCCTATAACCTTGAGCAACTTTGAGGACAAAGTTCTTAAGGGGGGTAGATTGAAATACCCCAAACTTAAATATAGTGATTAAGATAATTCTAATCCTTATTTAAGAGCCTATAGTAAGTAATATTGGTAAGGAAAAATAAATCCAAAAGAAATAAAGAAACGCTTATAAAGCGAAAAACGCTAAATAAGTGTTAAATAACCATAAGAGGTGCGAGACCTCGGTTAGAGTATTATATGGATTCTTAAGGCTTAATAATGCCTAA
Organism: Limonium bicolor; assembly: GCA_023374045.1. Classification (NCBI taxonomy): domain Eukaryota; kingdom Viridiplantae; phylum Streptophyta; class Magnoliopsida; order Caryophyllales; family Plumbaginaceae; genus Limonium; species Limonium bicolor. The sequence continues at coordinate 200,841,370 of CM041778.1, forward strand.
ATAATATAAGGGAACAACTCCTGAAGAAAACGGAGCCTTAAAATGGATTAAAAGCATAAACGAACCTTAAAGCGCGTTTTTCGAGGAAACCGGGAAAACGTGACTTTAAGCGGGTCAAACAGACTCGTAACAATTTTGGTCAACTAAATAGTCACTAATAAATATTAGTGGAGCTTTAGAACCAATAAAATTAATTAAACGAGAAAATTCCGGAAAACGGGTACCGGTTAGTGAAAACTGTAACAACCGGTAAGTTGTGGGGTAAGAATGCAAATAAACAAACTTAGTGTGTCCACTTTACAAATAAAAATGTAAAAATCTGATTGTGTGTGGGTGTGGGGGCGGACAGCACTCTCTCCCACTCTCTTTATTTCTTTCTTATTAGCTAGAAGACAAAGAAATAAGTAAAAACTAACACACTCTCTCTCCTAAACCTCACTTTTCCCTCTTCACTCACGTAGCCCTCCTCTCTATTCTCTCCTTCTCTATTTTCTTCTACCTCACGACAGCCATGGAGAAATGAAAGAAACCACAAAACTCCCTCCTTCTCTCTTCTTGTTCTAGCTCAATACTTGTCCAAAAATTATAAAAACAGCACCATTGGAATCCCCTCGCAAAGGAGAACATTTCCCTCCTTTCAAAAATCCGAAACCTCCACTTTATTTTTATGGGTGTTCACCATTTGGAGATTTGAAGCCACCATTAGAAGCACCTTCACCTCCTTGTCATCTTGAGGTAAAAAGAAGTTCGAAAATCCATCGTTTCTAGCCCTCATTAGCATTATAAGAATTTCCATGTTTTTGAACTCTTGGCTCTTTGTTGCTTCAGCCGATTCTGGCTCCCTCTTGGGCTAGAAATATTGTTCTTCCACTAGTCAAGAACTTCATACTCATTTGAAGGTAACACCTTTTCTAAACCCTAAAACTTGAATTCTAGGGTTAGTATAAAGATGAAATGCTAAATGGTATTGTGTATGGGTTATGTGCTGTAGCACTTGTGGTGTGTGTGAATCTCATTGGAACCAAGAACAAGGAGAAGAAAGAAAAGAAGAAGGAAAAGAAGGAAAGAAAAACTAGCAAGACAAGGTAATTGCTCTCACCTTGAACTAGTTTGTATGTAGTAGTGTAACAGATTTTAAGTAGTAAAGTGAGTAATGTATTTGAGTAATGAGTAGTGGTAATGTAGTAGTGTATTGGAGAAGAGAATGTAACAGTTTCTGAAGTTTTAAATGATGTGTAAGACTTGGGACAACATTGGGTATTGAATGGGTATGTATGCAGGAAATTATGTTGTTGTAGTAGTGTTGAATTGTGTATAATGTGGTATAAACAGGTTGTGAGAATGAGATTATGTGAGCTGAAATATGGTGTGGAGAATGTTAAAATATAGGGGAGACTATGTCAAATTTTGTGTAGGAATGAGAGGACTTAAGTTGTTTAAGATGAGGAAGTATTTGGAGAGTCTAAGGGGTGGTTTTGTATTTTGAAACAGATTGGGAAAAGAGTAGGTTAAGGGAATGGAACTAGGATGTGAGTAATGAATTTGAGATGCCAAGAGTAGCATTAGTTGAGAGAGTAATGAAGGTTAGAAGTTTGAATGAAAATCTGTAGCAATGAAGAAAGAAAATTGGTATAAGTGCTGGAATGAAGGGAGGAAAATGGTGTAAGTGGATTGATGGATTTAGCAATGAGTTTGATGGATGAACGAAGGTGAATTAGAGGATTTAAATGGTGTTTAAACATGTAGGAAACATGTGGAAATGAGTAGGAAAAGATTGGGTGTGAATTGAGTAGAGTTTGGGATTCAAAATAAGTAATTAAAATGAGTACTGGGCTGGACCGACCCTAGGACCGATCCTAGCAGGGTCGGTCGACCCGAAAATCTGTAATCTCGAAAGCTTCTGCATCCGACCGACCCAGAGGACCGACTCTGTCTGGGTCGGTCGAGTGGGAATTTTGGTTGGAAATGTCTCTGCAGCCGACCGACCCAGGGGACCGACCCTGCCTGGGTCGGTCGAGAAGAAATTTTGAGTCGGATTTTTTCTGTAACCGACCGACCCAGTGGACCGACCCTGGCTGGGTCGGTCGGTCTGAAATTTTCTGTAATCGAGTCTCTGCACCCGGCCGACCCAGGGGACCGACCCAGGGTGGGTCGGTCGGGTCAAACAAAAAAAAATGTTTTAAGATATGATTATAGTAATCATAAGTATGTATATATATGCTTATACACAGATATGCATATGTAAGTAGTAGTATGTCAGTAATGAAGTAATAATGGTAAGAAAGTAAGTAAATGTGTAAGGAAACAAGTTTAAGTAGTAGTAAGGAAAAGAATGGTTTTATAACCAAGTATGAATGTAAAGAAGTAGTAGGTATACATTGAAAGTATCAATGAAGGAGTAAGTAGATCAATAATAGATCATTGATCATACTACTTCATGTATGTATAGGAATCCCATAGTTGAGCCCAAAGGAACCGGTAGAACGTATTCGACGGTGAACGGTATGATTTCCTCATGCCCTGTATCCTAACTTGGTTACCCCGATTTGTGTGCTTATGTGATCACCAACAAGATAAATGCATGAATCGGATTTATATTGCACTTATATGTGTTTGAACTATATTGTTCTTGTTTATGCTCTTGAACATTTAGTTTGTATAATTCATGAAATGTATGAATGGAAATGAAGTGTATGTGTAAGTATGAGTACTTGTGTATGTAGTATGTATGGAAGTGAGTATGGACTTCTACTAATTCCTAACAACCTAACTCCTAACATGAGTATTGAGTAAAATGGAATGAGTAGAAGCCCGATATAGTTTCGGCCACGCGTGAGGATAAGGAACCACAAGAGGTTGGAACCGAATCCTGGCTATGATCTTTTCCTTGGACCAATTCCCTTTGTATGGGTAGCATCCTGGATTAGTGGGCCACCCTAAAGCCCGGTGGTGGGAAGTAGTATTCCCTGCCCGGAGGTCATACCGACTTAACTGGAAGTAAAGTATGTGAAGAAGTATAGTATGTGTATTGGTCTTGACTGTTGTAAGTCATTGACCTTGAGTAAATGAGTATTGAACACCCGATTAACCCGGGTGTGTAAAGAAGCTAACAAGCCTTCTGTATGAATTGGAGAAGTGTATCTGTATTGCGTATTGAGTATGTAACGAGTATGTATTGTGTATGTGTATTCTGGAGGATGGTAAGTAAGTATTGGTTGACTTGTATTGTCTTCCAAGCATGTATTGTATTGTACTGTACGTATGTATGTGTACCTTGTGTAGTATTGTAGTACCGTGAATGAAAGCATGTATGTATGTATGTATGATGAAAGTATGTATGAAAGTATGTATGCATGTATGTAATGCAAAATGAATTGCATGTATTCGACCAAATGGTCGGCGTACCCTCGCTAGTACGCGGGGTATGCGGTTATCATATTCAGCGTAAGCTGACCCCCTCGGGGGAACATTTTTAGTGTGCAGGTACCCGGAGCGAATACGGTCAAGGTAAGAGACCGGCGACGCGCCTTGTAATTAGAAGTATCTGGTTTGTGAGGAATGGGCAGCAGATTGACTCCTAGTGAGTGTGTATGAATTTGGGAGAAGTACTGTACTGATTTTGGAACCTAGTAAACTCGGTATGCGTAGTGTATTATCTTGTACGGAATTGTGGAGTATTGTATTGAATGGAGTAATATATCGAATGGAGTATTGTAGTATGCAGTATGTAATGAGAGTATGTATTGTATTAAGTAGTACTCGGATATTCCGGTCCATCAGACCGATGTGTATGTAGCAGTAGTAGCCTTGTTAGTCACGTGGGTGACTAACGGCATTGTATCACCCGATGTATGTAAGTATGTATCCGCTGCGTGACTCGGGAAGCACGAGGAGATTGGACGGTAATGATTGAATTAATAGTAGGGGTGTTACAAGGTATGATACTCTTAAATGGATACCTGACACCGGAAGCACAAATCCATGTCATCAGACGATGCGACGAACTTGGAGCTAAACCAGGAGGTTTCTACACACCCGAATACCCGAACGGATCAAGAATGCAATTGAAGATGATGTGCTTGGGTAAGGACTGGAACCCTTACACCAAGTCATATCAAGAAGTGCGAGCTGAAGATGGAGAAACAGTACCAAGTATACCTGAGGAGTTCCATGCGGTCGTTAATCACGCCGTGGGAATTGCTCAACAAGTTGAAACGGATTCAATTCCAGATGTGAAAGCAGATTTGTGTATTGTGAACTTCTACCAGAAAGGTGGACGGTTAGGTTTACACCAAGACAAGGACGAGTCACCCGAGTCTCTAAGTAAGGGAGTACCCGTGGTGTCTTGGTCCATTGGTGATACCGCAGTGTTTGTGTATGGCGAGCAGAAGCGTGCTGATCTCGCAAGGAAGTTAATACTAAAGTTAGGAGATGTGTTAATCATGGGTGGGCAGTCAAGGATGCTATATCATGGCATCAGAAAGATCAAACTGAATACCGCACCGTCGGCAGTGATCAATGCCACACACATGAAACCTGGACGTTTGAATTTGACCTTCACACAGTTGTAAAGCCTTGTATAACGATGTAATATGTTAAGCCAGTATATGTTAAGGAAGTTATGTATGTGTTAAGTTATGTCAACAGTGTAAACCAACAATGTTGTAAGGAGAATATGTTAATGAATAAAGTGGAGTAATTGATAAGTGCAAAACATATAGACTTTTTAAGATTTAATCACCTTATTAATTGCAGCATTTTTTAGTAATGTTTCTCACTTATCTTAGGTTTTTCCTATATTTATGTTATTATATTAACTGATGTATTATATGTGTTAAAATGTAGGAAAAATGACAAACAAAGACATATATTATAAGGGATAAAAAACTCACGTGACATGCATGCATGATTTGCATGCAACCGCCCAATAAGGGGCGGACCACTCTGAATAGAGGCAACCGCCTCATATTGTGAGGACGAGAGAGCAATAGAGAGAACCGCCCAATAAGGGGGCGGACAAAACAGAGGCAACCGCCTCATACGAGGCGGACAAGAGACAGAGTGTACCGCTTGATAACATGCGGACAAGAGAGCAGAGACCGCCTATTAACATGCGGTTGAGACAGAGGAGACCGCCCCTTATCTAGCGGACACGTCTAAATGTCCAGGAAATCAACGGGTTATCTTCGCCGACTCCGTCTGCAAGTTGCCTCCGCCATATCCTTTAAGCAGTCGGCGCCTACCAGAAATCACGCCCGCGTTTCAGCCTTGTCCCCTGCGCAATCAATAGTTGCAATCAATGGGGACTCAATCAACGGCTCAATCATGAGCGCTCCTCTGCTGATTCTTCTTCCTCTATAAATACAACGCCGTTCCACCTTACCCAGTGTCCTTCCAGAGGTTCCGTCCGTGGTTCCTCCTGGAGTTCCAATTCACACCATCATTTCATCTTCGTACCACTACACTTTCACTCACTCGTTCATTTTCATCTCTAATCTCCCGCTTCTTCATTTGTTTTCTTTTCATCTCATTAATTTCACCTCTAGTCTCACGTATTTAAATAGAAGACCAAACTATTTAATACGTTAGGCTAGAGTTCGTATACTCTGGGAATAATTATTATGTATCTGTATTAATTATGCAATATGTTTTACTGGTTTTTTTAATAAAGTTTGTTACGCTTAAAGGTTTTCTTTCATCTTTTTAATAAATGTCATGAGTTTATTAAATTGCTTGCTAGTCTATTTTGATCAGACCGGTGATAAATAGACAGGTTAATTAAGCCGTAAAACTGGAGAAAGCTTTATTATGATTTAATGAGTTAGTATTTTCAAGTTGCAAGAATAAAATCCTCGTACTCCTCTGCCGTCCACCAGTGGGTGCTTGATCGCACAACTGGAACGAGTCTTATGAGTCTATGACTTAGTCCTTAAGATAAAAATAGGATCTTGCCAAACAATTATAATTAAACCAGTAGACCTAGCATGAAAGAGCAGATAATATTAATCTGACCCAGAGTCCCGTTTTATTTATCTGTTAACTTAGTTTATTTTATCTTTTCTTTTTATTTATAAAACAAGTCAATTAATCCCCCCTTTTTGTGACAGGCTTAGGTACTGTAATATGTGTATTAGTCCCGTGGTTCGATATCCGGTCGCTTACATTTCACTATACTACTGCGACCGGGATTTGTTTGCAGCCCGACGTTTATTTTGAGTTTTAATTTCTTTACTTTTAATTTCTTTTCTTTTAATTTTACACCAGTTTAACCACTCACTTTATAACGTCTGCAAAATGGCGCCGTTGCCGGGGACTAGATTTATTCTAGTTCCTAAGCCCCGGATTATTCACCTGTTAATTATAAATATTTTGTTCTCTTATTGCTGTTAATATTATGTCTATAATATTTTGTTTATTGTTAATATTAATGATCTACTATATTATGTTAATATTAATTATCTAATAATCTGTTAATATTAATTAATTGGACACCTGACTCTGGACATATGACTACGGACATCTGACTTCTGACATCTAACTTCTATCTCTTATTAACATTTAATTTCCATTGTCTCTAACATTTAATTTCCATTGTCTCTAACATTTAATTTCCATTGTCCCTAACATTTAATTTCCATTGTCCCTAACATTTAATATTATGTAAATTAACTACTAACATTTTTCTACTAACTTATAAATTCATCACGTTTTTATTTTTGTTGATGTTTGGTACAGCTTAACGAAAAAAAAAGAAGCAGAGGCCTACCGCCTCTTGTCCGCCACTTTCGAAGCGGACTCCACACAGACTCCTCCGCAAGCCTTGTCCGCCTGATAACAAGCGGACGCCACACATACCCTCTACCGCCTAAAATCGAGCGGACGTGCTCTGAAATTAAAAAAAAAACGAAGCGCTGCGTTTTCACTCACTCTGATTCTTCCCCAAATTCCAGTTCGAACCCGACGCCACGAAGAACACCAGGCTCGCGAATCGCCCTCCCCTTCGATTTGCCACATCTTCTTCAATTCTTCATCAAATCACGCAAGGTTAGTACCGAAATCTTCGTTTTTCAATTCTCTACGTTTCTATAGCTTCAAATCCACAAATGATGAACTACACTAGGAGAAATTTAAGACTGAAGTTTCGAAAACCTAGGTCGACCATTTCGAAATTTTCGAACTAATAATGCGAATTTGTCCTCAAATTTTTCTTCTATTATCATGTTATATATACACAAGGTTAAATCTACACTGATTATGCTTAAATTTGTTGTTTTGGGTGAATTCCAAATTCAAGTATATGTAGATACGAGAATTGCTTGTTCGAAAGAGCAGTTTTTTTTTTCTCGAAAATCTGTTATACCTTGTTGTTATTAACTGAATAAATTATGATTATAGGATGTTATATGTGGATTTAGGCTGATAACGGTATTAAAATACCTTGCGTTTGACTGAATTAATTATGGAGAAACGAAGAATTTTAGGGGAGGTTCTGTCGAATTTTCGACAGAATTTTTGACAGAATTTATGTTGTATAATTATTCTGTTTATATTTCATATTATTTTTTCTTCTTGATTTCTATTTTTGCTAATTACTAAGTTGTGTTTGTTAAATATTAATACTCTGTTTAATATTTAATATTAATTGTTATGCTGTTAATGTTGTTTGCTTTTAATTTTAAAAAATATATTAGTATGCCTCGTATTCGTGGTGGCGACTGTCCTGGTGCTTCTTCTTCTGCACCTTGTCTTCGGGACGACGGCTTTAACCCAGCAGAGGATTCTGGCTGAGCAGACACGGGTGATACAGCGCTTGGACCAGGGTGAGGGGTTGCATGCACAGACAACTCAGCTCATGCAGCATCTCCTTGCTCAGATAGGCCAGGGACCAGCACAGCCTCCACCACCACCGCAGTGATTTTTATTTTTGTTATCTTTATTTTTATTTTATATTTCTCTGACTTTTTGTAGACTCTTACTGTTTGAACCTTGTGCTAACTTTTGTTATATTTAGGAAGGTAACAGTGTGGTTTACTTTATGTTTTTATTTTATATTATTTATGTTTTCCATATTATTATTTTCTTTTGGTGTCATTTGAGTTCTGCTGGCTATATATGATTTTCTTTTCAGAATAAATTCTATATCCAACATATAGCTGAACTCGCCTATGGGAGCAACCTCAGTTGCTCTAGGAAATTCGATACCTTTTGTTGAACACTTGCGCAACATTAAGTGTGAGGAACGTCTCACCCCTACCAAAGCTTAAGTGTGAGGAAGGATACCTTCCTCAATCTACGATACAAGGGGAGTTTCAGTTCTTCCTTTATTTTATTAATGTTCAACCTATATTTAATCCTTTATGAGTCTGTCATAATTTGGAAGGTCATTTTCTTGATTTTAATTCTGAACAATGAGGACATTGCTCCTCTTAAGTGTGAGGAAGGAGAGACCTTTCCCTGAAATTATGACAGTAGTTCGATAATGCCACACTCACTTTTTGCTACTCTAAACTGCCTAAATTTTAAAAAAATTGATAAAAATGAGATAAAATAATTGTAGAAGTGTCTGAAATTATGTCAAGTGACAACTGAAAGATGGTTTTATTTAAAGGAGTTTGTATAAAATTATTTTCCATCAAAATACTCTGTTTCCACTCAAAATATGATAGATCTGCTAATTGTAAAAACCAATTTAGTTTAGCTTGGGATTATGGAAATATGTGGAAAGTTAAGGAAAGAAAAGGATAAAGACAAGGTACTCCTCTGTTTATGAATTTTTCTAACCAAAAACAGGCCTCGTCTATCCGGTTATTAAGTTCTTTGGGGTGCTTTAACACCTATCTACCTAAGGTCTCGTGATCTGGGATAGAAGACCCAACACCGCTACAAGGATAGAGAGAAAAGTCTGGGGTACAGAAAAATAATGCAATTCAAAAAAAAAAATTATATAAAAATAATATGTGCTTTGTTTATACAATTTGGACATTCAAAAAAAATGTAAATAATAAATTGCAATTTATGTTTATGAACATGAGTACGTGGTGTTGAAAGGTATTGCGGAATAAGGCATTACTTCACACCCCTTGTCATCCCGGGTTAGAGAATTGAAATTGGTTGAAGATCCCAGGTTAATCTAACTTGTTTTCTGCAGTCTAGTTTATCTATGCTTTTATTAAATTCTTCTTCTTCACTGTTTATAAAAACCTACTTCTAAGAGCAGAATTATTCTTTCAATTGTCACTTTGTCTAAATTCCCTTCTACACTTATTTAATCTTGTTTTATTATTTTGGCTTAGAGATAATTTTATTCCTTATTTGCTTGAGGACAAGCAAAAGTCAAGTGTGAGGAAGTTTGATAAGTGCAAAACATATAGACTTTTTAAGATTTAATCACCTTATTAATTGTAGCATTTTTTAGTAATGTTTCTCACTTATCTTAGGTTTTTCCTATATTTATGTTATTATATTAACTGATGTATTATATGTGTTAAAATGTAGGAAAAATGACAAACAAAGACATATATTATAAGGGATAGAAAAACTCACGCGACATGCATGCATGATTTGCATGCAACCGCCCAATAAGGGGCGGACCACTCTGAATAGAGGCAACCACCTCATATTGTGAGGACGAGAGAGCAATAGAGAGAACCGCCCAATAAGGGGGCGGACAAAACAGAGGCAACCGCCTCATACGAGGCGGACAAGAGATAGAGTGTACCGCTTGATAACATGCGGACAAGAGAGCAGAGACCGCCTATTACATGCGGTTGAGACAGAGGAGACCGCCCCTTATCTAGCGGACACGTCTAAATGTCCAGGAAATCAACGGGTTATCTTCGCCGACTCCGTCTGCAAGTTGCCTCCGCCATATCCTTTAAGCAGTCGGCGCCTACCAGAAATCACGCCCGCGTTTCAGCCTTGTCCCCTGCGCAATCAATAGCTGCAATCAATGGGGAGCTGCAATCAACGAGCTCAATCAATGAGCTGCTCCTCTGCTGATTCTTCTTCCTCTATAAATACAACGCTCGTTCCACCTTACCCAGTGTCCTTCCAGAGGTTCCGTCCGTGGTTCCTCCTGGAGTTCCAATTCACACCATCATTTCATCTTCGTACCACTACACTTTCACTCACTCGTTCATTTTCATCTCTAATCTCCCGCTTCTTCATTTGTTTTCTTTTCATCTCATTAATTTCACCTCTAGTCTCACGTATTTAAATAGAAGACCAAACTATTTAATACGTTAGGCTAGAGTTCGTATACTCTGGGAATAATTATTATGTATCTGTATTAATTATGCAATATGTTTTACTGGTTTTAATTTTAATAAAGTTTGTTACGCTTAAAGGTTTTCTTTCATCTTTTTAATAAATGTCATGAGTTTATTAAATTGCTTGCTAGTCTATTTTGATCAGACCGGTGATAAATAGACAGGTTAATTAAGCCGTAAAACTGGAGAAAGCTTTATTATGATTTAATGAGTTAGTATTTTCAAGTTGCAAGAATAAAATCCTCGTACTCCTCTGCCGTCCACCAGTGGGTGCTTGATCGCACAACTGGAACGAGTCTTATGAGTCTATGACTTAGTCCTTAAGATAAAAATAGGATCTTGCCAAACAATTATAATTAAACCAGTAGACCTAGCATGAAAGAGCAGATAATATTAATCTGACCCAGAGTCCCATTTTATTTATCTGTTAACTTAGTTTATTTTATCTTTTCTTTTTATTTATAAAACAAGTCAATTAATCCCCCCTTTTTGTGACACGCTTAGGTACTATAATATGTGTATTAGTCCCGTGGTTCGATATCCGGTCGCTTACATTTCACTATACTACTGCGACCGGGATTTGTTTGCAGCCCGATGTTTATTTTGAGTTTTAATTTCTTTACTTTTAATTTCTTTTCTTTTAATTTTACACCAGTTTAACCACTCACTTGATAAAATAATTGTAGAAGTGTCTGAAATTATGTCAAGTGACAACTGAAAGATGGTTTTATTTAAAGGAGTTTGTATAAAATTATTTTCCATCAAAATACTCTGTTTCCACTCAAAATATGATAGATCTGCTAATTGTAAAAACCAATTTAGTTTAGCTTGGGATTATGGAAATATGTGGAAAGTTAAGGAAAGAAAAGGATAAAGACAAGGTACTCCTCTGTTTATGAATTTTTCTAACCAAAAACAGGCCTCGTCTATCCGGTTATTAAGTTCTTTGGGGTGCTTTAACACCTATCTACCTAAGGTCTCGTGATCTGGGATAGAAGACCCAACACCGCTACAAGGATAGAGAGAAAAGTCTGGGGTACAGAAAAATAATGCAATTCAAAAAAAAAATTTATATAAAAATAATATGTGCTTTGTTTATACAATTTGCACATTCAAAAAAAATGTAAATAATAAATTGCAATTTATGTTTATGAACATGAGTACGTGGTGTTGAAAGGTATTGCGGAATAAGGCATTACTTCACACCCCTTGTCATCCCGGGTTAGAGAATTGAAATTGGTTGAAGATCCCAGGTTAATCTAACTTGTTTTCTGCAGTCTAGTTTATCTATGCTTTTATTAAATTCTTCTTCTTCACTATTTATAAAAACCTACTTCTAAGAGCAGAATTATTCTTTCAATTGTCACTTTGTCTAAATTCCCTTCTACACTTATTTAATCTTGTTTTATTATTTTGGCTTAGAGATAATTTTATTCCTTATTTGCTTGAGGACAAGCAAAAGTCAAGTGTGAGGAAGTTTGATAAGTGCAAAACATATAGACTTTTTAAGATTTAATCACCTTATTAATTGCAGCATTTTTTAGTAATATTTCTCACTTATCTTAGGTTTTTCTTATTTATGTTATTATATTACTGATGTATTATATGTGTTAAAATGTAGGAAAATGACAAACAAAGACATATATTATAAGGGATAGAAAAACTCACGCGACATGCATGCATGATTTGCATGCAACCGCCCAATAAGGGGCGGACCACTCTGAATAGAGGCAACCGCCTCATATTGTGAGGACGAGAGAGCAATAGAGAGAACCGCCCAATAAGGGGGCGGACGAAACAGAGGCAACCGCCTCATACGAGGCGGACAAGAGACAGAGTGTACCGCTTGATAACATGCGGACAAGAGAGCAGAGACCGCCTATTAACATGCGGTTGAGACAGAGGAGACCGCCCCTTATCTAGCGGACACGTCTAAATGTCCAGGAAATCAACGGGTTATCTTCGCCGACTCCGTCTGCAAGTTGCCTCCGCCATATCCTTTAAGCAGTCGGCGCCTACCAGAAATCACGCCCGCGTTTCAGCCTTGTCCCCTGCGCAATCAATAGCTGCAATCAATGGGGAGCTGCAATCAACGAGCTCAATCAATGAGCTGCTCCTCTGCTGATTCTTCTTCCTCTATAAATACAACGCTCGTTCCACCTTACCCAGTGTCCTTCCAGAGGTTCCGTCCGTGGTTCCTCCTGGAGTTCCAATTCACACCATCATTTCATCTTCGTACCACTACACTTTCACTCACTCGTTCATTTTCATCTCTAATCTCCCGCTTCTTCATTTGTTTTCTTTTCATCTCATTAATTTCACCTCTAGTCTCACGTATTTAAATAGAAGACCAAACTATTTAATACGTTAGGCTAGAGTTCGTATACTCTGGGAATAATTATTATGTATCTGTATTAATTATGCAATATGTTTTACTGGTTTTAATTTTAATAAAGTTTGTTACGCTTAAAGGTTTTCTTTCATCTTTTAATAAATGTCATGAGTTTATTAAATTGCTTGCTAGTCTATTTTGATCAGACCGGTGATAAATAGACAGGTTAATTAAGCCGTAAAACTGGAGAAAGCTTTATTATGATTTAATGAGTTAGTATTTTCAAGTTGCAAGAATAAAATCCTCGTACTCCTCTGCCGTCCACCAGTGGGTGCTTGATCGCATAACTGGAACGAGTCTTATGAGTCTATGACTTAGTCCTTAAGATAAAAATAGGATCTTGCCAAACAATTATAATTAAACCAGTAGACCTAGCATGAAAGAGCAGATAATATTAATCTGACCCAGAGTCCCGTTTTATTTATCTGTTAACTTAGTTTATTTTATCTTTTCTTTTTATTTATAAAACAAGTCAATTAATCCCCCCTTTTTGTGACACACTTAGGTACTATAATATGTGTATTAGTCCCGTGGTTCGATATCCGGTCGCTTACATTTCACTATACTACTGCGACCGGGATTTGTTTGCAGCCCGACGTTTATTTTGAGTTTTAATTTCTTTACTTTTAATTTCTTTTCTTTTAATTTTACACCAGTTTAACCACTCACTTTATAACGTCTGCAGTTATTGAAGTATATCAACCATGTTGTTACCCAGTACTTATTAGTTTGCCAATGAATTAGGCTGTGCACTCGGAACGGGAGGTACACTGAGTGTCTGCAATGAGGCAGAAGCCGGTAAGAGCGGCACAATCCTCACCGGTACCTTTCCAGTCAATGGCGTGGACGCTTCGATCTTGTTCGACTCCGGAGCCTCACATACATTTATTTCGCTATCTTTTGCGAAGAGGCTGGGGTTAGACGGTGATGAGATGCCAGACTTCCTAGTCACTCTCCCGTCGAAAGAGCGGATCAGGTGTACCCGCTACCACCGAGATGCTGTTGTAAGAATCAGAGGTGAAGAGTTTCCGATCGACTTGATAGAGTTCGACGGACTTGGCTTTGATGATTGTCGGGATGACTGGTTGGGAGCGTACAAGGGCAGAATCCTGTGTGCCGAGATCGTCTCTTCTCGAGTCCATCTGGGGTTACTATATCTTACTACCGCCAGAGGCCCAGGGAGCCTTCGACTCAGATCATCACCGCCATGGCTATGTGTCTGAACTACGACGAGGGAGTGATGTATCCCTCTGCTATGTCCAGGACATAGAGAGAGATCCAGAGTTTAGCCCAGATGTGCCGTAGTGTCGGAGTTCCTGATGTATTCCTAAGGAACTGCCGGGTGCATGCCGCCATCCAGCGGGAAGTGGAGTTTGAGATTGATTTGGTTCCGGGTACCGGACCAATTGCGAAGGCACCTTATCGTATGGCTCCAGCAGAGATGACAGAGCTCAAGGAGTGCTGAGAGACCTACTTGACAAGGGCTTTATCCGCCCTAGTGTTTCACCATGGGGAGCGCCGGGTCCTCTTCGTGAAGAAGAAGGACGGTAGCCTCCGCCTGTGTATTGACTATCGGGAGCTGAATGCGTTAAGGTGAAAAAAACCGTTACCCTTTACCAATCATCCGACGATCTATTTGATCAGCTGAGGGAGCATCAGTATTCTCCAAGATAGACCTACGATCCGATACCATCAGATTGCCATCCGTGACAGTGATATCGAGAAGACAGCATTCAGAACTAGGTATGGGCATTATGAGTTCACAGTTATGCCGTTTGGCTTATCAAATGCACCAGCTAAGTTCATGGACTTAATGAACCGCTTGTTCCAAGATCAGTTGGACAAGTCTGTGGTAGTCTTCATCGATGATATTCTTGTGTACTCGAAATCGAGAGGTGAGCACGAAAGCCACCTGAGAATGTGTTACAAACATTGAGGATCAATTGTATGCAAAGTTTTCGAAATGTGAATTTTGGTGAACCAAGTATCCTTTCTTGGACATGTGATTTCTGAGGCGGGATTGCTGTTGATCCGGCAAAGATTGATGCTGTGCGCACCTGGCCAAGGCCGAAGACAGTTACCGATATCAGGAGCTTCCTCGGTCTGGCAGGTTATTATAGGAGGTTTGTGAAGGACTTCTCCAGTGTCTCGAAGCCGATGACTTCCTTAAAAAGAATAAGGATGCACCATTCGAGTGGACAGTCGACTGTGAGTTCTTTCACGAGTCTCAAGGATGCTCTGACATCTGCACCAGTCCTGACTATACCAGACGGTCCAGATGGTTTTGAGGTCTATTGCGACGCATCAGGTAGAGGTATGGGTTGTGTGTTGATGCAACACGGGAAGGTCTAGCATACGCCTCCGACAGCTGAAGAAGCATGAGGAGAGACTACCCTACCCACATCTAGATTGGGTGCCATTGTCTTCGCATTGAAGATATGGCGACATTATTTTAGGGGTAAGTGTGACAATCTATTTGACCACAAAAGTTTAAGTACTTGTTTCACTCAGAAGGAGTGAACATGAGACAAAGAAGGTGGTTGAATTTCTGAATGACTACGATATTAATCTGCAATATAAAGAGGGTAAGGCAAATGTGGTAGCTGACGCATTGAGTTGCCGAGCACACTCTCTCCATTCGCTAGTTTCTCATACTGGCTTGGTTGAAGAGGTGCGGAGTGCTCAGATGACGGATCAGTATATGCTGGAGATCCGGCAGAAGCTCATTGATGGCACATTCGAGGGTCAGAAGTACGACTTCACACTCCACGATGATGACCTGATTAGGCTCAATGGCCGATTGTGTATACCTAGGAGTAGCGCTGAGTTGAAGGAGCGCATATTGAGTGAATCCCATTGTTCTAACTTCGATTCACCCCGGAGCTTCAAAGATGTATAAGGATATGAAAAGATATTTTTGGTGGACTGGAATGAAAAAAGATGTAAGTGATTATGTGTTGAGGTGTCTCACTTGCCAGAAGGTCAAGTTTGAGCACCGACGACCTGGTGGTATGGTACAGCCAATGCCATGCGTGAGTGGAAGTTCCATGATATTTCCATGGACTTCGTAGTAGGGCTTCCGCCTACAAGGGGAGGTCTGAATATGATATGGGTTGTTGTTGACCGGCTGACCAAGGTGGCCCGATTCATTCCGATGAAGGACACCTGGAAAGTGGCAAAACTGGCAGAACTCTTTGATAGAGAAATTGTAAGATCATGGTGTACCGAAAACATTGTATCTGACAGAGATACCAGATTCTTATCGAGATATTGGAAGTCTACACGAGAAGCATTGGGTACCGAACTGAAATTGAGTACAGCGTTTCACCCACAGACCGATGGTCAGAGTGAGCGCACCATTCAGACACTTGAGGATATGCTACGTGCATGTGCACTTGACTTTCAGATCAGCTGGATTGATAAGTTACATCTGATCGAGTTTAGTTACAACAACAGTTATCATGCATCGATCAAGATGTCTCCCTTCCTCCTTGTACGGTAGACCATGCCGCACGCCGTTATGCTGGGATGATCGAGTGAGACGGTCATTATAGGACCAGAGTATCTTGAACAAGTTCAGGCAGAAGTTCGCCAGATCCGGCTAACATGAAGGCAGCTCAGGATAGACAGAAGTCGTACGCAGATGTGCGCAGACGTGACCTGGAGTTCGCCGTGGGCGATCAGGTATTTTGAGAGTATCCCCCATGAAGGGAGTATTTCGTTTTGGCCAGAAGGGCAAGTTGAGCCCAAAATGTGAGGCCTTATGTTGTGACGGAGCGGATCGGCCCGGTAGCTTACAACTTGATCTACCCGCCGAGCTGGGCAAGGTACATGATGTATTTCATGTGTCCCAGTTGAAGAAGTATATGTCTCATCCGTCTCATATGCTTCAGCCTGAAAGGCTAACCTTAGAGCCGACCATGCGATCAGTGGAGACTCCGGTACGGATTCTGGATACTAAGACTCGAGACACTCGCCATAAGTCGGTGAGACTGGTGAAAGTTCTTTGGTCTAACCAGGACGTTGAGGAGGCCACTTGGGAGCTGGAAGAGAAGATGAAGGCAAAGTACCCGTCATTGTTTACTTCTTAGTGCTTATGTGTATAGGGTACGGGGCGTACCCCTTTTTAAGGGGGGTAGAGCCGTTTCGGTATGTAAGTACGACGTGTATTTAAATACATCGTCTATGTTATGTTGTTATGTTACAGACCGTTTGTCTGAATGATGTGGATAATGTTGTATGGACCTTGTGTCCAATGTTATGTACCCGATGTTTGTTGTATGGACCTTGTGTCCAATGTTATGTAAGTGTGTTAATGATGTATGGAAGTATTGTTTATAAGTATTCCCGTCTTCTAATTTAGGATATGTGGAAGTATGAACTTTGGGGACAAAGTTCTTTTAAGGGGTAGATTGAAATACCCCAAACTTATTTATGTTGTTTAAACACCTAAATATGGTGTATTAAGACTAAAAAGAGTCTTAGAAACATTAGTAAACAATTTAAACCATAAAGAACACATTAAATACCTTAAGGTCAATAAGGGCTAAAATGTGCTCTAAGCTTGGAATAAGCTTGGGTAAGACCTAATGAACTTACCAAGACCTCATTATATACTAATGAACATATTAAATCAATTACCAAAGAAAACCAAGCTTGAAAACAAGTTTAACACAAAAGTGCTTTAAGGAGTCTTAAAGCACATTTTGAAAAATTGTCTTGTAAATGAGTTTTGAGTGGCTAGATGTCAATCATTACTCTTAAATATATATGTGTACTATATAATATCACATTTGGATGTCTATATCAATAGGAAATAAAAAATTTCACTTCTATGTGCCTTGTTTTTATGAATAGTGATTTTTATAAGCTATTTTTAACATATGTTTGTATAAGTAATTAAATTGACAAATAAAGACTATATTACCCCTAAGTAATAATGGGGGCCGGTTTTCCTAAGTGTGGTGACTCACCACTCTCTGTTTTTTGTTAAGTAAAGAAAGATGACTAACTAGGTACTATTTGCTTTATAAACTACAAATATCTTCTAAAAAGCAAACTTACCTCATTCTCTCATTTCCTTCTCATTTCACACGGTTCCATGCTCTTCTTCAACCTCTCTTCTTGCTCTCTTTCACGGTAATACTCACCACCCCCATTAAACTCTAGCTTTGACCACTTGTAAAATCTAGCTCACTTAACCAAATCAAAAACAAACACCACCATTCTCTTCCTCTCATCAAGCTCTTCATTCCTATCTTCTCAAAACTTCAAGAGCCCCATTTCGGTGCCATGGAGTTCCACCATTGAAGGAGCTTGAACTTGTGTTTCTACATATTATTGATCTCCTTTGCTTCTAGGTAAGGAATCTCAAAGGAAAATCAAGTTGCTTCCATGTTTTTACCTTGACCGAAAATGCACATTAATGGTGCTCTTTGTGTGACTTTGTTCTAGCTTCATTCCAACCTTTCATGGACTAGGTGGAGTCCTCTCTTGATATATATTCAAACTCTCTTCAAAGACCAAGGTAAAACAACTACATTAATGTTTTTGAAATCATGTAAACCTAGGGTTTACAATGAGATGAAGCTTAAAGCTTGAATACTCATTATGTTGTTTGTATAATGTTTAGAAGTTGACAAACAATCTAAAGCCTTGCCGATTTTAAACAAGGAAACAAGAATGGAATTTGTGTGGAAAAGAGGTAAATGTACTAACCTAATGTGTTTAATGCCTTAGGAGAAATGAGCTTATAATGCTTGTTAAAACTACCTAAAGAACCAAAGGTAAATGACCTAGTGAAGTGTTCTCAAGGAGACTAGTAAAGAACATATGTCTCGTTGTATGTATTTGCAGGTCAAAGGCATATATATTGTGGAAATTCAGTGTTTAAGAATTATGCACTTTAAGGGCCTAAGAGCCATGCATTTTAAGGGCCTAAGTGCCATGCAATTTAAATTATGCACTATATTGTGATGTAGTGCTATATGAGTGAAGTTTTGTATAATAAAGTGCTTGATGGATTTTTAGTGTTCTTGGTTGTTTGTTGGTGAAAACAATATGTTTTAGTTTAGTAATGTTCTAGGAGAACCTATGTCGAAATTTAAGTAATAAACAAGAAGTTCTAAGAGTTTAAAATGAGTTTGATAAGTTAAGAAGTGTTTAGAATGGTTAGGTGCTTTCCTTGTGAAAGAAACATGCGTTAAGGTGATTTAAGATGTGAGGAGGGCTTTGGAAATGTTCTAGAGGATTTTATAATGCAAGGAATGTCTTGGGATGCACTAGAGTCATTTGGACTTGTGTTAGGATTTAGGCAAACTTTGGTGAACAAGGAGAAAGTGTAAACTTGGGAAAAGATTTCAAGAATGACATAAGGAGTTAGTTGTGAGAAATGATGCTTGGGAGATGATGTTAAAATGAGGAGAAAGCATTTTGGGATAGTAGTTATCATAGGTATGAAGCACCACTTGAAAAACTAAGGAGGAAATAGCATAAGTGTTAGGAATTTTGGGAAGAAATGAGTAAAGGCTTAAGGAATTAGAAAATGAGTTTTATGAGTGTTTAAGGATGTCTTAAGGTGTGTTTGAAGTACCCAAATGAGGTTAGGGTGTACTAGGATATATGGGGTGAAGTTTGGAGTTGAATGTGAAAAGGAAAATAAGGGTCTGGGGCAGACCGAACTTGCGACCGAACTTGCAAGTTCGGTCGAGCCCAGTTTACCCTGTGAGAATGGCTTCTGGAATGGACCGACCTTGGGGACCGGACTTGCAAGGTCGGTCGGGCTTGTATTTTGTGTACGGATTGAGTTACTGGAATCGACTGAACATGGGACCAGACTTGGCAAGTTCGGTCGGGCTAAATTTTCAAAGGGAAGAAACTCTCTGGAATGGACCGACCATGCGACCGAACTTGCAAGGTCGGTCGGAGTAGAAAATTTTGACGGAAATATGTTCTGGAATGGACCGACCTTGTGCAAGGTCGGTCGGTAAGGTCGGTCGGACCAAAACTTGTAAAAAAAAAACAGAAAAGAATGTGACTTATGTAGTTAACCCTAGGGGGTATAATGAAGGTAACCTAGGGTAAGTTAGACATTAAAACATGTCATACAATCATGTTAAACATTTAGTAAGTTGAGGTTAAATAAGTAATTAACCGACGTTATTAATCATGTATAGGAGTGACCTACGGAGGAAATCAATCGAGGCAAGGACCAAGGTATGGTTTTCTTGCAGTCTGTTGCCTACCGGTTATACACCGGCTTGTGTGTTGTTGTTTTCTTGTTGTGTTTTATGACGTTATAAGATCTAAACTGTAATGAGTTTACAGTTTGTTCATATTATTGTGTGTTTTTATGATGTGACTCATTTTCCCTTGTGTGTGTCTAACATGGACTTACCACCATTGTGTATTGGTTGTTACGTTCCACCATGAACTTCTAACAAGTGTTAACTGGGAAGTGAGGAATCCGGTTGTCCGGTCATGCATGTAAGTTAAGAGTAGATATCTGAATCAGATTCGACTCTTATGTTGTTAAGATTGTCCTCCTTAATTTGGCGTTCGATCTCCCGCTAGGCTTCCCCTCCAAAAGCTTACCTATTCTGACTTATGATCGGTTTAGTGGGAACATGGTTGTGTGTGTGTGTTCGTGGGTCCTATATCCGAACCATCTGTGACTTAAGTTACTCGTTCGAATAACAGAACGGTAATGAGTGTGTGTGTACGAGCTTACATAGGGGTGAATCATTCTCAGGCTCTTATGTTATTGACCTTTCGTGGTTTGTTGTTGTGGAACGAAGTCCAACTGTGTATGTGATGTTGTGCTGTGCACTATTGATGCTATCCACATATTAGTTATGTTATGTTGTGTATAAAATGAATGCCATGTTATCATGACAATTAGTTGCGCGTATCCCGGTAGCCGATGGGCTGCGCGTTAAACCATACCAGCCAAGGGTTTGCTTGACCCCCCGGGGCTCCATATTTTTACTGCAGGATGAGGATCGAGGAGCAGAGTGGCTGGCTGTTGTAGGTTCTAGGCTGCAGTTGTATGTTGGTTTATTTTGGATGTTGACCCGGGATGCGCCGTGCTTCCGTGGCATATATTTTGATTCCGTTGAATTACTAGGCGGTATATTGGACAGTTTACAGTGAAGGAATGTAAGTAATACTCGGTATTGTATATGATGTATTTATGGTTATTAGTTCTATGCTCGGGAGTCTGATCATCAGACCGGTTACAATTGTATTTATTCAGCCTGTTAACCACGTGGGTTGGTTGACGGCGTGTAGCACCATTCGTTAATTTCTGTTTAGTTAAATTCCACTGCGATTTCAAGTAGTTTTATGTGCGTAGTAGGGGTGTTACAAGAATTGATAGGAAATAATGGTGCTGATGGATCACCTACATCCATATATGATTGAAATAACGCCACAAAGTGATGGCTATGTGCTGTATAAGCACAATACGATGTGTGTAAATGATATATCATAATATACATTTTGGGAATAATGGGTAGTCATATACTTATATACTTACCTATTTGATGAAGCGACTTCGGGATGAAGTCTTTTTAAGGGGGTAGATTGAAATACCCCAAACTAATAAAATATGGATTAAACATCTAATCACATTGATTAAGGCCTAAACATGCCTTAAAAGTCAACTGAGAACAACAGTGGTCAACACAAAGCAACATATTGCACCCTTTGACTGTTTAGGGTAAATAAATACCCAAATGAACTTCTTAGGACCTAAAACTTGTCCTAAGCTTATTAAACATAACTAAACATATTACAATTGTTGGACAACACTCCAACACAAAGAACAAGCATTTTCATGCTTCAAGGTCAAGTAGGGCAAAAATGTGCTCTAAGAAACCTTAAAGGTCTAATGACCTCTATTTTGTATAAAATTGGATTCTTAAGATCACTTATCATGTAAGGAACACAAAAAAACTGTTCTCAAAGGCAATAGAGCTCAGAAACACCCTGCGACACAAAATGTGCACTAAAACACCTTAAAGCACGTTTTTGTGTATGAGCTCTAAGATAATGACTTTTTGTCATTTTAAAGACTGGAGTATATTGTTTAAAATCATTAATGTGACATGATAGACTATATTATAAAGTCTAAATCAAAGTTTGGAAAATAAAAATCAAAATGGACAATTTAGTATGAATAGTAACCCAAATAGTGCATTT
Organism: Limonium bicolor; assembly: GCA_023374045.1. Taxonomy (NCBI): domain Eukaryota; kingdom Viridiplantae; phylum Streptophyta; class Magnoliopsida; order Caryophyllales; family Plumbaginaceae; genus Limonium; species Limonium bicolor. The sequence goes on from CM041778.1 coordinate 200,863,231, forward strand.
TTAAGCAATATTGACTAAGTATGGTCAATGGTCAATGAATGAACACCATTACCCCTTAGAATTCGGCAGCATGGGAGCATGGAAGACAGCTCACTCAACTTTGGTACAAAATATCCAGCCAATTAAGTGAGTCATCATTTACTATTACATTAAATAACATTAACTTAGCTTAAAAGCAAATTTAGGCTTCCTTTCTCATTTGCTTCTGTCCCAGCCGACACCACACCTTGCACACTCTCCCTTTGGCTTCTCCAAACCGTGGCTAACTCACCAAGAACATAGAAGAACACCTTGCTACCTAGGTAAGCTTAGTTAGTCATTTTATGTCCATTTTCTTCACAATGCTTTCATCTTTCCATGGAGCTAAGCATCAACCACTTCCATCAATGTTCTTAGGTTGTTTTGGAGGTTAAATGGAGGGTGTATCTCGGCATTAACAAGGGAAGATGGAGGAGAAAGCTAGTCTTGTTCTTAAGGTATAAAAATGTGCTTTAAGCACATATCCTTTGATTCCCTTCAAATTCGGCTGTGAAACTTTGTTCCTAGCCTTATTATATTCTTCTTAACATACTTATTCAGTTGGTACATCAAGAGCTTCAAGGTATAGCCAGATCCAAGCCAAAAACACCATTTTAGGCATTTTAATCAAGGTAAAAGTTAGCCATCTTCTAATCTGAGTTATACCAGTTTAAAGATTAGTTTTAGTAGCTCTTTTGATGCCCTTTAACTTCTGTAAATATAGGCCGAAGTCAAGCTTGGTTACCTTGGTATTCAAAGGTAAATTTTACCTTGAAAATTGACATTAAACACTTCTTATGGTTAGATCTTACTTGGAGACTAATCATGCCTTAATTGCTGTTTGAAAACATGTAATTGATGCTGTGGAAATTTTATCCCTAAGCAGTCCGTGGCCAAACAAGGCCTTAACTAGGCAAAAACAAGGTATAAATCACTTAAACCTACACTTGGTATATTAATATGTGTTTATACATATTTATATAATTGTGCCGTGAGTGAAATGGTTTATTAAGGTCTTATTTTGACCTTAGGTGATTAAGGAATGGTTTAGTAAATTTTATAACTAATTAATTAGCATAATTGTCAAATTTAAGACATTATGTGGAAAATTGGTAAATATTGAAAAGATGTGGTAAGGGCCGAGAGTTTAAGGTACTTTTGGGAATTTATGTGTAATTAATTTTATAAGCTAATGTTTGTAATAAGGCCATGTACTTTAGGCCATTTTATTTACGCATTTATAAGCTTTTAATTAAGTTTAGGTGCTAAAAAAAATTACCGCAAGGAATTGGGGTTATAGTGTAATTAAATTAAATTTGGGGGCTATATAATAAAGCTGAAAATTAGAGGTTTAAATGAGTTTATATATAATTATAAGATTATATAAAGTTTTGGGGTAAATTGTAATTTCTGAAAAGATATGGGTATAAACCGTATTATTTAGAGATGATGGTCAAGGAAATATTAAGGTGGTCAACCTTGACCATATGGTAGGTTTTGACCAAATTAGATAAGTTAAATAACTTATTTAAGGTTTTATAATAAGATAAGTATTTAATTGTAGCAATTTTATAACATATGTGGTATATATGTTATTACCGAAAATAAAGGGTGTAAAATGGTATTATAAACACCCATGGGCTATTAGGAATTTTTTAGGAATTTATTGGGTTGATTTTGGAATTAAAATAAACTATATATGTATAATATATAGTTATTATGTCATTATGACACTTTGGAAAAAGATGGGGTGGAATTTTTAATACCAAGATTATAAGGGTTAGGAATAATATTTATAACCCTTTGGTGAAATTTGGTGATTTTTAGAATTATATAAAGTATTTAATAATATATATGTATAATATATAGTTTTAATGATATTATAAAACTATTGTTATAAATTGGGCCAAATGGCAATTAATAGAATATATTGAGGTCTGTTCGGAAATATTACAAAATATAACCATAGGTTATACATTTATAAGTCAAAATGTTATCTTATATGAAATATAACATGGTATAATAATGGGGTGATTTTGTAAATAAGGAACTATGTATATGAAAAAGAATATGGTTTTGATATGGTGCCCATGCGGCAAATAAATAGTTTTGTATAAAAACTATAGGTTATAAATTAAAGGAAATAAAATATCATATTAATGATATTACTATGGTATAACATTACATAATGTTATGTGGTCAAAATGGAATTTAAATAAATATAAGGGCTGTACCGAATTATAAAAGGTTGGAAAATGATTTTAGACTATGGTCTATATGCTATAAATGTTATAACAATTATGGTTTAGGTGGAATTAATATAAGTAAGGATATTCACATTAAATAATGTGACAAACTATAATAAATAAGATTTATAACTAAGGTATTTATTGAATAAACCTTAGGAGTTGTAAAATACAACATAAATTGTTACATAATATTAGGATAATAATCTAATATAAGTTGTATAATATAATACAACTAATGGGAAAAATCATCTAATATAGATGATAAAATGTAACATATAATATAAGAGTTTTATAACTCATGGAACTACCTATGTGGTTATATACATATACAAGAATAATGTATATAAGGATGGATATATATTGTGGTTGAAACCATATAATATAATGGTGGTGGTTATTACAAAAAAAAGTTACAAACTATTAGTTATAAGTTTTTTGAATGCAATATAATTTGCTAAAGATAATGGATAATATAATACCATGTATTATAATGGATGGTGGAAAATAATTAATATAACAATGCATGCATACATGCAACTATAGGTTATATACCTAAATTTAATGGTGGATAAGGTTAAAGAAATATGAATTAAACTTAACAGTCGAAATGTTTTGACATACGAGTTTTTAGTAACAAAGCCGACTGGTTTAGAGAAACCCGTAACAAATAACTGTATAAATTCGGGGATGAAACTGTCAGGGTTACTTGTTATTCGGAAATACCGGATGAAGTTAGTCATGAAGACTGACTTATAGTTTCATTACCGTTTAGATCGTACTTCAGACGAGGACGCTTGACGAGCTAGTGGTCTACACTGCGCATCCTAGGTCTTGGTGAACGGTATGTAAAGGGGTTTGATCCGAGTTGTCCTAAGGAAACTCCTTGGGCTCGGATTTGGTTGATATAACTTGTGTGTTATGTGTGTGGATACATGTATGTGATTATGGGTGTTACTGCATTAATTATTTATGCACGAGCGTCCTACGGGACTAACACTACGTTGACTATAGATCGGCTTATATAAACATACATATACGTTATTGTGATAACATGTCGGTTACTTGATATAATACCATAGTATTAATATTAAGTATATGGTAACCTAAGTAAAACACTTAGGGACGAGTCACGACATTGTCGGTCTCTAGAGCATGGATCTCGAACATGAATATGACCTAGATTACTTCTAGGTATGCGTGAGACCCATTGGGCAGCTAACTAATAATTATTCTCCATAAGACTAAGAGCATATCTTAAACATTATGAGAGAGAGATGGTATGAGTTGAGGTGATGAATCCCGGTAGTTTATGAACTACTTGGTTGCACATTTGTGATCACTGAGGGGTTCCCGATTGGGTTCCGCTCCAGGTTATACCCATACGAGCCCTATTTGGATTGTGGGTCAGGTGGCTACGGCCTTTTATATGGACGTCTTACGAGACAAAAGAGAATAGTCAGGGGCCTCCGGACCTCTGGCGAAATGAGCACCTTTGTGTGTATGGGAGGACTACTGTCCATGGTGAGGTTATCAGGTTGTCTTAACATGACGCCCAACTGGTATTAATTAAACATGGTTTGGATGGATGGGGCCTTAAAGGCCAAATTAAATTACTATGAAAACTTTACGCTACGGCGATTGTACATTGTACATTATACTGCGATTATTTCGATATGGATGGGGCCTTGAAGGCCAAATTAATTAACAAAGGATGGTGTTCGCTACGGCGTTTATTCAGTATTATTATTCGATACGTTCGATATACAATTGTTGTTTGTAATGTTTTATGACTGTTGAATTGGATGGACGGTTTAGTGTTATGAATGTTTGGATGGATTATTAGTATTATACATTTTTATTACAGTGTTGATTATAACTGTAAAATGGAATAGCATGAAACCAATCTAATAATAAGATGATTTAAATGACTAAGTGACCATTAGGGTCCAGGCCCGACATACTCATCGTCTATCGGTGATACTACACCATTATGCAGGTTGTTGATTATTGTCGAAGCCGAAGTGCGGGAACATGGTAATTAAAGCTTAATTTGATTACCGTGCAGGGAGTTTATTTGTATAATGATGGTAGACTGGTAAATGTATTATGGAACGGTTATGTATACTCGGGATTGGGTAGACGCTCACTTGTCGACGTTTAGGGTTTATGGATTAGTATGATTGTAACACCCCAACTCAATCCAAATGTGGTCTCGCAACTTAACAGTATATATATAAACATATCACAGCGGAATTCTTTACAAATCCAGGACCTTGCCACGGTCTGACTACAGAATATACCGAACATTAGAGCAACAATCTTAAACATTTACATATCCTTCTTACAACCCCCCTCACGTCCTATACATCTTACTAACTTAAATTGCATACGAGTGTAATGCACCTCGTAGGCCACTCTTAACCCTTAACACTTGTATCCTCTTCTTACTCTCGCGACGGCCGCTTCCTGTTGTACCTGTGTAGTAAAAACAGCCCCCAAAGGGGGTCAGCACGAATGCTGGTACGATCCCCTCATGGCCCCCAAGCTAACGTGGCTACGACGACTAATTGTCGATAGCATGGAGGTTGATTAGATGCACAACATAGTAGTAAATGCTGTAAACAACAATCCATATATGAACAATCAAAGTTCACACACAATGAACGACTTAAACGCGTTCCCTTAATTGGAGTTAGTTATTTAACTCCTTAAGTAATGTTCCCTCTTAATCTTAGTCCATCCTTATCTCACCTCAATCTTAGTCTTATCTTATCTTAGAAACAACCATCCTTTAATAAGGAGTGGATGTAACTTACCTTAATATGAGTAATACAAACCATCCTTTAAAAAGGAATGGTTGCAACTTATCTCAACCTCACCTTAATCTTAATCTTAACTTAATCTTAATCTTAATAATACAAATCATCCTTTAAAAAGGAATGATTGTAACTTATCTTAACCTTATCTTAATAATACAAATCATCCTTTAAAAAGGAATGATTGTAACTTATCTTAATCTTATCTTAATAATACAAATCATCCTTTAAAAAGGAATGATTGTAACTTATCTTAATCTTATCTTAATAATACAAATCATCCTTTAAAAAGGAATGATTGTAACTTATCTTAATCTTATCTTAATAATACAAATCATCCTTTAAAAGGAATGATTGTAACTTATCTTAATCTTATCTTAATAATACAAATCATCCTTTAAAAAGGAATGATTGTAACTTATCTTAATCTTATCTTATTCTCAGAATACAAACCGTTCCTGGAGGGGAATGGTTGTAGCCTAAGTCCAAACCTGGGATTTAGGTGATCCCACCGCACCTTCTTAATGCCACCTACCCTGGACGGGAATCCAGCGTAGCTGAGCCGGCAACCGGCCCTAGGCTACAAGTCCGAAGACAAGTCCTTAAGCGGAGGGCGGATCTGATTCAGATACCGTCCCCCTTTTTCCTTAGCATGCATGACCGGAGATCGGTCCCGGGTTTCCTCACTCAAGTTCCAGTTAGTAATAGTCTCAAGACCATGTTTGTTGGTTAACCTCTTTCGGTTCATATCGTCCCTTATTAGGGGCGTTCCTTAGTCTCACTCAAATCCTTACTAAACATTGGTTAGTAAGTTCTCACGGTATGTTGTGTTAGTTTTCAAACATCACACAACAATACAAGAAATATAATATATTCCGATTGCATGCTTTATCTTGTTTAGTGAGCACACAAAAACAAATAGCACGCAAGCCGAGGGACACCTCGTTAGCAAGCAGGTCACAAGAGAACTGTACCGTTCACCGTTGGTCGTTCGGCTGCTTACTCTCTTCCGGAGTCCAAACTCCCAAGTCCTAAAACATTCATTCAGTTTTAGGTTGTTAATCACTTAACTTAATTCAACTTACTTAACTTGTTTAACTTACTTAATTCCTTAATGATCCCCACCTAACACCTCTTAGGTCTTACACTTAATCTTACAAACTTAATCTTAAACTTTCAAGCTTATACTTAACTTAACTTAATCTCTTAAGTTCTTAGGGTCTCAATCATTACTACCCTACCAAAGGCATACCTTATTACCCATTGCCATTCTTAGAATTAAATTTTTTTTTTTTTTTATGCTCGACCGGACTTACCGACCGGACTTGCCAAGTCCGGTCCGTTCCAGTACCCTTTACCGTTTGAAAATTCTACCCCGACCGGACTTACAAGTCCGGTCCTATGTCCGGTCGATTCCAGAGACTTATTACCGTACAAAATTCAAGCCCGACCGGACTTGACAAGTCCGGTCCCATGTCCGGTCTATTCCAGAAACATTTTCCGGTATTGTAACAGAGCCCGACCGACCTTGCAAGTCCGGTCCTAAGGTCGGTCGGCTCTAGAAACTTGTTTCTAAATTCTCTTTCAACTCCAAACTTATCCTCATATATTCTAATATGTTATAACCTCATTTGGGCACCTCAAATACACCTTAAGCCCTCCTTCAAATACCTTAAATCATCCACCAAGATCCACCTTAGTCCTTATGCATTTTCCTTATAATAATGCTAACACTTGTAACGTTTTCCTCTAGGTTCTAGGTGGTGGTTCATACTTAACGTAACCACCATGCCAAATGCTTTCCTCACCACTATAACATCATCTCCTAAGCATCTTTCACCATCGAAAATCCTTTTATGCATTTACTTAAAGTTCCTTCCTAAGCTTAAGCTTCCATCCACCAACACCTTATTTCCTTCCTAGTTGTTTACCAACATTTGCCTAAACACTTATTTTCTACTCAAATTTTGCCATAGCACCTCTAGCATCATAGCATGCCCAAACTCATTATTTTTCCTCATTTAACCATCTCACACACCTCAAGTTCTTTCTCATCATATCTCATCACCCAAACCAACTCATTCACAACAAACTCAATATATTGCAATAATCTTAAATTGCATAGCACTAAGGCTCTTAAATGACATGGCTCTTAGGCCCTTAAATGACTTAAACTTAAACACTGAATTTCCCACATATATAAGCTTTCAACCTGCAAATACACTCATCAATCTCATAGTAGTTATAATGCTCTTAAAATCCACCTTAACCTTATATTACTAACTCATTCTCATTAGCTCCTTAATCACAAGTTCATAAACTTGTTTAAGTTCTTTTTCTTAGGTTATGTAACCCAATACACAATGTAAGCTCTAAGCCACATTGGTATTTATCTAAAACTCATTCCTTAATCTTAAACCACCATTAGGTAAGCATTTTACCTTGTTTTCTCAAGCTTATCTTAATCTCCTCCTTAGACCTTCTTCTTGCATAGATCTCGGCCACCACTTAAATTCCTTTTGCCAATGTTCTAATCAATATTTAAGGACTCATATGAGTACTAAACAATGCACTAACCTCAAGGAATGAAAACCTAGGTTAGAAATGTGTTCTAAGGCATAAAAGTGGATGATTACCTTTGAAGTCTCAAGGTAGACTTTGGCATTGAATGAAATAGGACCTCCACTAGTCCTTGGTGAATAAATCAAGCTAGAACAAGGCATAAAAAACATAGCCCCATGAGAAAGAATTTTCGGCCATGTATAAGAAATGATGGAAACATGGTTTTTCTTACATTTTCTTTACCTTAAGAGAATGGAGAAGCTAATGAGCTCTTCAAACTTGATTTTCCTCCATCAATGGAGTTTTCTCATGGCACCAAAATGGAGCTTTGAAAGATTTGAAAAGATAGAAAGATAGGTCTTGACCTAACTAAGAATAATATGTGTTTAGTTTTTGATTTGGAGCAATATTGTGTATTTGGTAAGTGATTGAAGATGAAGAACCATGGGGAAGCAACACTCTCGGTTTTGGAACAGAGAGAAGAAGAAGAAACCGTGGGTGAAGGAGAGAAATGGAGAATAAAGGAGAGAAGTGAGCTAATATAAGATATTTGCTTTATTAAAGCAAATAGTAACTTTCTTACTTACTCTTCTTTTCCTTTCTTATTTGATGACTCATGTAGTGACTCACCTCTCTTAGAAAACCGGCCACCCTCTTAAATAAGGCTAACATGGTCTTTGTTGACCAATTAATTGACTTATGTTGATTAAAACTTAAACTAGTCACTAAATAGTTACTATTCACTAAACAAGGCACATAATCGGGAAATTTTTGATTTCCCATTGATTTAGACCTCCTAATGTGATACTAATTAGTACACATGTTGATTAAAGAGTAATGATGGACATTTAGCCACTTAAAACTCAATTCTAAGACAATTTCTCAAAAATGTGCTTTAAGACTTCTTAAAGCACATTTTATGTTTTAACTTGTTTCCAAGCTTGGTTTTCTTTGCTAATTGATTTAAAATGACCATTAGAATATTACTAAGGTCTTACCATGATATTTGGGTACTCACCCAAGTCCCTCCAAGCTTAGAGCACGTTTTTGCCCTGATTGCCCTTAAGGCACTTTCTTGTGTTTTCCTTGGTTTAAATTGTCTACCAATCTTTCTAAGGCATATTTTAGCCTTACTACATCATGATTTGATGTTTACTTAGCATACTTAGGTTTGGGGTATTTCAATCTACCCCCCTTAAAAGAACTTTGTCCCCAAAGTTCCCATGCATCCTATCTTATTAGAATACATGTCTTACCTCACTCCATAGATCGTATAGATCATACTTATGTATACTTATTCTAATTGGATCATTGGATCCATCATATTCTTATACTTAAATATCACACAACATGCTTAAGCATGTGCAGCACTCAAAATTCCTTTTTGATGATTAAAACATTCACATAACTTCCAACGTATTCTCCCATGTCACCGGTCCGTAGACAATGGCTCATTCGTCCTCGTCACCATGGGCCAGAATACAAACACGCTGCTCTCCCCATGTCACCGGTCCGAAGACCAAGGCTCGTGCGTCCTCGACTTCATGGGCGAGACTCAGTAAAAGGTAATCCTTTTTACGAGGTCATGTGAGGAATAATTCCTCTACTTAAAAATACAAGCAACTCCAATTTCATTTTATCCTAAGGTCTCTATCCTTAGTGTGATTTAATTGTGACCACTGGTAGGGAGTTTCAGGAATCATCTAACCCTGATGTGATCAGCATCAGTGTAGAACTATCCTTCCACCCCAATTTGTGTTCGGTTTCCCTTGATCCCTAGAAAATCAAGTTCCACCTCCCACGTCATTTTCAAACATCCAAACAATTCACTCATGTCCAATTTTCTATCTTTTTAGTTCTTCTAATCATAATCAATACATCTCCAAAGTGTGAACTCATTCCATCAAGCATTCCCAATTCATCTCTGAGTAATTACCTCAGAACTTAAATTCCTACTAAGTTCTATAACTGTCCCATACCAACCCTCACCATCTTATATCTCATAGCATTACTGCTTCCTTCCTCATGCTCATATCAAATAATATCTCATAGTGTTATCTTATTCTTATCTCACACATAGTCTCATATCGACTTATACCTCATATATTCCTTATTCCTTAATTCTCTTAGCTTGTACTCACACCGGAGTTAACAAGATAGGTACTTAATATGTATGGTATTCACATCTTCTGTGTGCAATTACCATGATTTATCTCAAAATGTTTATGTAAAACATATTCTCAAATTATTTTGTGCTATGCACACTGTAGTTTATGTACTCAGTACACAAACAAACGATAAGCGGTTTTCGCTCTACCCCCCTTAAAATGGATTACGCCCACGTAATCAACACCATCACATTCTTGAACATAAGTTCAAGATGTCTAATTCTCACCAAGCATTCTAGCTTCCATGTCATCTATCTTACTTATAATTCGATCAGAAATGACTTAGTCTCTGTATCGAGGGTTCTTAACGGTACTTATACCGTTTCCTTAACTTAGTTTGGTCTAATCTCAAAGGTAGTGGTCTGCTAGCTTCCGCTGCGCGACTCTGATAATCTTAGGCTTAATTGTCTCAACGGACACGTGTTATCTTTATATACACGGCCTTATTGAGTTGTAACTCGTCTATCCATTCTCCTTGAAGATCTTATGTTCATACTCTTAGTATTTTCTCGAATGTCTAAATTGTTCTCCCCAACTGACCTTTGGTCTGAGGATGATTCTTAGTCTGAAACTGCTGTTTAGTGCATATCTCGCTTACAGTCTTAATTCCTTACATCTTAAGACATATCCAATGTCTGTACTTAACAATCCATGCTTTTCGCACTTCATAGTCCTTATTTATTTGTTCTCTGGTTCCTCTGTGTTGCTGGTTCGACTGAATTCTTCTCTTCGACTGTTTGTGGTAGCAGCTGCTCTTGTCTGATCTTGCGTCGTTGTCGGTGGTACGGAGTCGACTACTTCCCGTGTTCCTTACACCACTCGTTCACATGCATGGGGTACCTTACTGGTACATTACTACTTACCCAACTAACTCATAAATGAGCGTGTCAGGCCTGCAAAGCCCCTGTGGGGTCATGCGTCGTCCCACGTCTCGTTTAGTAACTCATAGTGTCCGTCACACGTTTAGCTATTGCTAATTATGAAGTATCTGTTGTCGATCTCTTCTTTCATGTTCCAAAATAACATTTATGGTCTTCTTGAAGTCAATCAAGGAAAGTCCATTTACTGTGTTCTTGGGTATCTATGGTATGCTCTAGCTCCTTCCTGTATTCCATATTGATTCGGTCACTTAATATCTGAGGTCTCTTTCCGTAGAGCCTCTTATCTTGTTTCTCATATTTATTCTATTAGGAAAGAACTTCCAGTTCCTTAAGGAATGGGTAGTGTGCTTCCTGCGAAATCTTACCTAACCAGGTCCAGACTGCTGGCATCGACGCTCAGTTCGTCTACCATCTTATTTTCTTACTTATACTGGTCTTAACTCATAAATCTAATTGCCTCAGTGTCAGTATTTGACGGCTCATACATAATGGTCGCCTTACCGCGCACCATGACTTAATCCACTTATCTAACTATTATACTCACGACCATTTCTACCGTGGTAGTTGGCCTTTACCATGTTGCCCATTAATGGTGCAACCTCTTACTCACTTATTCTAATGTCTTACCTTATACTCAATCCCTTCTTGGTGTAAGTACACTGGGAGTTCTCTCATTCCGATATTGGCGGTTGTCGTACCGTGTTGTAAGATAGTTGACTCATGATATGAAGGTGTTCTATTCCAATCTCAGATTCGTAAGTAGGCTAATTTCTTTCGCTTTCTTTCATCCTTAGTGATGTTATCTACCATGTAGTTTTAACTGGTTACTGAAGAAGTCATCCACTGAATCACAAGCTCTTCTGAGCATTGATTAATTGACGTGCCATAATGTGCAGTCACCATGTTTATCTCTGACCATTACTAATTCTTACATCCTGGGTGTTGGATATGGGGTATATCTGTGCAACCTTCCTTATTACTCAAGTGTATCTGGTATGTTCTAAGGTAATTTCAAGGTTCATAGTTTCCATTTTCTAAATAAAGTGTATTTTATCTCTAATAGGTGAAAGCCCTTTTTGAGGGGTTCATTCCCACTCATGGCCTCACAACAAGGAGAGGTATCCCCACCTTAAAAGGCATGGTTCGTTCTCCGCTCCTGTCCTTAGCATTATCTCAATATTCTCATTGATACCCTTTCTTGGTAATGTTCTTCCCAATCTAAGTTGTAGGTTTGGTAACCGTTCATATCTACAAATTGTAGTCCCTTCGTGGCTTAAACAAGCTCTCTTATAACTTACTGCGCCTCGGGCTCTGATGTGGTTAACATCCTTGGCTCGTAGGCTCCTAATGCTTAATGTCTCAGTTCATTATTTGTACTCTTACTCATCTGCAGGTCATCCCTATAAGATTCTGGTTCTTTGAGCACTATCCACCGTTAGGTTACATACTAAATGTAGTATCGGATTTCATGGTAAGTTGCTGCATCCTGCTTCCTGCTATGGAAGTTTATTCAGGTGATCTGCGGTTACTTAGTGTATTTGACAATACTGTCATTTTACAAGATTTATGTCTTTTAATAGTCAAGGTTAGGTTCGTATTAGGCGTTTGCCTTACGGTGTCCAAGTTGGATATCATCCTGTCGTCTTATACTTCCATCTCAACGCTTCGTTCAACTTCCGTTGACTATGCCACCCGTTGATGGTCAATCATACTTGGGTGTTAATGAGTTAAACAAACAGTGTTAACTGTCATTCATCAGTTGTTCGGCTCGACTATGCCCGCTCCTTTTTAGAAAACGTTATGTCAACAGTCTCAATGGTGTCTTATTTTACATTCCTAGTATGTTATTGCTTACATATTGTTTTGCTCGGATCACCGAGCGATCTCTTAGGTTTTCCTTGTGGAGTTTGAGGTTGGTGTTCTTACCGTACTGTAGGTTGTTGTTGTAGTGGGTTATACCGTTGCTAATATTTATATGGTTTAGTATTATGTCCAAGTTCCACTCCTAGCTGACTGGTGTGTCACCTTATCTCATTTTGGTCAGGCCGTCGGGCCTTCCAAGGTCTTATTTTCCTGTTCTTATGGTTTTACAATCCGGTGTTAATATGTGTTACAACTGTAGCGTTCTCCTATCTTGCCATGATGGCTTTCCGTGTGGCTTAACCGTGGTAGCACTTGCCATAGCAAGTGTGCCATGCAGGATGGGTCATTGGTACAAGGTGCATCTGTAGTGATACTCCCTTCTAATTTCCATGTAATTGGTAGTCCTCGGGACTCCTTCTATAATCTCTTATTTTAGATAACCGACCATCCGGCAGTTTCCTTGTAGTTTGACAGTACTGTCATTTATCAGGGCGTTCCTCTTTTTGAGAGAACCCCTTAATATTTTCGTATGTCTTAATGCTCGCTCCTGTCTCCACACATTTTGTTGTGGTTACTCAGTAATGATTCTCCTTTAGGCACTACACCGTAGTCCTATTTTGGTACACAATTTATATGTGTTTCCACCATTGTCCGTGTTATGTCTAGCAGGTTTGCAACCCTTTTCATTGTACGGGGTTTGGAGTTCCCGGTTCTTAACTGGACTTTCCAGTAATCTCAATCCTCATGCTCTGTATTATCATACTGTTATGCTCACTCGGACCGCTGTCCGGTACTCATGTCTCTTATTATTTCCTTATCCATTGCACGCGTAGTGCTTTCTTTATCATTGGTATTGCGGGTTATTTCGACTGCGTAGCATGTCGACCCATGTTGCCGGTAATTACCGTTCTTTTACTGGTAAGGTTCCATTGGTAGCGCCTGTTTCGCCGATGCACTCCATTAAAATCTCCCAGTTCTCCTTAACTGTTGTACAACAAGTTGTTTCTCGTATTGCTTATTGTTAGCTAACTGCCAGATCGGGTTTCCCGAGTAAGAGAAGGCTTTCTTCTCTCTGGCGTTTGTTCCACATTTTTAGGGTTAGGGATGTGGAGGGCGGGCCTAGGCACTATGGATATCCGGTAAACACCGGGAAGTCCTGGCTAACGCTCCTCTCACTCTATCTCTCAACCCTTAACCCTTAACTCAATCTCAACCTCATCATTCTCCTAAGTTCGGTATTTCTTGTCTTCAGAGCGTAACTACGCTCTGATACCACTTTTTGTAACACCCCAACTCAATCCAAATGTGGTCTCGCAACTTAACAGTATATATATAAACATATCACAGCGGAATTCTTTACAAATCCAGGACCTTGCCACGGTCTGACTACAGAATATACCGAACATTAGAGCAACAATCTTAAACATTTACATATCCTTCTTACAACCCCCCTCACGTCCTATACATCTTACTAACTTAAATTGACATACGAGTGTACATGCACAACTCGTAGGCCACTCTTAACCCTTAACACTTGTATCCTCTTCTTACTCTCGCGACGGCCGCTTCCTGTTGTACCTGTGTAGTAAAAACAGCCCCCAAAGGGGGTCAGCACGAATGCTGGTACGATCCCCTCATGGCCCCCAAGCTAACGTGGCTACGACGACTAATTGTCGATAGCATGGAGGTTGATTAGATGCACAACATAGTAGTAAATGCTGTAAACAACAATCCATATATGAACAATCAAAGTTCACACACAATGAACGACTTAAACGCGTTCCCTTAATTGGAGAGTTAGTTATTTAACTCCTTAAGTAATGTTCCCTCTTAATCTTAGTCCATCCTTATCTCACCTCAATCTTAGTCTTATCTTATCTTAGAAACAACCATCCTTTAATAAGGAGTGGATGTAACTTACCTTAATATGAGTAATACAAACCATCCTTTAAAAAGGAATGGTTGCAACTTATCTCAACCTCACCTTAATCTTAATCTTAACTTAATCTTAATCTTAATAATACAAATCATCCTTTAAAAAGGAATGATTGTAACTTATCTTAACCTTATCTTAATAATACAAATCATCCTTTAAAAAGGAATGATTGTAACTTATCTTAATCTTATCTTAATAATACAAATCATCCTTTAAAAAGGAATGATTGTAACTTATCTTAATCTTATCTTAATAATACAAATCATCCTTTAAAAAGGAATGATTGTAACTTATCTTAATCTTATCTTAATAATACAAATCATCCTTTAAAAAGGAATGATTGTAACTTATCTTAATCTTATCTTAATAATACAAATCATCCTTTAAAAAGGAATGATTGTAACTTATCTTAATCTTATCTTATTCTCAGAATACAAACCGTTCCTGGAGGGGAATGGTTGTAGCCTAAGTCCAAACCTGGGATTTAGGTGATCCCACCGCACCTTCTTAATGCCACCTACCCTGGACGGGAATCCAGCGTAGCTGAGCCGGCAACCGGCCCTAGGCTACAAGTCCGAAGACAAGTCCTTAAGCGGAGGGCGGATCTGATTCAGATACCGTCCCCCTTTTTCCTTAGCATGCATGACCGGAGATCGGTCCCGGGTTTCCTCACTCAAGTTCCAGTTAGTAATAGTCTCAAGACCATGTTTGTTGGTTAACCTCTTTCGGTTCATATCGTCCCTTATTAGGGGCGTTCCTTAGTCTCACTCAAATCCTTACTAAACATTGGTTAGTAAGTTCTCACGGTATGTTGTGTTAGTTTTCAAACATCACACAACAATACAAGAAATATAATATATTCCGATTGCATGCTTTATCTTGTTTAGTGAGCACACAAAAACAAATAGCACGCAAGCCGAGGGACACCTCGTTAGCAAGCAGGTCACAAGAGAACTGTACCGTTAACCGTTGGTCGTTCGGCTGCTTACTCTCTTCCGGAGTCCAAACTCCCAAGTCCTAAAACATTCATTCAGTTTTAGGTTGTTAATCACTTAACTTAATTCAACTTACTTAACTTGTTTAACTTACTTAATTCCTTAATGATCCCCACCTAACACCTCTTAGGTCTTACACTTAATCTTACAAACTTAATCTTAAACTTTCAAGCTTATACTTAACTTAACTTAATCTCTTAAGTTCTTAGGGTCTCAATCATTACTACCCTACCAAAGGCATACCTTATTACCCATTGCCATTCTTAGAATTAAAAATTTCTTTTTTTTTTTTTTATGCTCGACCGGACTTACCGACCGGACTTGCCAAGTCCGGTCCGTTCCAGTACCCTTTACCGTTTGAAAATTCTACCCCGACCGGACTTACAAGTCCGGTCCTATGTCCGGTCGATTCCAGAGACTTATTACCGTACAAAATTCAAGCCCGACCGGACTTGACAAGTCCGGTCCCATGTCCGGTCTATTCCAGAAACATTTTCCGGTATTGTAACAGAGCCCGACCGACCTTGCAAGTCCGGTCCTAAGGTCGGTCGGCTCTAGAAACTTGTTTCTAAATTCTCTTTCAACTCCAAACTTCTCCTCATATATTCTAATATGTTATAACCTCATTTGGGCACCTCAAATACACCTTAAGCCCTCCTTCAAATACCTTAAATCATCCACCAAGATCCACCTTAGTCCTTATGCATTTTCCTTATAATAATGCTAACACTTGTAACGTTTTCCTCTAGGTTCTAGGTGGTGGTTCATACTTAACGTAACCACCATGCCAAATGCTTTCCTCACCACTATAACATCATCTCCTAATCATCAGTCTTTCACCAAGCGCATCGAACAATCCTTTTATGCATTACTTAAAGTTCCTTCCTAAGCTTAAGCTTCCATCCACCAACACCTTATTTCCTTCCTAGTTGTTTACCAACATTTGCCTAAACACTTATTTTCTACTCAAATTTTGCCATAGCACCTCTAGCATCATAGCATGCCCAAACTCATTATTTTTCCTCATTTAACCATCTCACACACCTCAAGTTCTTTCTCATCATATCTCATCACCCAAACCAACTCATTCACAACAAACTCAATATATTGCAATAATCTTAAATTGCATAGCACTAAGGCTCTTAAATGACATGGCTCTTAGGCCCTTAAATGACTTAAACTTAAACACTGAATTTCCCCATATATAAGCTTTCAACCTGCAAATACACTCATCAATCTCATAGTAGTTATAATGCTCTTAAAATCCACCTTAACCTTATATTACTAACTCATTCTCATTAGCTCCTTAATCACAAGTTCATAAACTTGTTTAAGTTCTTTTTCTTAGGTTATGTAACCCAATACACAATGTAAGCTCTAAGCCACATTGGTATTTATCTAAAACTCATTCCTTAATCTTAAACCACCATTAGGTAAGCATTTTACCTTGTTTTCTCAAGCTTATCTTAATCTCCTCCTTAGACCTTCTTCTTGCATAGATCTCGGCCACCACTTAAATTCCTTTTGCCAATGTTCTAATCAATATTTAAGGACTCATATGAGTACTAAACAATGCACTAACCTCAAGGAATGAAAACCTAGGTTAGAAATGTGTTCTAAGGCATAAAAGTGGATGATTACCTTTGAAGTCTCAAGGTAGACTTTGGCATTGAATGAAATAGGACCTCCACTAGTCCTTGGTGAATAAATCAAGCTAGAACAAGGCATAAAAAACATAGCCCCATGAGAAAGAATTTTCGGCCATGTATAAGAAATGATGGAAACATGGTTTTTCTTACATTTTCTTTACCTTAAGAGAATGGAGAAGCTAATGAGCTCTTCAAACTTGATTTTCCTCCATCATGGAGTTTTCTCATGGCACCAAAATGGAGCTTTGAAAGATTTGAAAAGATAGAAAGATAGGTCTTGACCTAACTAAGAATAATATGTGTTTAGTTTTTGATTTGGAGCAATATTGTGTATTTGGTAAGTGATTGAAGATGAAGAACCATGGGGAAGCAACACTCTCGGTTTTGGAACAGAGAGAAGAAGAAGAAACCGTGGGTGAAGGAGAGAAATGGAGAATAAAGGAGAGAAGTGAGCTAATATAAGATATTTGCTTTATTAAAGCAAATAGTAACTTTCTTACTTACTCTTCTTTTCCTTTCTTATTTGATGACTCATGTAGTGACTCACCTCTCTTAGAAAACCGGCCACCCTCTTAAATAAGGCTAACATGGTCTTTGTTGACCAATTAATTGACTTATGTTGATTAAAACTTAAACTAGTCACTAAATAGTTACTATTCACTAAACAAGGCACATAATCGGGAAATTTTTGATTTCCCATTGATTTAGACCTCCTAATGTGATACTAATTAGTACACATGTTGATTAAAGAGTAATGATGGACATTTAGCCACTTAAAACTCAATTCTAAGACAATTTCTCAAAAATGTGCTTTAAGACTTCTTAAAGCACATTTTATGTTTTAACTTGTTTCCAAGCTTGGTTTTCTTTGCTAATTGATTTAAAATGACCATTAGAATATTACTAAGGTCTTACCATGATATTTGGGTACTCACCCAAGTCCCTCCAAGCTTAGAGCACGTTTTTGCCCTGATTGCCCTTAAGGCACTTTCTTGTGTTTTCCTTGGTTTAAATTGTCTACCAATCTTTCTAAGGCATATTTTAGCCTTACTACATCATGATTTGATGTTTACTTAGCATACTTAGGTTTGGGGTATTTCAATCTACCCCCCTTAAAAGAACTTTGTCCCCAAAGTTCCCATGCATCCTATCTTATTAGAATACATGTCTTACCTCACTCCATAGATCGTATAGATCATACTTATGTATACTTATTCTAATTGGATCATTGGATCCATCATATTCTTATACTTAAATATCACACAACATGCTTAAGCATGTGCAGCACTCAAAATTCCTTTTTGATGATTAAAACATTCACATAACTTCCAACGTATTCTCCCATGTCACCGGTCCGTAGACAATGGCTCATTCGTCCTCGTCACCATGGGCCAGAATACAAAACACGCTGCTCTCCCCATGTCACCGGTCCGAAGACCAAGGCTCGTGCGTCCTCGACTTCATGGGCGAGACTCAGTAAAAAGGTAATCCTTTTTACGAGGTCATGTGAGGAATAATTCCTCTACTTAAAAATACAAGCAACTCCAATTTCATTTTATCCTAAGGTCTCTATCCTTAGTGTGATTTAATTGTGACCACTGGTAGGGAGTTTCAGGAATCATCCAACCCTGATGTGATCAGCATCAGTGTAGAACTATCCTTCCACCCCAATTTGTGTTCGGTTTCCCTTGATCCCTAGAAAATCAAGTTCCACCTCCCACGTCATTTTCAAACATCCAAACAATTCACTCATGTCCAATTTTCTATCTTTTTAGTTCTTCTAATCATAATCAATACATCTCCAAAGTGTGAACTCATTCCATCAAGCATTCCCAATTCATCTCTGAGTAATTACCTCAGAACTTAAATTCCTACTAAGTTCTATAACTGTCCCATACCAACCCTCACCATCTTATATCTCATAGCATTACTGCTTCCTTCCTCATGCTCATATCAAATAATATCTCATAGTGTTATCTTATTCTTATCTCACACATAGTCTCATATCGACTTATACCTCATATATTCCTTATTCCTTAATTCTCTTAGCTTGTACTCACACCGGAGTTAACAAGATAGGTACTTAATATGTATGGTATTCACATCTTCTGTGTGCAATTACCATGATTTATCTCAAAATGTTTATGTAAACATATTCTCAAATTATTTTGTGCTATGCACACCGTAGTTTATGTACTCAGTACACAAACAAACGATAAGCGGTTTTCGCTCTACCCCCCTTAAAATGGATTACGCCCACGTAATCAACACCATCACATTCTTGAACATAAGTTCAAGATGTCTAATTCTCACCAAGCATTCTAGCTTCCATGTCATCTATCTTACTTATAATTCGATCAGAAATGACTTAGTCTCTGTATCGAGGGTTCTTAACGGTACTTATACCGTTTCCTTAACTTAGTTTGGTCTAATCTCAAAGGTAGTGGTCTGCTAGCTTCCGCTGCGCGACTCTGATAATCTTAGGCTTAATTGTCTCAACGGACACGTGTTATCTTTATATATACACGGCCTTATTGAGTTGTAACTCGTCTATCCATTCTCCTTGAAGATCTTATGTTCATACTCTTAGTATTTTCTCGAATGTCTAAATTGTTCTCCCCAACTGACCTTTGGTCTGAGGATGATTCTTAGTCTGAAACTGCTGTTTAGTGCATATCTCGCTTACAGTCTTAATTCCTTACATCTTAAGACATATCCAATGTCTGTACTTAACAATCCATGCTTTTCGCACTTCATAGTCCTTATTTATTTGTTCTCTGGTTCCTCTGTGTTGCTGGTTCGACTGAATTCTTCTCTTCGACTGTTTGTGGTAGCAGCTGCTCTTGTCTGATCTTGCGTCGTTGTCGGTGGTACGGAGTCGACTACTTCCCGTGTTCCTTACACCACTCGTTCACATGCATGGGGTACCTTACTGGTACATTACTACTTACCCAACTAACTCATAAATGAGCGTGTCAGGCCTGCAAGCCCCTGTGGGGTGCAGTCGTCCCACGTCTCGTTTTAGTAAACTCATAGTGTCCGTCACACGTTTAGCTATTGCTAATTATGAAGTATTCTGTTGTCGATCTCCTCTTTCATCGTTCCAAAATAACATTTATTGTTCTTCTTGAAGTCAATCAAGGAAAGTCCATTTACTGTGTTCTTGGGTATGGTATGCTCTAGCTCCTTCCTGTATTCCGTATTGATTCGGTCACTTAATATCTGAGGTCTCTTTCCGTAGAGCCTCTTATCTTGTTTCTCATATTTATTCTATTAGGAAAGCACTTCCAGTTCCTTAAGGAATGGGTAGTGTGCTTCCTGCGAAATCTTACCTAACCAGGTCCAGACTGCTGGCATCGACGCTCAGTTCGTCTACCATCTTATTTTCTTACTTATACTGGTCTTAACTCATAAATCTAATTGCCTCAGTGTCAATATTTGACGGCTCATACATAATGGTCGCCTTACCGCGCACCATGACTTAATCCACTTATCTAACTATTATACTCACGACCATTTCTACCGTGGTAGTTGGCCTTTACCATGTTGCCCATTAATGGTGCAACCTCTTACTCACTTATTCTAATGTCTTACCTTATACTCAATCCCTTCTTGGTGTAAGTACACTGGGAGTTCTCTCATTCCGATATTGGCGGTTGTCGTACCGTGTTGTAAGATAGTTGACTCTTGATATGAAGGTGTTCTATTCCAATCTCAGATTCGTAAGTAGGCTAATTTCTTTCGCTTTCTTTCATCCTTAGTGATGTTATCTACCATGTAGTTTTAACTGGTTACTGAAGAAGTCATCCACTGAATCACAAGCTCTTCTGAGCATTGATTAATTGACGTGCCATAATGTGCAGTCACCATGTTTATCTCTGACCATTACTAATTCTTACATCCTGGGTGTTGGATATGGGGTCTATCTGTGCAACCTTCCTTATTACTCAAGTGTATCTGGTATGTTCTAAGGTAATTTCAAGGTTCATAGTTTCCATTTTCTAAATAAAGTGTATTTTATCTCTAATAGGTGAAAGCCCTTTTTGAGGGTTCATTCCCACTCATGGCCTCACAACAAGGAGAGGTATCCCCACCTTAAAAGGCATGGTTCGTTCTCCGCTCCTGTCCTTAGCATTATCTCAATATTCTCATTGATACCCTTTCTTGGTAATGTTCTTCCCAATCTAAGTTGTAGGTTTGGTAACCGTTCATATCTACAAATTGTAGTCCCTTCGTGGCTTAAACAAGCTCTCTTATAACTTACTGCGCCTCGGGCTCTGATGTGGTTAACATCCTTGGCTCGTAGGCTCCTAATGCTTAATGTCTCAGTTCATTATTTGTACTCTTACTCATCTGCAGGTCATCCCTATAAGATTCTGGTTCTTTGAGCACTATCCACCGTTAGGTTACATACTAAATGTAGTATCGGATTTCATGGTAAGTTGCTGCATCCTGCTTCCTGCTATGGAAGTTTATTCAGGTGATCTGCGGTTACTTAGTGTATTTGACAATACTGTCATTTTACAAGATTTATGTCTTTTAATAGTCAAGGTTAGGTTCGTATTAGGCGTTTGCCTTACGGTGTCCAAGTTGGATATCATCCTGTCGTCTTATACTTCCATCTCAACGCTTCGTTCAACTTCCGTTGACTATGCCACCCGTTGATGGTCAATCATACTTGGGTGTTAATGAGTTAAACAAACAGTGTTAACTGTCATTCATCAGTTGTTCGGCTCGACTATGCCCGCTCCTTTTTAGAAAACGTTATGTCAACAGTCTCAATGGTGTCTTATTTTACATTCCTAGTATGTTATTGCTTACATATTGTTTTGCTCGGATCACCGAGCGATCTCTTAGGTTTTCCTTGTGGAGTTTGAGGTTGGTGTTCTTACCGTACTGTCGGTTGTTGTTGTAGTGGGTTATACCGTTGCTAATATTTATATGGTTTAGTATTATGTCCAAGTTCCACTCCTGGCTGACTGGTGTGTCACCTTATCTCATTTTGGTCAGGCCGTCGGGCCTTCCAAGGTCTTATTTTCCTGTTCTTATGGTTTTACAATCCGGTGTTAATATGTGTTACAACTGTAGCGTTCTCCTATCTTGCCATGATGGCTTTCCGTGTGGCTTAACCGTGGTAGCACTTGCCATAGCAAGTGCGCCATGCAGGATGGGTCATTGGTACAAGGTGCATCTGTAGTGATACTCCCTTCTAATTTCCATGTAATTGGTAGTCCTCGGGACTCCTTCTATAATCTCTTATTTTAGATAACCGACCATCCGGCAGTTTCCTTGTAGTTTGACAATACTGTCATTTATCAGGGCGTTCCTCTTTTTGAGAGAACCCCTTAATATTTTCGTATGTCTTAATGCTCGCTCTGTCTCCACACATTTTGTTGTGGTTACTCAGTAATGATTCTCCTTTAGGCACTACACCGTAGTCCTATTTTGGTACACAATTTATATGTGTTTCCACCGTTGTCCGTGTTATGTCTAGCAGGTTTGCAACCCTTTTCATTGTACGGGGTTTGGAGTTCCCGGTTCTTAACTGGACTTTCCAGTAATCTCAATCCTCATGCTCTGTATTATCATACTGTTATGCTCACTCGGACCGCTGTCCGGTACTCATGTCTCTTATTATTTCCTTATCCATTGCACGCGTAGTGCTTTCTTTATCATTGGTATTGCGGGTTATTTTGACTGCGTAGCATGTCGACCCATGTTGCCGGTAATACCGTTCTTTTACTGGTAAGGTTCCATTGGTAGCGCCTGTTTCGCCGATGCACTCCATTAAAATCTCCCAGTTCTCCTTAACTGTTGTACAACAAGTTGTTTCTCGTATTGCTTATTGTTAGCTAACTGCCAGATCGGGTTTCCCGAGTAAGAGAAGGCTTTCTTCTCTCTGGCGTTTGTTCCACATTTTTAGGGTTAGGGATGTGGAGGGCGGGCCTAGGCACTATGGATATCCGGTAAACACCGGGAAGTCCTGGCTAACGCTCCTCTCACTCTATCTCTCAACCCTTAACCCTTAACTCAATCTCAACCTCATCATTCTCCTAAGTTCGGTATTTCTTGTCTTCAGAGCGTAACTACGCTCTGATACCACTTTTTGTAACACCCCAACTCAATCCAAATGTGGTCTCGCAACTTAACAGTATATATAAACATATCACAGCGGAATTCTTTACAAATCCAGGACCTTGCCACGGTCTGACTACAGAATATACCGAACATTAGAGCAACAATCTTAAACATTTACATATCCTTCTTACAACCCCCCTCACGTCCTATACATCTTACTAACTTAAATTGCCATACGAGTGTACATGCACAACTCGTAGGCCACTCTTAACCCTTAACACTTGTATCCTCTTCTTACTCTCGCGACGGCCGCTTCCTGTTGTACCTGTGTAGTAAAAACAGCCCCCAAAGGGGGTCAGCACGAATGCTGGTACGATCCCCTCATGGCCCCCAAGCTAACGTGGCTACGACGACTAATTGTCGATAGCATGGAGGTTGATTAGATGCACAACATAGTAGTAAATGCTGTAAACAACAATCCATATATGAACAATCAAAGTTCACACACAATGAACGACTTAAACGCGTTCCCTTAATTGGAGAGTTAGTTATTTAACTCCTTAAGTAATGTTCCCTCTTAATCTTAGTCCATCCTTATCTCACCTCAATCTTAGTCTTATCTTATCTTAGAAACAACCATCCTTTAATAAGGAGTGGATGTAACTTACCTTAATATGAGTAATACAAACCATCCTTTAAAAAGGAATGGTTGCAACTTATCTCAACCTCACCTTAATCTTAATCTTAACTTAATCTTAATCTTAATCTTAATAATACAAATCATCCTTTAAAAAGGAATGATTGTAACTTATCTTAACCTTATCTTAATAATACAAATCATCCTTTAAAAAGGAATGATTGTAACTTATCTTAATCTTATCTTAATAATACAAATCATCCTTTAAAAAGGAATGATTGTAACTTATCTTAATCTTATCTTAATAATACAAATCATCCTTTAAAAAGGAATTATTGTAACTTATCTTAATCTTATCTTAATAATACAAATCATCCTTTAAAAAGGAATGATTGTAACTTATCTTAATCTTATCTTAATAATACAAATCATCCTTTAAAAAGGAATGATTATAACTTATCTTAATCTTATCTTATTCTCAGAATACAAACCGTTCCTGGAGGGGAATGGTTGTAGCCTAAGTCCAAACTGGGATTTAGGTGATCCCACCGCACCTTCTTAATGCCACCTACCCTGGACGGGAATCCAGCGTAGCTGAGCCGGCAACCGGCCCTAGGCTACAAGTCCGAAGACAAGTCCTTAAGTGGAGGGCGGATCTGATTCAGATACCGTCCCCCTTTTTCCTTAGCATGCATGACCGGAGATCGGTCCCGGGTTTCCTCACTCAAGTTCCAGTTAGTAATAGTCTCAAGACCATGTTTGTTGGTTAACCTCTTTCGGTTCATATCGTCCCTTATTAGGGGCGTTCCTTAGTCTCACTCAAATCCTTACTAAACATTGGTTAGTAAGTTCTCACGGTATGTTGTGTTAGTTTTCAAACATCACACAACAATACAAGAAATATAATATATTCCGATTGCATGCTTTATCTTGTTTAGTGAGCACACAAAAACAAATAGCACGCAAGCCGAGGGACACCTCGTTAGCAAGCAGGTCACAAGAGAACTGTACCGTTCACCGTTGGTCGTTCGGTGCTGCTTACTCTCTTCCGGAGTCCAAACTCCCAAGTCCTAAAACATTCATTCAGTTTTAGGTTGTTAATCACTTAACTTAATTCAACTTACTTAACTTGTTTAACTTACTTAATTCCTTAATGATCCCCACCTAACACCTCTTAGGTCTTACACTTAATCTTACAAACTTAATCTTAAACTTTCAAGCTTATACTTAACTTAACTTAATCTCTTAAGTTCTTAGGGTCTCAATCATTACTACCCTACCAAAGGCATACCTTATTACCCATTGCCATTCTTAGAATTAAAAATTTCTTTTTTTTTTTTATGCTCGACCGGACTTACCGACCGGACTTGCCAAGTCCGGTCCGTTCCAGTACCCTTTACCGTTTGAAAATTCTACCCCGACCGGACTTACAAGTCCGGTCCTATGTCCGGTCGATTCCAGAGACTTATTACCGTACAAAATTCAAGCCCGACCGGACTTGACAAGTCCGGTCCCATGTCCGGTCTATTCCAGAAACATTTCCGGTATTGTAACAGAGCCCGACCGACCTTGCAAGTCCGGTCCTAAGGTCGGTCGGCTCTAGAAACTTGTTTCTAAATTCTCTTCAACTCCAAACTTCTCCTCATATATTCTAATATGTTATAACCTCATTTGGGCACCTCAAATACACCTTAAGCCCTCCTTCAAATACCTTAAATCATCCACCAAGATCCACCTTAGTCCTTATGCATTTTCCTTATAATAATGCTAACACTTGTAACGTTTTCCTCTAGGTTCTAGGTGGTGGTTCATACTTAACGTAACCACCATGCCAAATGCTTTCCTCACCACTATAACATCATCTCCTAAGCATCTTTCACCATCGAAAATCCTTTTATGCATTTACTTAAAGTTCCTTCCTAAGCTTAAGCTTCCATCCACCAACACCTTATTCCTTCCTAGTTGTTTACCAACATTTGCCTAACACTTATTTTCTACTCAAATTTTTCCATAGCACCTCTAGCATCATAGCATGCCCCACATTATTTTTCCTCATTTAACCATCTCACACACTCAAGTTCTTTCTCATCATATCTCATCACCCAAACCAACTCATTCACAACAAACTCAATATATTGCAATAATCTTAAATTGCATAGCACTAAGGCTCTTAAATGACATGGCTCTTAGGCCCTTAAATGACTTAAACTTAAACACTGAATTTCCCACATATATAAGCTTTCAACCTGCAATACACTCATCAACTCATAGTAGTTATAATGCTCTTAAAATCCACCTTAACCTTATATTACTAACTCATTCTCATTAGCTCCTTAATCACAAGTTCATAAACTTGTTTAAGTTCTTTTTTAGGTTATGTAACCCAATACACAATGTAAGCTCTAAGCCACATTGGTATTTATCTAAAACTCATTCCTTAATCTTAAACCACCATTAGGTAAGCATTTTACCTTGTTTTCTCAAGCTTATCTTAATCTCCTCCTTAGACCTTCTTCTTGCATAGATCTCGGCACCACTTAAATTCCTCCAATGTTCTAATCAATATTTAAGGACTCATATGAGTACTAAACAATGCACTAACCTCAAGGAATGAAAACCTAGGTTAGAAATGTGTTCTAAGGCATAAAAGTGGATGATTACCTTTGAAGTCTCAAGGTAGACTTTGGCATTGAATGAAATAGGACCTCCACTAGTCCTTGGTGAATAAATCAAGCTAGAACAAGGCATAAAAAACATAGCCCCATGAGAAAGAATTTTCGGCCATGTATAAGAAATGATGGAAACATGGTTTTTCTTACATTTTCTTTACCTTAAGAGAATGGAGAAGCTAATGAGCTCTTCAAACTTGATTTTCCTCCATCAATGGAGTTTTCTCATGGCACCAAAATGGAGCTTTGAAAGATTTGAAAAGATAGAAAGATAGGTCTTGACCTAACTAAGAATAATATGTGTTTAGTTTTTGATTTGGAGCAATATTGTGTATTTGGTAAGTGATTGAAGATGAAGAACCATGGGGAAGCAACACTCTCGGTTTTGGAACAGAGAGAGAAGAAGAAACCGTGGGTGAAGGAGAGAAATGGAGAATAAAGGAGAGAAGTGAGCTAATATAAGATATTTGCTTTATTAAAGCAAATAGTAACTTTCTTACTTACTCTTCTTTTCCTTTCTTATTTGATGACTCGTGTAGTGACTCACCTCTCTTAGAAAACCGGCCACCCTCTTAAATAAGGCTAACATGGTCTTTGTTGACCAATTAATTGACTTATGTTGATTAAAACTTAAACTAGTCACTAAATAGTTACTATTCACTAAACAAGGCACATAATCGGGAAATTTTGATTTCCCATTGATTTAGACCTCCTAATGTGATACTAATTAGTACACATGTTGATTAAAGAGTAATGATGGACATTTAGCCACTTAAAACTCAATTCTAAGACAATTTCTCAAAAATGTGCTTTAAGACTTCTTAAAGCACATTTTGTGTTTTAACTTGTTTCCAAGCTTGGTTTTCTTTGCTAATTGATTTAAAATGACCATTAGAATATTACTAAGGTCTTACCATGATATTTGGGTACTCACCCAAGTCCCTCCAAGCTTAGAGCACGTTTTTGCCCTGATTGCCCTTAAGGCACTTTCTTGTGTTTTCCTTGGTTTAAATTGTCTACCAATCTTTCTAAGGCATATTTTAGCCTTACTACATCATGATTTGATGTTTACTTAGCATACTTAGGTTTGGGGTATTTCAATGATGTATAGGAATTATCTCGTTATCACAGTGGTTAGTAGTTTGTTTTGGTTGGTTGTTGGATGTAGTTTGGCTTCGTTGCTCGCATGGGTGAGTAATGGCCGGTGACACCCGAGTGAGTGTTGTTGTTATTATTATTTCTTCCGCTGTAAGACGTTTTATTTATTGCTACGATAGAGATTATTACGTGTTTAAGGATAGGGGTGTTACACTAACACTTAGAAGAGACTTCCATACTGGGCTTGAATTGCTCGTTGCCTCGATTTGAAATAGATTAGAGTGTGGGAAGTAGCGAGCTTTGTATAGTTGTGTTAGGAAAGAGTTTGACTTTGTAAGAACACGCCATAACTGCTTGGCTAGAAAAGCCCTCTTAAAACTTTGTAAATCCCCCAAACCTATCCCTTCTGAACCAAGATCCAAACAAAGATCATACCACTTTCTCCAATGAATGCTCTGTTTAGAAATTGTACCTCCCCATCAAAAGCGTGATATTAAGTGCTGAATATGTTTATGAAGAGTTTGACACAATATGATAACATACATTATATATGTTGGGATGGCCTGAAGGACAGATTTGATGAGTATAGCATGTCCCTCATGGGAAGTTTGACCACTCCAGCTTAAGATATGTTGAGCAACTTTATCTTTGATATAATTAAAAATAGAAACACGGCTCCTGCCCACGTTGCTCGGGAAACCAAGGTAAAGACCAAAATCTGTGAATGAAATACTCCAAACCTATATATGGTAATTAAATATTAAGTTATGATATAATAAGGCTAAAAAATGCCTTACAAACATTGGTAAACAAGTTAAACCATAGAAAACACACAAATGCACCATAAAGACAATTTATGCAAATATTTGCTCAAGACTTTGTGTAACCTTGATTAGGACCCAAAGGGCATCCATAGACCTTTTTAACAAGCTAAAGAACATGTTAAAACAATTACCAAAGATAAACAAGCTTAAAAACAAGTTAAAACATAAATTGTGCTTTGAAACTCCTTAAAGCACATTTTTGAAAAATTGTCTTAGAAATGAGTTTTGAGTGGCTAAATGACACTAGTATATACCTTAATCATCATTTGTACTACTTAGTATCACATTAGGAATCCTCATTCAAAGAATTTACAAAACAAAATCACAAATTGGGCACTAATTATGAATAGTACCAAATAGTACTAAATTAAGTCTTAAGTCTTCCTTGATTAGTCAATGGTCAAATGACCCTCCCTAAATATCTAAGAGGGTCTGTTTTTTAGTGGTGACTCACCACCTAATGATTCCATCTTTCCTATAATAAGAAAAAGAAGGAAAAAAACTAACATAACTTACTTTACACTTAAGAAACAAATATCTTATTTCACTTTCCTCCCTCCTCTCTCCTCATTTCTTCCTTTCGCAGCCTATTTCCTCCATTCTCTTCTTCTTCTCCCTCACTTAAAAATCTAGAGCTCTATTGTTCTTGAAGTTCAGTTGCTTGCCTAAGCCACTACAAAGCTCCAAATAAAAAACAAACTACATAATCTTGCTAGTTGAGTCAAGGGCATTCTTTTGTACCTTTTTAAATCTTCAAAGCTGAAGTTCAACTCCATTGATTGAGCTCCATTTGAGCATAAAAACACATTTTCTAGTGCTAGACTACCTTTTCTTTCATTCAAGGTAAGAAAAACTCTAAAAACTCATGTTTTCCTCCATTTCCTTACTTGGCCAAAAATTGGCTTCTCAAGTGCCTTGTTCCTTTATTTTTATTAGCATTTATCCAAGCTTCAAGAGCTTAGTGGAAGCCTTGCTCTGATTCCTTACCAAAAACCATTCTAGGGTTTCAAAGGTAAATACTCATTTTAGTGCATTAAGCACTCTCCTTGTATTCTAGAGTTGTTTCCATGAGTCTAGGTGTGTTACTTAGTACTCATTATCTTCATTTGAACATTGGTTAGAAGTTTAGGAAGTGAGCAACTCCCTTGGCCGATTTTCAATCAAGAGAACCAAGAAAATAAAAAAGAAAGGACTTGAAAACTAAAGGTAAATGATCTACCTTATTGTAGTTTAATGCCTTAAGAAATTATGCTTAGGTTGATGCAAAAAAATGTGACCAAAAATGTATTGATAAAATACAGGTTAATGACTTTTAAATGATGTTAGTTTTAGTGTTTAAGTTATGTCATTTAAGGGCCTGAGCCATGTATTTTAAGGGCCTAAGAGCCATGTCATTTAAGGGCCTAAGAGCCATGTCATTTAAAGGCCTAAGAGCCATGTCATTTAAGAGCCTAAGTGCTATGCAATTTAAGATTATTGCACCATATTTTATAGATTGTGAATGTTTTGAATTAGGTGAGAAATACAATTAGATTTGGATATGGCTAGTTGAATGTGTTTAGGTACATAATATAATGCAAAATGGGCATGTGAGTATAGTAACGAAGTTATGGTGAAATTTGGGTAGAAATGAGTTAACTAAGGTGTTCTTATGAGTTAGAATGACCTAGAGTTGATTAGGAGGAATTAGAGATTAAATGGGTAAATTAAAACACCAAAACTATGGTATAAGGAGTATATTGAGTTGCGCAAAAATCTGTAGGAAAAATGATGTAGGAATGTCATGAGAATGGATAGTAATGCATTAGTGTGTATAATGTGTAAAGGAAGGGAAATAAGTTATAAAGGGTTAGTATGACTAAGATGTGTGGGAATAATGTAGTATAAATGATTGTAAGGGAAACAATTGGGTTAGTAAAGATGGTGAGCAAATGGACATCTTAGAAACCTAGGAAACTAAGTTGCAAGTGTTAGGAAATAAGAGTGAGAATTTGTGTAATATGATCAAAGATTAAGTGATGAGTTGGTCAATGGATTAGGAAGGTTTAGTGTGCTATAATGGTGTTAGAACATGTTAGGATACATGTGAAAAGATTATAAAAGAAATGGGCAAAGAAACAAGGTTAGAATCACAATTAAAACTGTCCAATGTTGTAGAATAATGCATGGCCCGGGTCCTAGTCCTTGTATAAAGTCCCGGGCCACACAAGAAAAAATTGCTAAAAATTACATGTTGAGGTTGGTCCGGGACCTAGGTCTTATAAGGAGTCCCGGACCACCAGTTAAAAACAGCGCCGAAAATAATTTGCTACATTGGTCCAGGACCTTGTCCTTGTAGGTAGTCCCGGACCATAGTGAAAAAGCCCCCAAGAGTTACTGCAATGAGTTGGTCCGGGACCTAGGGTCTGGACAATGTCCCGAACCACATCAAAAATCAAGCCGTGAGTTAGAAAATGAAAGGGTTTGATTGGTATTGTTGTTATATGATTGTTAGGACTTGTTTGGTGGTGTGTAATGGTCATTAGAGGTGTGAACAACTATAAGATATAATGACAAGTAAATAACTTATGTGATAGAGTTTGAACTACAATGACTTAGTAATTATTAATCGAGAAACATTAGTGATGAAATGAACCAGGTTAAATAAAGGAGAATAACCACCCGATTCAATGGATGTCATAGGGTTTGAATAATTGGACTCCGGAGGAGAGTAGACAACCGACGATGATGGTGAACGGTATGGTTTTCTTGTAGCTTGCTAACAAGGTGTCCCTCTGTTTGTGTTGTTTGCTTATATGTTACGACTAAACAAGATAAAGCATGAAACCGGTTTATCGTATTTTGTTGCGTGTTCGTATTATACTAACACGATTTACCTTTGAGTTTACTTACTAACCTCAAATATTAAATGATTGTGTAAGAACATAAGATACTCCCTAATATTGGTTGGTTAATACCCAAAAGAGGTTTAACTAACAAACTTTGTCTTCGAGACTTCTACTAACAGGAACTTGGGGCTGAGGAATCCGGGACTGACTCCGGTCATGCATGGTTAGTTAGGAGGTTGGTATCAGTATCAGTTCCGTCTTCCATTTAGACTTGTCGCCTAGAGTCGACAAACAGACTTGGCCACCTCGAATTTCCGTTTGAAGTGGGAGGCAGATTAAGATGGTGCGGTGGGATCACCTAAATCCCAATTTAAGAATTAATGTTTATTTCAACCAATGGAGCTAGTAAACTCATTGCCTAGGGTTAATTTTGACCCAACAAAAATAAACAATGGACTAAGGTACAATCAGTTCTAATTAAAGGACGGTTGACATTATGAGATAAGATTAAGCACAAGAATTAAAAATTCTCAGCACTAAGCGGTTAAAAAGCTAACTCACTTATTTGAGGGGACGTCCATTACGTCGTTCGATCTGTTTGAGCTATGATTATTTCATATGAATGTGTTATGTGTTATCATACTTCTTATTATTGTATGTATGATCAATCAATTGCATGTATATGGCAAAATAGTCGTGTGTAATCCCGTTAGCTTGTGGGCTGCACGTTATTCATACAGTGAAGATGCTGAGCCCCTCGGGGCATCCATATTATTTTTCAAGTAAATGACAGAAGGCGACCCATCCTGAGAGTAGGAGCGGGTAGGCATACTTCGGCATTTACTTTTGTTTTACGATTTGTGCATGTGCACTCGTGTTGTAGATAGTAGAAGTTGTAGTGAATTATGTTAGAATGTGAGATACTTGATACTCGGTATATGTATTTTGGTTAAGGTTTTGTACATACTTATGTTCCGTATATTTGGGTCCATCAGATTGTAGCTTGAAACCAGAGATTGTAGAATGCCTAGTTAGTCACGTGGGCGACTAACGGCGGTAACACCAAGTTATTTAGAATTTCCGCTGCGTTGTTAATATACGTACTTGAAGTATTATACGACAATCTAGTTTTTAGGAGTCGGGGTGTTACAAAATGTGGTATCAGAGCGTAGTTACGCTCTGATGACTAGAATTACCAAACTTAGGTAAGTACCGAGTTAGAGTATGAGCTATGGGTTAAGCGTGTGAGATAGTAGTGTGAGAAGAGTCATACGACCACTAATAAGCGTGGATCGTCTTTACTGTCTAAAAGATGTTATAAATTCTTAAACCGAAACCCTTGTAATCACTAGCCTAATGTGAGCTTATACTTGTTCAGATGTCAGGAAGAAGAGGAAGCCGAGTGAAATACCCCAAACCTTGATATGTTGTTTAAATGTTAAACTTTGGTATTTAAAGGCTAAAAAGTGTCTTAGAAACATTAGTGAACAATTTAAACCATAGTAAAAACAATAAAGTACCATAAACACAGTTTGAGCAAAAGCATGCTCTAAGCTTGGAGTGAACTTGGTTAGGACCCAAAGAGCCTACCAAGACTTAATAATATTCAATTATGATTTGATAAGGCTAATTAAGTCCTTAGGAAACATTGGTAGACAATTAAACCAAACAACACAAGAAAACACCTTAAAGTCCATTTAAGCAAATACTTGCCCTAGACTTGGTGTAACCTTGTATAATACCTAAAGGTCATTCCTAGACCTTATTAACATTCTAATGAACATTTTAAATCAATTACTAAAGAAAACCAAGCTTGAAAACAAGTTAAAACACAAAATGTGCTTTAAGGAGTCTTAAAGCACATTTTTGAAAAAATTGTCTTATAAATGAGTTTTGAGTGGCTAAATGTCTATCATTACTCTTTAATCAACATGTGTACTACTTAGTATCACATTAGGAAGTCTAAATCAATGAGAAATCAAAAATTTCACAAATATGTGCCTTAGTTTGTGAATAGTGCTCAAATAGTGTTAGTTTAAGTCATAAGTCAACATAAGTCAATTATTTGGTCAACAAAGACCATAAATATATCTAATATGTAAAGGGGGCCGGTTTTCAATATGGTGAGTCACCACCATTTATAAGTCAAATAAAGGAAGAAAGGAAAAGTAAGTAAAAAGGTTACTTTTGCTTTATAATATAAATATCTTCTAAACTAGTCTCTCTCCTCACCTTTCTTCATTTCTTCTCATTCCCACCGTCCCTTTCCTCCATTCTCTCAAGGTCCATCGGTTTTGCTACAGCAAACCATACCATCTCCATCTTTGAATGCTTGTAACTTTTAGCTCCAAGATCCAAATCCAATTCCAAGACCACCATTCTCTTAGTTAGGCCAAGCTCTACAACTTTGTCTTTTCAAATCTTCAAAAGCTCCATTTTGGTGCCATGGAGATTCACCATTGAAGGATCTTGAGCTCATATTTTCATGCCTTGTCATTCTCCTTTGCTTCAAGGTAAGGAAAACCAAAGAAAAACTTCATTTCCCCTTGTTTTAATATATAACCGAGAATCACCATTTGATGGTGTGTTATTTTGATCTTTCATAGCCTCATTTCAAACTTCAATGGACAAGTAGGAGTCCTCTCTTGTTACTTACTCAAGTTCTCTTTCAAATTCCAAGGTAAACTTCTATTTTAAGTGTTTAAAACACTTATGTAAATTTAGGGTTTATATGTGAGTTTAAGTATGAAACTTAATGCTCATTACCCTTATATGTATATTGGTTAGAATATTTGAAAGTGATAAGAGCCCTTGCCGATTTTCAATTAAGAAAGAACAAGGAAAAACAAGTGAGGAGGTTTTGAAGAAAAAGAGGTAATCTTAGGAAAATTGAGCTTTAAAATGCTTAATAAATAACCTAAAGAGCCAATGGGAAATGAGTTAGTGAATACCCACAAGGATATTATTAAGGACATATGTGATGTTGTGTGTATTTGCAGGTTAAAGGCAATTAATATGTGGGAAATTCAGTGTTTAAGGTTTATGCAATTTAAGGGCCTAAGAGCCATGCTATTTAAGGGCCTAAGTGCCAAGCAATTTAAGTTTATGCACTATATTGTGATGTAGTGTAGTTTAAAGGTTTAGATGTGTGTAAAGAACATTGTTTGTGAAGATGAATGTCTTGGATGGTTAAAGGATGAAAAACAATATGTTTGTGTGTAAGGAATGTGTATTAAGTGATTAAGTGTTCTTGGTTGTCAAAAGGTGAAAACCTAAGTGTTTGGGTGTGAAAATATACAAGAGAAGCTATGGCAAAATTTAGTTGATAAACAAAGGAGTTTATGTGTTGTAATGGGATTTTATGACCTAGAAGGTACTAGAATTTGTTAAGTGTTAAGATGGTGAACAAAGTGATATATGGTGTTCTTAAGTGTTAAGATGCCTTGGGCATGGTCCTGGAGGACTTAGAGATCAAATGGGTGTTTTAAACACACCGAGGTTGTGTTGTGTGAAGTGCTAAGTCTTGTGCAAGTTTTGGTGAGCAAAGAAAAATAATGCCTTGTGAAGAGTAAGTGTAAATTGGTGGAAGAACTGAAGGAGTTTGTGAGAGGAAGGTGTAACTGGAAAATAATGCTTATGGAGTAGTGGTAGTGTTAGTGAGGTCACATTTTGGTTAGTGGTGTAGTAGGTATTAAACTAACACTTAGAAACCTAAGGAAAAATATTACAAGTGTTAAGAGATTTTGTAAGGAAATTGAGTAACAAGTTTGGACAATGATTTAAGGAGGTTTAAAGTGATATTTTGGTATTAGAATATGCCTAAGTACATGTGTGAAGTTTGGGTAAACAATGGGTGAAGAGAACAAGTTGAACAAGGCTTGAAAATGCATAATATGGAAATCTGTAGCTTTGGTCCGGGACTTGGTTCCAGGGTAAAGTCCCGGACCATACATTAAAAGGGGCCGAGAGTGCATCAGACATATTGGTCCGGGACTTGGGGTCAGTACAAGGTCCCGGACCACCCTGTAAAATCACCCGAGAGTTCTTCCTATGTACTGGTCCGGGACTTAAGGTAAGTACCAAGTCCCAGACCACCTTAAAAATGTTGTTTAAGGTTGGAAAATGATATGTAATGGTGGGGATTCATAGGTAATGATGTTATAAGGTTGTTAAGGACATGTTAGGTGGATTATAAACAATTAGGTAGGTGAAAAGTTGTAGAAAAATGTGAAAATAAAACAAGTTAAAAATGTGAAGTTATTTAACTAGTTAACAGGGTTAGCTATGGGCGCTTTAGACGTTAAGCAATCATGTTACCCCAATGTTAATGAAAGTAATTGTGATGTTACCAGTTGTACGGGATTTGTTCGAGGAACCTAAGAGGACACAATATAGTGGACCGTGGTGACAGGTATGGTTTTCTTGCAACCTGTGTCTTACCGGATTACACCGGCTTGTATGCCAATGTGTTTTTCTGTATGTTTGCCATGTTATAAGATAAATCATGAAACGAGTTTATAGTCGTTGTTGTTATTGTGGTGTTTGCATACCGATACCGGTAACCTCGAATGCGTATGAAAGGATAGTTAACCAATATTAGGTAAACGTAAGAGAACGGTATCCGGTAATAACGTTTCCAACCTAAGGAACGTTCTAACCACGGCTATGCGTGAGTTAGTTATGTGTTTGTTTGTGCGTGTTAGTATGTTCACTACCCTTGTGTGTGTCTAACTAGACCTAACCACTTGATTGTGAATTAATGTACTAAGTCCAATAATGAGACTTCTAACAAGTGCTAACCGAGGAGTGAGGAGTCCGGTCGTTCCGGCCACGCGTGTGAGTATGGGAGTCGATGTCATAACTGGTTCGATTCTCTGTGTATGTTATGGTTGTATTCTCTTTTGGTTTTCAACCTTCCCTTTAGCTTAACCAAGGCTATTTTACTGACTCACGTCGGGCCACAGGGGCATACTATGTTTGTTCGGTGTGCTTGGATCACCATATTCGACACACCTTGGGATTAAGTTATTCGTTCATTTAACAGGACGGTAATTAGTTATGTAACGAGCTTAGCATGAGTTTGGCAACATTCTCTAGGCTCTCCAAGTGAACTAACTATGTTTGGGTCGGTTCCTAAAGAGAACCATTCCCGTTATGTTATGTGTTAATGATGTGATGCAATTCTTATTGCAATTTTATGTAAGATGGATGTCAATATGTGGTATGGATTGTTATGTGGAGAATGGGGAATCATGGATATGAATCCCAGGCTATTACAAGACGATTGGGAGTATAACCCGACTAGTGGGTAAGCGTCGTCTATTAAGGAATTAGCTCCATTAGAGGAGAAACCTTCTAGAGTTAAAGGACACAATGAGTGTTCTAATGAGTAAAGATGTGTTGACTGTTTTGTCGAGCCCATTGTTATGGGTATGTAATGTGTTATGTGTTTACAGTTAACATGCATGATTTAAATAAAATCAACCGCATGCTTAGACGACAATTAGTTGTGCGTGGCCCGGTAGCATGCGGGCTGCGGGATTACCATACCAGCAAAGGTGCTGAGCCCCTTGGGGGCCACCCTTTCTTTCCTTTTCTATTTCAGGTACAAGGAGCTGGAAGCCGTTCGAGAGTAGGACGGGGTAGTTGTTTGTACATGGGTAGCCATTAAAATTAAGTATGTATTGTAGGTGTAGTAAGACCGAAATTGTTGTCGGCATTAGTTTATAAATACTCGGTACAGTTGGAATGTATATGTATATTAATTGTTGGAAATGGAATGAGGATGTAATGTGTAGTTGCTCGGGAATCTGGTCCATCAGACCGATACAATGTTTATGTATTAGCCTTGTTAGCCACGTGGGTGGCTAACGGCGTGTAACACCATTGAGTTAAGTAATGTGATGAGCTAAGTTTTCCGCTGCAGTTTGATATTAAGTGTATAGTTGTAGTTGGGGTGTTACACCGAGGCCGTGGCCGAGGTGAAGAGGCTACTGAAATCCTAGGCGGGCAGACGATAGCTGAGATCGTAGCTTCCGCCTTGGCGCACATGGGTTATTAGCCCGGCGCACCACTGCCTGCTCCACCACCACCGCAACCTTGGGAACCAAACTGGGTGAAGAAACTCGCTGATCTTCAACCCCCACCATTTAGAGGGGAGACCGATCCCACCAAGCTTGAGGTGTACATCTCCGAGATGGAGACCGCCTTTCGAGACCCTTGATGTTCCTGCTGGAACCAAGGTTTGACTTGCCGCGTTATATCTCAAGGTGCAGTGAGTGACTGATGGAAGTTGGTTAGGGCCAAACATATGGCCAACCTCGACTTTGGATGGGAACAGTACACGGCCTTGCTGCGAGCCAAGTACTATCCCGCCCGCCCATGTCCAGACAAAAAAGCGGCTGTAGTTGGATGCGTTGAAGCAGTCTGACAAGATGACGATGGATGACTACTACTCTGAGTTCACCGCTCTCGTTCGTCTTCTGCTAGGACTGGGATACTCGGACCAGAACCTGGTCGACCGCTTCTATGGCGGGCTGAGCCACTGTCTACGCTATGGCATGAGGCCGGCTAGCTACACTACTCTACAAGTAAAGAAAGTTAAAACTACTTGCAAGTAAATAAACGTTACTCGAGAACGAATATGTGACTAATACCTTGAAAGCAGGAGTGCTATCATGCCGCTGCTAGAGTGGAGATTACCATCCAGCTGAGGGACAAAGACCATGCGCTAAAGAGAAAGGCTGCTGGTAAGGGCGCCGACAACCAAGGACAGGGTGGGTACAAGAAAGGGAAGTACTAGCCCTAGCCTCAAAAGGGCCCGAAGAGTGACAAGGGTAAGGCTACCGAAGAGCCCCTGAAGCTGACTTATGGTATAGCTATGAAGCATCTGCCCTCGAAAGCTCCTAAGGGTAATGAATTAATCCTTAATTTGTGTTAGCAATCAGTTGGCAACCTAGAAATCCAATTACTAATGTTGTAAACAATCAGGTTCTGAGTCCGACGAAAGACCCGGCGGGAGTTACCAGCGTCGTTACATGTGTGACAAGTGTGATCAGAACCACTCCGGACTCAATTGTGAGAGCAACAAGGTGAAGTGCCACCACTGTGGGGTATTTGGACACCGAGCTTACGAGTGCTTCAAGAACCCCGAGAGTAGAGCCTACCGACCTGACACGCAGGGTAAGGGCAAGGGCAAGGCCACTCCGAACACTGGATC
The DNA here is from genome assembly GCA_023374045.1 of Limonium bicolor. NCBI lineage: Eukaryota > Viridiplantae > Streptophyta > Magnoliopsida > Caryophyllales > Plumbaginaceae > Limonium > Limonium bicolor. The sequence continues at coordinate 200,901,721 of CM041778.1, forward strand.
CGACGGTCTGAAGGCATCACAACCTACTACTAGCAAGGGACCCCGGTTGTCCAGAGATCAGGGCTTCCTACACTGCATATGGTGGACCGGGAGGATGAGGCTGAACCCTCATCGAGACCAGGTACCACTACAACCTATTAAGTGACAAACTGCTTGCTTACCGCATTTCATGCATGAATGCTAAAAAGAAATTTGTAGGAAATAAAGAATGTACAAAAAGAATAAAAGAATTAAAAATGAAAAGAATCCTACAACTCTATATATGTAGCAAAAATTTCTATCAGAATATAGTGTGAGTAGATTACGACCAAGAGTATCGAACCCAAGGGACTTAATAGAAAATTAGTCCTAATCCTCGGTAATTACCTATTCTAAACAAGGGGGGAGATTGAATAAATAACTCTAAACTAAAATAACTAATTAATAATCCTAACTAAATGGATTATCCTTGTTTCAGAATAATAATCAATATAAGAACAAGTATGATCACAAGTCAAATTGGCAAGTCTCGAAATTAATCTCGCAAAATGAATGCGCCGGATGTCATACCAGACCTTGGACTCACGGCACATTCATAGACTTTGAATGTGCCGGACATCCTTCATCCGGCAGTACACCCGGCATCTTCAAACTGTTAATGGTATTTCTAGTTTCAGGTTATGACAACAGGAACTCATTATCCATAATCGAATCGTGCATATTTAATGCCGCGCGAAAAAACAAAGAAAGAGAAAGGAAAACAGATTAATTCCAATCTTATGTCATGTTGCCCACTTTTCAGAACAACACAGTTAAAGACCACTATATTCCTCAACCCATTCTACTTTTGTCTTGTGAACCTCAAATAGAATTTTGAAGTAAGGAGAACAAGTAGAGACCTTATTCTACTTTGCACAAAGATCAGAATCTTAGTTATGAAACTTGCAAATTCTATTAATAATCATAAGTGTTTTACAAAGACAATCATTCCTAACCAAAGATAACAAGGATTTCTACTTCGCTGTCCACCCAAACAAAAGAAGAAATACAAGAGGATAAGGAGATTGGTCATAGCCTTAACCCGACAAGGGTCTTCTCTTCTCTTTGCGTGGATAGATCCGTAGAACATCCTTGGACACCAACACTTAGGATGGATGCGGAATCGAAGTGTGAATAGAGTGTATGGGATATGTTGAAGTGTATGGAAATGTGGAGAATGTCATTCTATTTATAAGCACCAATTTCTCCTTGTGTAGGGTGTCATGCCGGGTCAATGTCATCCGGCACCTAATAAAACACGTGCTCAACTGTAACGGTCGAAACCGTCAAATCTGAGTGAAAAGTTACTTGTGCCAGACAGGAGATGTCCGACATAATACCCGGCATCAGTTATTTGTCAATGGTAATTAACCGCTAACTCTTGGTGAACAGTGGAGACTCCTCACTTATGCCGGATAGGGTTTACCCGGCATTGGATCCGGCATATCTTCTGGTTTTGCTCCATATAGCTGCCGTGAACTGGACATCCGACACCAAGCCCGACACCACTTGGTCTTTTGATTAGAAGTTTTATTCCTTGCATGAAAATATAGGAAACATAAGTCTGAACATAATTAATAGACTTTATATATGATATAACATAAATATCCGCTATTATAACCTTATTTTGACTATTATACCTATAAATCTAATAAAATATGATAAGTCTACTGCTTATCAATGAATGAGCGAATGTTTGATTAAAACAAGAATTTAGTTAGTTAATTAGACCTCATGTAAGATGTAACTTACTACCACCTTAGGAAACTTCAACATCTGTTATCCAATACCTTCAACACTTAACCCAGAAGAGACCGACATCGAAATCCGAGAGATCCTAAAAGATCAATGTCAGGTTATCCGACTAGGGATGGTTTTATTAAAGGGATACTTGACACCTAAAGCACAAATTACCATCATCAGGAGATACAGCCAACTAGGAGTAGGACCGGGAGGTTTCTACACACCGGAATACCGTAGATGATCGAAGATGAAGTTAAGGATGACGAGCCTAGGCAAAGATTGGAACCCTTACGCCAAGACATACTAAGAGACGAGAGCAAAAGATGGAGCATCACCACCGGAAATACCTGAAGAATTCTATTCAGTTGTTACACAACCCGTGGAGATCGCTCGGCAACTTGAAACCAATTCGATCCCAGATATAGAAGCAGACCTATGCATCGTCAACTTCTACGAAAAGAAGGACGACTTGGATTACATAAAGATAAGGACAAGAAGTTGGTACTTGAATCAGACGATGTACTAATCATGGGTGGAGAGTCGAGAATGTTGTATCATGGTATCAAGAAGATCAAGCTGAATACAGCACTGTCGACAATAATCAATGCCACACACATGAGACCAGGGCGACTGAACCTAACCTTTAGACAATATTAGCCATGTAATACTTTAAGAATGTTGTAGTAAAAGAGGCTCATGATGTAAAAGGATGGTTTTAATAAATGACAGTGTTGTTCATATTGTTGTTACGACTCGTGTTATACCATCAATACTCATGAAAGCTTGTGAAATACAATAGGTTGTGGACTCGGTACAAAAGATGCACTAAGGTTGTAGTAAAAGAGGCTCATGATGTAAAAGGATGGTTTTAATAAATGATAGTGTTGTTCATATTGTCGTTATGACTCGTGTTATACCATCAATACTCATGAAAGCTTGTGAAATACAATAGGTTGTGGACTCGGTACAAGAGGTGCACTAAGCATACTTACGGAGGCACAGGCCGGCGAAAGCGATACAATCCTCACCGGTACCTTTCCGTTTAATGGCGTTAATGCATCAGTGCTATTTGAATCAGGGGCCTCGCATACCTTTATCTCGTCATCATTTACGAGGAGGTTGAGGCTAGACGCTGACGAGCTGCCGGACTTGACGATTACGCTCCCGTCTAAGGAGAAGGTTCGATGCACTCGCTACCACCGGGCAGCCACCATCTGGATCAAGGATGAGGACTTTCCTACCACCTTGATCGAGTTCAAGTGCTTAGGGTTTGATGTGATATTCAGGATGAACTGGTTGGAGCAGCACAAGGGTCATATCCTCTACGCCGAACACCGACTGCTACTCAAGAGTCTATCTGGGGTTACAGTGTCATACCGCCAGAGATCTTGAGAGCCTTCTACTAAGATAATCTCCACAATGGCTATGTTTAAAGAGATCAGAAAGAAGAAATAAGTATACCTTTGCTATGTTCAAGACATAGAGAGGGACCCCGAGTTTGACCTCGGCGTACCAGTGGTATTGGAGTTTCCCGATCTCTTTCCTAGGGAACTACTCGGCATGCCACCAGCACAGGAGGTAGAGTTCACCATCGAGCTGCTACCAGGGACCGGACCGATAGCTAAGGCGCCTTACCGCATGGCTCCAGCTGAAATGAATGAATTGAAGGAACAGTTGAGAGACCTGCTTGACAAAGGGTTTATGCAGCCTAGTGTTTCACCATGGGGAGCGCCAGTACTCTTCGTGAAGAAGAAGGATGGCAGCCTCCGCCTCTGCATCGACTGTAAAGAGTTGAATGCAGTCACAATGAAGAACAAGTACCCGTTACCACGCATAGATGATTTGTTTGATTAGTTGAAAGGAGCGTCTGTGTTCTCCAAGATATATTGATCTCAGATCGAGGTACTATCAGATTGCCATTAGAGAGGAGGACATTGAGAAGACGACATTCCAGACAAGATACGGCCACTATGAGTTTACAGTGATGTCATTTGGTCTGTCGAATGTGCCGGCAAAGTTTATGGATCTGATGAACCGTTTGTTTAGGGAGCAGCTGGACAAGTCGGTTGTTGTCTTCATCGATGATATATTAATATATTCGAAGTCAAGAGGTGAGCATGAAAGCCACCTGAGGAGAGTTTTGGAGACATTGAGGGAGAACGAGCTATATGCTAAGTTCTCCAAGTGCGAGTTTTGGCTTGACCAGGTTTCTTTCCTTGGTCATGTCATCTCGGATGTTGGGATCTCTATGGATCCAGCAAAGATAGATGCTATGTGCACCTGGCCTAGACCAAAGTCATTTACCGACATCAGAAGCTTCCTTGGTTTGGTAGGTTACTACCGAAGATTTGTGAAGGACTTCTCCAAGGTTGCAAAGTCGATGACTACTTTGATGAAGAAGGATGCACCGTTCGTAGACTATGAGAGTTCATTCCAGAGCTTGAAGGACTCATTGACTTCTGCACCTATTCTGACTATCCTAGATGGTACAGAGGGATTTGAGGTATATTATGATGCATCCGCCAGAAGATTGGGTTGTGTGCTCATGCAGCATGGCAAGGTGGTTGCATATGCTTCTCACCAGCTGAAGAAACATGAGGAGAGCTACCCCACGCACGACCTGGAGTTGGGAGCTGTAGTCTTCTCCTTGAAGATATGGCGCCACTACTTATACGGGGTTAGTTTGATTGTCTACACTGACCATAAGAGCTTGAAATACATATTTACTCAAAAGGAGTTGAATATACGACAGAGGAGATGGTTAGAGTTCCTGCAAGACTATGACATTGACCTCCAGTATAAAGAAGGAAAGGCCAATATTGTAGCTGATGCTCTAAGTCGTCGAGCATACTCGCTTCACACTATGGTTGCTAGTTCCAGCTTGATTGACGAGGTGCGAGAGGCTCAGCAGAGTGACCCGTATATGTTAGAGATCGGGCAGAAGCTGATAGAGGGCACATTCGAGAGTCAGAAGTATGACTTCAGACTACATGACGATGATTTGATCAGGCTGAAGGGCCGTTTATGCATTCCTCAAGGCAGCGCTAAGCTGAAGGAGCGCATACTATGAGAGTCACATTGTTCCTCAGTTTCTATCCATCCAGGAACTTTGAAGATGTACAAAGACATGAAACATTACTTCTGGTGGACTGGGATGAAGAATGATGTGATAGAGTTTGTTGAGAGGTGCCTGACTTGCCAAAAGGTTGAGTTCGAGCACAGACGACCTGGAGGCATGGTTCAATCAATGCCAGTTCCAGAGTGGAAGTTTCATGATATCTCCATGGATTTCGTGGTTGGACTCCCACCTATCAGGGGAGGTCTGAACATGATATGGGTAGTGGTTGATTGCCTGAACAAGGTGGCCCATTTCATCCCGATGAAGGACACTTGGAAGGTAACCAGACTTGTAGAGTTGTTTGACAAGGAGATCATGAGACACCACGGAGTACCAAAGACCATAGTATCTGATAGAGACACCAGATTCCTTTCGAGGTACTAGAGAGCTACACGGGAAGCGCTGGGTACCGAGTTGAAGCTTAGTACCACGTTCCACCCTCAGACAGATGGTCAGACTGAGCATACAATTCAGACACTTGAGGAAATGTTGCGAGCATGTGCCTTGGACTTCTAGAGCAGTTGGATTGAGAAGTTGCATCTGATCGAGTTCTCCTACAACAATAGCTATCATGATACGATCAAGATGGCACCTTTCCAAGCATTGTATGACAGACCATGTCGTACACCACTCTGCTGGGATGAGTCAAATGAATCGGTCATTATAAGATCAGAGTATTTAGAGCAGGTTAAGGCTGAGATTTAGTAGATTCGGGAAAATATGAAGGCTGCCTAGGATAGGCAGAAGTCGTATGCTGATGTTCGACGATGTGACTTGGAGTTCTCTGTAGATGACTAGGTATTTCTACGGGTTTCACTGATGAAGGGTGTGTTTAGATTTGGGCAGAAGGGCAAGCTAAGCCTGAAATTTGTTGGTCCTTATACGATTACGGAGTGGGTGGGCCCAGTTACTTACAGGTTGAATCTACCTGCTAAGCTAGGTAAAGTGCATGATGTCTTCCATGTTTCACAGCTTAAGAAGTACATGCACCACCCCTCTCATGTTTTGCAGCCGGAAAGACTATCTCTAGAGCCGACTATGTGATCAGTGGAGACCCCTCAGAGGATCTTGGATACTAAGATTAGGGACACTCGCCACAAGTTAGTGTGACTGGTGAAGGTTCTCAGGTCTAACCAGGATGTTGAGGAGGCTACTTGGGAGTTAGAGGATAGGATGAGGGCAAAGTACCCTTCACTTTTTACCGACTAGATTGTCTTGTATAGGGTACGGGGCATACCCCTATTTAAGGGGGGTAAAACCTCTTTGCTTTTGATGTAGTAAACGAATAATCACATAGTGTTGTTTGTCGTTTGCTTGGTGTTATGTATGAGGTGTGTATGGTACTATGTGTATTGTACTTTGTGGGAGACCATATGAGTCTGAAGTGTAACACCCCTAATCCTAAACCTGTAATAACGTCGCAAGTCGTAGCATAATAAATAACGTTCACAGCGGAAAATAAAACTATCTATCCTTGGTGTTACACGCCGTCACTCACCCTTGTGAGTAACAAGGCATCCTTACTCCTTCCAACAACTTTAACTCCTCACGCTGTGATGAACAGATACTGAGTACTCTAATTATTACAAACCAAATCCAAACTAAATGAGCAACTAAATGAATACAACAATCTCCAAAATATAGTACATAACAAAACTACAAAGTGTTTATTAAAACACAACAGCTACCCTGTTCCCCACACTCCGGTTTGTGTCTTCTTCAATAACCTGAAATGTTTTGCCCATTGAAGGGCTCAGCAATCGAAATGCTGGTATGCTAAATGTAGTCCTAAGTCATCTAGATTCCTTAAGTTGTTTAGCCATATTGATATTAGATTCTTTACATGATATACCGGTTTACAACAATAACAGTAATAACTGTAAATATTAAACAATCACATAACAGTTCACCTGCAAACATCAGTGCACAATAGTAGACATTAACCAAATAATCAAACACCAATAATCCATAACAGTATCCAAACAAGATACGCGTATTATTTAACTGTACTTGTTAGTTGGCCACCTGGCCCTTATCCTTTTAACCAATCACTTAAACTTTCCAATTAACTTCCACCTCAGGCGTCATGTCAAGACAACCCTTAATAAATTATAATGGACAGTAGTCCCCTGGGTTCCAAAGAAACCGTTACCAGCTGACCTTATGGCCCTGGATAATTATTTGACCGATCCGGTCGAACCTGTGCACCAACGGCAGTGCCCTCCGCCATCGTTGAATGTGGACAATGGATTTCCTCGAGTGGCTCTCCATAGAAGTCCCTCTTAGTGATCACGATGCGCAACCAGATAGTCGAAACAGTCTGGATTCCTCTCTTTATAAGTTAGCCCCTTTAGTCAGTGATATAATAACCAATCCTTGAGTTAAGGCCATAACAGTTGACCATCAGTTAGGTTCAATAATACCTAAAGGTCAGTTAGTCTTGTTCCAGTTTAGATGTATAAACTTTCAGTCATAAGACGTTCGCGTAAAATAAAACGCAGTGGTGTCGAGCAATACAGTATACAAAATCATATACATAAATCACAGATATCGCTCTTAACAATTAAACACAAAACGTCTGGACCTTAGGAAAATCCTTAGGACATTCAGACCATACAATTAACATACCGTTAACCATGTAACTCGCTAGCTTGACAAATTCACGTTCAGTAATTCCTTCCCGTACGCTGTTATATATACATGCAATACCGGGTAACATTAATATACTATTCGGTGAACACTACAGTACTGTCACTACAGAACTATTATTCGTAGTATACTAACCCTGTATGTTCTTTATTTCCCCCTGTAATTTTACAGTGGTTCGAGGTAGTTCAACAGTTCGTTATTTTATGTAATAACCACATGTGATAATGAATTTCCATTGTGTTGTATATCTTTATTTCATTATTCTTATGTTCATAATTATTTTCACTTATTCCATACGTTCATATCCTTTGGTTATTTTTATTATAACCACAATTATTTTATAAACTTTACATTATACTCTATAATATACCATAATACATTATATTACCTAGTTTTAATTCCTTTCTTTATCAAATTACAAAACCAACCTTATATTTTCGGTAATTACATAATGAACACATTAACTTTTGTAAATCACCAAATGACCACATATACTTTTGGTCTTTACAAATATAATATATTAACTTTTATAAATTACCAATTAACCCCTTAAACTTTCGGTTTCAATATATATTTTCCTATATTTACAATTTAACCCCAAAACTTTATATAAGTTACATATTAACTTATAAACTATAGTTTTAATATTTAATTATCTTAAATACCGAAAATGCCCTTATAATTTTGCAAATTATGAATTCGCCCCACATTTAGTTTCGGTTTTATATATACTTTTGTAAATTACATATTCACCCCAAAACTTTTATAAACTTAATATTTCATGTCATAAATCATTTTAACCTAAAGTTTTTCGTCAACACTTTGACCAAGACTTAATTTCATAATTAATACTTTAGTATACCCAGAAAAATCATATATATTCTCAGCTATACACTATAGTTTCCAATAATTACAAAATAGCCCCAAAACTTTATAAAATGTTATTTTAACACCTAAACACTTATTTAAATTCACCAAAATTCATAATATTAATTCCTACCTTATATTATATCATAATTATACCAATATACACCTTAAACTCTCGGCAATTATAATTACTACACCAATCTTTTCAAAATTTACATTTTAGCCACATAACTTTATAAACTAGCCATTTAAACACTTGTAGCTATTTTTAATACTCCCAAAATTTATAATATAAGCTAATGTACTTATACACTTCAAAAATCACCAAATAATACATTTCATTCTTGGCTTTAATATATCTTTACCATATAGTTTTAAAACTTGATTTAAACTTTATAATATGTACATATAAATGTATATAAGCCATATAACACTTCTAAAAACTATGTTAATGACTTAGAATGATTATAACTCAAAATGGAACATTTTATTCTTAGAGTATTCGGTTTGAACTCATATGCATCTTAACAAATTTTTGTGACACAAATATATACCTTAAGGTAATAATCTTACCTTATATGTTATAATTTATTTTCTTGACAATATAACCCAAAGTATTTCAGCCTTAATTTATTTAGAGGTTATACATAATTTTTATACCAAAGTTTAAAGCTTAAATCAAGCATAAACTTAATAAACCTTAATTATAGAAACTTACTCCTTAAATCAAGACAATTCTTGTACTTGATTTCTCCTTAAATTCCAAGCTCTCCAAATGCTATCTTGATGAAGAACTTTCAGCCTCCTTGTATACATTTAGGAGATCCATTTGTTACACTTCTAACAAGGATTTATAAATAAGATTTGAAGTAGTTTTACAAGAGTTTACCTTAGGTATTTTTCAAGGAATTTTTGGTACACCTTGGGATGATTGTAGATCTAGGTTTCCTTCATGAAATGATGAAGAGAATATAGATTTAGAAGCTATGAATTTTCGGTAATAGATTAAGGAATTTGTTTTGGATTTTCAACATGAAAATATACCTTAACTTGATCTTGTTGTTCCTTGTTTTGTTGTTGCATCTAGGTACCTCCTTGGAACACTTATGCTTGGCGAAAATAGCAAGGGTTGCTAGGATGATTTCTTGCTTCCAGACTTATTAGAATTAACTAGGAATTTACATAGAAATGGTGTTAGAACTTAATACACCATTAATGGAGCTTTGAAGCTCTAAGGAATGAACTAGCAAATGAAGAAGAAAAGAGAGAGTTGAGAGGCTTACCAATTCGGTGGAGTGAGGAGCAAAAGAGTTTGCTAACTCACGTAAGGTATTAAGGAGATGGAAAGAAAAGAATTTTCTTTTGATAAAACAATGTCAAATTTGACTAGTCTTTCCATTAGTTTATTCCTTGATTGTTTGGCCCAATAAATGCCCTTATTTCATGCTAGACTTTCAGCTGATTGACAAAGAAATAAGGTGGCTTTGTTTGACAATTTGAAAGAAGAAGACAAGAACAAATGTAGGTAGGTGTTTTCTTAAATTTTCTAAGTAGAATACCATGCTATTATTGTCTTCTTTTACCTTGTATTTTCGGTAATATAAGTGTAGGTTGGCTACTGATTTCTTTGTATTTTGAAACATGAGAACATGCTAAGTTAGGTACATGTTCTATTTGAATAATTAATAAGGCAATCAAGCCTCATTTTTCCTACATAAAATCGGAAATGGTGTTGTACAAAGGACTTTGATTTTTGCTGTATTAGGCATGGGAATACACATAGTTAGGTAGTTGTTTTATTTGACTAGTTAGACAGCAATCAATTCCCCTTGTCCATGCATAAAATCGGCAGCCACAAGGCTAGAATATGGGCTGTTTTGTTTGTATACTTGCACATGGAATAAAGTAGATCTAGGAACTTACTTTTGTGTATTTAAAGTCCTATGACTTTTCCTAACTTATTTCTTTGTTGTTTCTTGCAGGGAAATAGGTAATGGAGGAGCTCCATTGACTGAATTTATTTGACACAATTTAATATGGCATGTGCAAGGTGAGTCATCATCCATAAGACATAATTTTTTGCTAAAATCCTAGTCAAATACACCTAAAATGGCGCCCAACATGGAGGTCATATGGGACTGATTTTTAATTTGATTTGTGTTAAAATATATTGTACTAAGATCATACTAATATGTGTAATATGTTCCAGCATTTATTTGGTACATTTATACTAAGGTAAAAGATGAAAGTTCTAAGGTAAAAATGCTGATTTTAGGTACCTTTTTGATCTAAAAATTGCCCCTGTTTGTGCTATGAGTTTAGCACTGGAATTAATTGATTTAGATGCCCAATTTATCCCCTTTTAATTTTATTAACTCGTGGCTCCTCAAAAACTTCAAGGCAATAGCGTAAAACGCGTTTTTGTGACACCCGAAGGTGCATTTTTGTGCTTTAAGGATATTTTGGAATATAAGTAGTCGATATGAGTTCCAAGTGTTTATAAACATTTTTTATAGTCAATAATAATATGTTAAGGTGTTACATTGAGTTATATGGGGTTATATCAACTCAAGACACAATTTCCGGGCTACCGGGACACTTCCGGAGCAAAAAGGAGCGTTAAGAAATTCCCCCGAGCACTTTGCTTATTTTTGAAAAAGTAGCTCGAGTACTCTCCTTAGAATGATGAATATAGATGATAGGATTTCTAAGAATGAATTATATAGGAGTTTGTGCCACCTCGGCACTCCTCCGGGGCATTCCTGGGCCTTTATGGGGCCCCTATCGGGAACTTCCGAGCACTTTGTGTTTAACTGAGAATTTATCATGAGGAATTCATCATATATGTTTAATAACGTGTTATTGTGCATTTGGAATGAAGTGTAATGCTTTATTTTATTTTATAAGGTATTTCCGGGACTTTCGGGCCTTAAGGGCCCTTAAGGGAACTCCCGGGCATTTTGCATTTCTACTCAGTTTTAACTGAGGACCTGTGCTTTAAAGATCATATAATGATCCTTAGTTAACTTGGTATGAGTTTTATAGGTCATATAACTTGCTTAGCTTAAGGTCGGGCTTTAACGCTCGTTTATGACCTTAAGGAATTTAGGTGTGTTTTTAACGCCTAAGTGTGTATATACTTTCTTAGGTTTAATAATTCCCTAAATAATACTTATTTACCATTATTTAATTATTTAAATGTTAGGGGTATTTCAGTCTACTCCCCTTAAAAGGACTTTGTCCCGAAGTCATAAATTCTACTTATTCATCCTATGGAATCAAGTTCCTCATATCTATTCTGTATACTTAACATTCCTGGGTGTTAATACTATATTGACACCTCTACATTCCATCAGTAATCTGTGTATACGTAACTCGAATAAACCCATATACTTTGTTCGTGATAATCAATGTAATCACAGCATAAGTAACTTGATAAATATTGTAAGCAAATAAGTGTCCCAACTTCCTAGCTATCCCACTAGGTCATCACTGCACAAGTGCAATACCAAAACACTCAGTCCTACAGAGTGCAGAGGCGTAAACCCTTGGCAGTAAATCTCTTGTGTGATTGCAATAGGAACGAATATACTGTAAAGTAAATAAGTGTACTTTTATTAACCATCCAAGTGTTACATAGAACACATCAATACCAAGTGTTACATAGAACACAACCATAACCATTCAAGTGTTACATAGAACACAACCATAGCCATCCAACCAATTGCACACATGCGCAATAATCAAATACAAACAACCAGATACAAAACCAGTATAGACTGCAGATATGCAAGTCGCATGTGGTGCTCTACCCCCTTAAAAAGGGTTACACCCACGTGCCCCTACAAGTATACACAACTAAGAGAAGAGTGCTGGATACTTGTCTCGCATGGAGTCCTCTAACTCCCATGTCGCCTCCTCAATGTCGTGGTTTGACCACAGAACCTTGACCATTCTAATGGTCTTGTTCCTGGTCTCCCTATTCTTGGAGTCTAAAATGCGAACTGGGGTCTCTTCATATCTAAGTGTAGGATCTAGCTCGAGTGTCTCGGGCTCTAAGATATGTGATGGGTGAGGCACATACTGCTTTAGCTGAGAAATGTGAAACACATTGTGCACTCTCCCAAGCTCAACAGGTAAATCTAATCTGTAAGCTAATGGGCCCACTCGCTCCATAATGAGGTACGGTCCTACATACTTCGGGCTAAGCTTGCCGTTCTGCCCAAATCTGAAAACTCCCTTCATAGGTGAAACTCTAAGGAAGACTCGATCGCCTACCGTGAACTCGAGGTCTCTCCTACGGACATCAGCATATGACTTTTGTCTGTCCTGGGCTATCTTCATGTTTTTGCGTATCTGCACAATATCTTCTTTCATCTGGTCTAGGTACTCTGGCCCTAAGATGATGTTCTCACTGGCCTCGTCCCAACATAGTGGTGTCCTGCATGGTCTACCGTACAATGCCTAGAATGGTGGCATCTTAATGGATGCATGATAGCTGTTGTTGTACGCAAACTCGATCAAATGCAGTCGATCTATCCAGCTTTCCTGGAAGTCTAAGGCACAAGCTCTAAGCATGTCCTCTAATGTTTGAATTGTTCTTTCACTCTGACCATCTGTCTATGGATGAAAGGTTGTACTTAGCTTCAGCTTCGTACCCAATGCCTCCTGAACTTGCTGCCAAAATCTGGAATCCCTATCTGATACAATAGACTTAGGTACACCGTGGTGTCTGATGATCTCTCTCTGGAAGAGATCCGCTAGCTTTGGGACTTTCCAAGTGTCCTTAATAGGAATGAATTTTGCTACCTTTGTCAGTCTGTCGACGATGACCCATATCATGTTAGCACCTCCTCTAGTCGGTGGAAGACCTACTACGAAATCCATGGATATATCCTCGAACTTCCAATACGGAATGGGCATCGGCCTGTACTAAACCGCCCGGTCTCCGGTGCTCAAACTTCACTTTCTAACACGTCATACATCTTGCCACAAACTCTGCAACATCTTTCTTCATACCACTCCACCAGAAATGTAATTTCAGATCTTTGTACATCTTCGATGACCCTGGGTGTACTGATAATGATGAGCAATGAGCTTCCTGCAATATCTTTTCCTTCAAGTCTGGGCTTGACTCTGGGATGCACAAACGACCATTCAATCTTATTAATCCGTCTTCACTGAGTACAAAGTCACTTCTGCCTCTCGAAGATATCGTCAGTCAACTACTTCCTGATAGTCTTCATGTACTGGTCATTAGCCTGAGCACAACGTACCTCCTCGATGAGGCCGTTGTCTCCTGTCATGGAAAATAAGGAATGAGCTCTACGGCTCAGGGCGCCAGCAACAACATTTGCCTTACCCTCCTTGTATCTGAGGTCGATGTCGTAGTCCTTCAGAAACTCGACCCATCGCCTCTGCCTCGTGTTCAGCTCCTTCTGAGTGAATAGATGTTGAAGGCTCTTATGATCTGAGTAGACAATCACTATAACTCCATATAAGTAGTGGCGCCAGATCTTCAGTGCAAACACTACTGCTCCTAATTCCAAGTCATGAGTCAGGTAGTTCTCTTCATGTTTCTTCAACTGTCGTGATGCATAAGCAAAAACCTTTCCATTCTGCATAAGTACACACCCTATCCCTGTGCTTGAGGCATCGCAATATACTTCGAATCCGTCGGTCCCCTCTAGAATGGTGAGTATTAGTGCCGACGTCAGTAGGTCCTTCAGTGTCTGAAAGGAACGCTCGCAATCTTCAGTCCATACAAATGGAGAGTCTTTCTTCATCAGGCTCGTCATTGGTTTCGCCAGTTTGGAGAAGTCTTGTACAAATCTGCGATAGTAACCAGCTAATCCCAAGAAACTACGGATATCTGTCACTGTCTTCGGTCTCGGTCAAGTTAACTGCCTCAATATTTGCAGGGTCTACAGATATACCGTTGGCTGATATTACATGCCCTAGAAAAGATACACTGTCTAGCCAGAAATCACATTTTGAAAGCTTGGCATACAATTGGTTCTCTCTCATGGTCTGCAAAACTTGCCTCAGATGCACCTCGTGCTCGTCCTTAGTCTTAGAATAAACTAGAATATCGTCGATGAATACAACTACTGATGAGTCTAACTACCCCCTGAATAACCGGTTCATAAGATCCATGAATATTGTTAGGGTGTTCAACAAGCCAAATGGCATAACTGTGAACTCATAGTGCCCATAGCGCGTCCGAAAAGCTGTCTTCTCTATGTCTTCATCAACTATTCGTATCTGGTGGTATCCTGATCTCAAGTCAATCTTCGAGAAAATAGTAGCGCCTCTTAACTGGTCAAACAGATCGTCAATCCATGGTAACGGGTATTTGTTCTTCACCGTGACTGCATTAATCTCCCTGTAGTCAATGCATAGTTGCATGCTACCATCCTTCTTCTTCACAAATAAAACTGGTGCTCCCCATGGTGATGCACTCGGTCTGATATAACCTTTATCAAGTAGATCTTCTAACTGGATCTTCAGCTCTTTCATCTCTACCGGTGCCATCCTGTAAGGTGCTTTAGCAATAGGCCCTATGCCTGGTATTAAGTCGATGGAGAACTCCACATCTCTCTTGGGTGCCATCCCTGGTAAATCTTCTGGAAATAGATCAGGAAAGTCCGAAACGACTGGTATATCTGACTGTGACTGCTCCTCCTGCCTCATGTCCTGGACATAACACAAATAGACTGGCTGTCCCTTCTTCACCTTCATCAATGTGATGGCAGATACTAGCTTAAAAGTCGGCTCTCTTGGAGTACTGCGATAGGAAACTGTCTTTCCCTTCAGGCTCATCAGTAGTAATCCATGCTCTGCGCAATGTAGTCGTCCCTTGTACTTCTGAAGCCAATCCATGCCCATGATGATGTCAAAACCCAAATTATCCAACTCAATCGAATCCGCGTGAAACTCTTCATCCATGATATTAATCTGAACTCCCTTGTGTAGTTTCGTGCACCTCACTCTCTCCTTCATCGGTAGTGTGACTAGGAAATCTGAGAGAGGCTCAGGGGTTGTCTCTATCTTCCTTACTAATGTAGAGGATATAAAGGAATGAGACGCTCCTGAATCAAACAGTATCAATGCACTCACGCCATTTACTGTGAAGGTTCCCATGATAATATTCCCCTTATCCTTGGCCTCGGTCTTGTCCAACACATTCAGCACTACTCCTCCATTAGACTCGAGGCCTGGGGTTAACAATTCGTAAGATAGTGCATGTCTCAAAGGAATTAAAATGTCATTCATTAATCCAATGATTCTCACATACAAGCTCCATAATTACATCAATATTGTCTAAATGTCAAATTTAACAGTCCAGGTTTCAAATGGGTAGTATTTACTAAGATTGATGGGGTTATATTCAACTTAATGTCTTTATCCCATGGTACACTAATCTAGATTCTCCGCCAAATATCAATACATCTCCTGACTTCAAGATAATCTTGCTCGCTTTGTCCATCCTCTTTTGGTCACCGTATAGAAACTCTGCATCATCTCCAATGGAGAATGATACTACTGGTATTCCTTGGTATTTGACTCAGATGTCTCATCTCGGTCCTGGTGTAATCCAAGTTTTCCCCCTTTCTCATAAAAGTTCACAATACAAATATCTGTCTTCATGTCTGGTATAGGGTTGGTTTCTGGTTGTTGTGCAATCTTGACCGCATCTGTCACCAAAGTTTGAAAACTATCGGGTATCCTAGGAACTCGTGCTCCATCTACCTTTCTTACTACTTGATACAACCTAGTTTGTGGGTCCCAATTCTTACCCATACACATCATATATAATTTAAATTTTGATCCACTACCACATCCTGGAGTGCAAAATCCTCCAAGGCCTATTCCCAAAGTTCTACATTCATTTACAATAGCTATTTGTTCGTCTAGAGTTAAATATTGCTTGAGTAGGATCATGCCTGGTCAAATTACTTGGCATTCTTTCTCTGGATATCCCCGACCTTCGCTCATAGGCTCAGGTGATCTCGGTCTCATAGGTAAGGGAAAACAAATGTCGAAGCATCCTATTAGGTGAGAGGTTCCTAAGTTAGGTCTCTCTAAATTTTATTCATACAAACACATACAAGTATCATCGACTGAATAACTGTAAACACATATTCATAGCATCATGCTTTTGGTTTAAGTTCTAGGCTTACCGTCTCGCGCTGAGCGCTAGCCTCAGCGCCTGAAGTTCCCACTGAGTACAGGGTGTTTCTACTTGGAACTATCTTTTCCCCTTCTGACTCCCGGATGAGGATGGCTGTCCTCCCGGTCCTCTAGTATAAGTGTTAGTCTGCAGCGCTTGACCTTCTCTGGGTCCTCCAGTCTCTGTAGCCGGTGTCCTCTGTGAACCTCTAGATCCCTTGTATACTCTGCTTGCTGGGTTGGAGAAGCATTCATACTCCCGATGGCCTTCCTTTTTGCAATAGCGACACTCCTCCTTCCTACCTGCGCAGTCTACTCCTGGGTGATCATTTCCACAGCGCTTACAGTAGTAGTGGCGCTGGGTTGGCTTATTGCCTATTGTTTATATAGCATGGTTTAGTAAAGGTATAGCTAATAAATATCTTGGTTAAGTAAAAGGTGGGTATCCTTGCCCCTAGGTGGTGCCGACCTAAGTGGCTGTGCATCAATGGCTGGGCCGGTCAGACGAGGGACCTGCTCCTTCGTCTTCTGACCATGGAAATCCTTCCGCCCCTTCTTCTTATCAAAGAATCTCCTATCGAAGGTTTTAGGTTAGTGACCAAACTATGTGTAGGTAATATAAGAGTACTCCTTCTTAATCAAAGTTTCTTACTTCCCCTTCTTGTAGTAACCGCCAGAGGTTGTCCCACCATCATCTCCTTCAGTACTCTTTCTCTTCTTTCCCTGCGCCTCCTCCCTGGATTGAAGCATTAGTTCTGTTGCCGATGCTGCATCATAACATTCTTGTAAGGTAGTGAAACGTATTGTTCCCATAGCGCCCTGGATGCGAAATTGCAAACCTCCCCTAAACTTTTGAATCTTCACGGTGTCGGAGTAGTCGACTCCTGGGATGTAATCTAGCAGACTGATAAATCGTGTGTAGTACTGGTCAACTGTTTGACCCCCTTGGATTAAGGTCTCAAACTCTTGCTTTTCCTCTACTTCAAGTGTTCGGGGTAGTACTTCTCCCGTAACACTTCTACAAACGTTGTCCATCCAAAGTCCGGTGTAGCTCTATGGTGGCCCTCCACAGACCGCCACCAAATGTCAGCTGCGTCCTTCAAGTTGTACGTGGCGATGTCGACCTTCTGGTCTTCTGGAACTCTAACAGCTTTGAAGGCCTTCTGGTGCTCCACTATGAATTTCTCCAGTGCGGCGGGGTCTGGTTCCCCTGAGTAAGTTGGCACTCTAGCATCTGCAACACTCTTCAACCAGTTGGTTTCTCTGGGCTGCGGCGGGTGGGGTATGGCTCCCGTAAGCTGAGCTCCTAGCTGCTGGGCGAAAGCTGCCATGGCCGCTGCTAGGCCTGGTACCTCTGGTACATCTGCCGGTGTCTCGCCACCGCGTCCGCTGCTGCCTCCACGTGGTCTTCCAGCTCTTGACATCTATAGGATAGTATACTATTATTTCTACTCGGTTGCTACACCGTTTTCACATTCACAATCATAAACATGTAAGTAAGCTAACTATTAGCAATAAAGATATTCGTAGAATTTTACTTTCTAGGTCACGAATCCTCATAGACGTTTCCTGTATCCCAATATTCCTATGCTAATGTTCTTGACTCAGTATCCTTCATCAAAGCGTAACTGATACCACTTTTTGTAACACCCCTAATCCTAAACCTGTAATAACGTCGCAAGTCGTAGCATAATAAATAACGTTCGCAGCGGAAAATAAAACTATCTATCCTTGGTGTTACACGCTGTCACTCACCCTTGTGAGTAACAAGGCATCCTTACTCCTTCCAACAACTTCAACTCCTCACGCTGTGATGAACAGATACTGAGCACTCTAATATTACAAACCAAATCTAAACTCAATGAGTAACTAACTGAATACAACAATCTCCAAAATATAGTACATAACAAAACTACAAAGTGTTTATTAAAACACAGCAGCTACCCTGTTCCCGCACTCCGGCTTGTGTCTTCTTCAATAACCTGAAATGTTTTGCCCATTGAAGGGCTCAGCAATCGAAATGCTGGTATGCTAAATGTAGTCCTAAGTCATCTAGATTCATTAAGTTGTTTAGCCATCTTGATATTAGATTCTTTACATGATATACCGGTTTACAACAATAACAGTAATAACTGTAAATATTAAACAATCACATAACAGTTCACCTGCAAACATCAGTGCACAATAGTAGACATCAACCAAATAATCAAACACCAATAATCCATAACAGTAACCAAACAAGATACGCGTATTATTTAACTGTACTTGTTAGTTGGCCACCTGGCTCTTATCCTTTTAACCAATCACTTAAACTTTCCAATTAACTTCCACCTCAGGCGTCATGTCAAGACAACCCTTAATAACTTATAATGCACAGTAGTCCCCTGGGTTCCAAAGGAACCGTTACCAGCTGACCTTATGGCCCTGGATAATTATTTGACCGATCCGGTCGAACCTGTGCACCAACGGCAGTGCCCTCCGCCATCGTCGAATGTGGACAATGGATTTCCTCGAGTGACTCTCCATAGAAGTCCCTCTTAGTGATCACGATGCGCAACCAGAAAGTCGAAACACTCTAGATTCCTCTCTTTATAAGTTAGCCCCTTTAGTCAGTGATATAATAACCAATCCATGAGTTAAGGCCATAACATTTGACCATCAGTTAGGTTCAATAATACCTAAAGGTCAGTTAGTCTTGTTCCAGTTTAGATGTATAAACTTTCAGTCATAAGACGTTCGCGTAAAATAAAACATAGCGGTGTCGAGCAATACAGTATACCAAATCATATACATAAATCACAGATATCGCTCTTAACAATCAAACACACAATGTCTGGACCTTAGGAAAATCCCCAGGAGATTCAGACCACACAATTAACATACCGTTCACTGTGTAACTCGCTAGCTTGACAAATTCACGTTCAGTAATTCCTTCCCGTACGCTGTTATATATACATGCAATACCGAGTAACATTAACATACTATTCACTGAACACTACAGTACTGTCACTACAGAACTATTATTCGTACTATACTAACCCTATATGTTCTTTATTTCCCCCTGTTATTTTACAGTGGTTCGAGGTAGTTCAACAGTTCGTTATTTTATGTAATAACCACATGTGATAATGAATTTCCATTGTGTTGTATATCTTTATTTCATTATTCTTATGTTCATAATTATTTTCACTTATTCCATACGTTCATATCCTTTGGTTATTTTTATTATAACCACAATTATTTTATAAATTTTACATTATACTCCATAATATACCATAATACATTATATTACCTAGTTTTAATTCCTTTCTCTATCAAATTACAAAACCAACCTTATATTTTCGGTAATTACATAATGAACACATTAACTTTTGTAAATCACCAAATGACCACATATACTTTTGGTCTTTACAAATATAATATACTAACTTTTATAAATTACCAATTAACCCTTAAACTTTCGGTTTCAATTTATATTATCCTATATTTACAATTTAACCCCAAAACTTTATATAAGTTACATATTAACTTATAAACTATAGTTTTAATATTTAATTATCTTAAATACCGAAAAGGCCCTTATAAGTTTGCAAATTATGAATTCACCCCACATTTAGTTTCGGTTTTATATATACTTTTGTAAATTACATATTCACCCCAAAACTTTTATAAACTTAATATTTCATGTCATAAATCATTTTAACCCAAAGTTTTCGGTCAACACTTTGACCAAGACTTAATTTCATAATTAATACTTTAGTATACCCAGAAAAATCATATATTTCTCGGCTATACACTATAGTTTCCAATAATTACAAAATAGCCCCAAAACTTTATAAAATGTTATTTTAACACCTAAACACTTATTTAAATTCACCAAAATTCATAATATTAATTCCTACCTTATATTATATCATAATTATACCAATATACTCCTTAAACTCTCGGCAATTATAATTACTACACCAATCTTTTCAAAATTTACATTTTAGCCACATAACTTTATAAACTAGCCATTTAAACACTTGTAGCTATTTTTAATACTCCCAAAATTTATAATATAAGCTAATATACTTATACACTTCAAAAATCACCAAATAATACATTTCATTCTCAGCTTTAATATATCTTTACCATATAGTTTTAAAACTTGATTTAAACTTTATAATATGTACATATAAATGTATATAAGCCATATAACAGTTCTAAAAATTATGTTAATGACTTAGAATGATTATAAACTCAAAAAAGAACATTTTATTCTTAGAGTATTCAGTTTGAACTCATATGCATCTTAACAAATTTTTGTGACACAAATATATACCTTAAGGTAATAATCTTACCTTATCTGTTATAATTTATTTTCTTGACAATATAACCCAAAGTATTTCGGCCTTAATTTATTTAGTGGTTGTACATAATTTTTATACCAAAGTTTGAAGCTTAAATCAAGCTTAAACTTAATAAACCTTAATTATAGAAACTTACTCCTTAAATCAAGACAATTCTTGTACTTGATTTCTCCTTGAATTCCAAGCTCTCCAAATGCTATCTTGATGAAGAACTTTCAGCCTCCTTGTATACATTTAGGAGATCCATTTGTTAGACTTCTAACAAGGATTTATAAATAAGATTTGGAGTAGTTTTACAAGAGTTTACCTTAGGTATTTTTCAAGGAATTTTTGGTACACCTTGGGATGATTGTAGATCTAAGTTTCCTTCGTGAAATGATGAAGAAAACATAGATTTAGAAGCTATGAATTTTCGGTAATAGCTTAAGGAATTTGTTTAGGATTTTCAACATGAAAATATACTTTAACTTGATCTTGTTGTTCCTTGTGGTGTTGTTGAATCTAGGTACCTCCTTGGAACACTTATGCTTGGCAAAAGTAGCAAGGGTTGCTAGGATGATTTCTTGCTTCAAGACTTAGTAGAATTAACTAGGAATTTACATAGAAATGGTGTTAGAACTTAATACACCATTAATGGAGCTTTGAAGCTCTAAGGAATAAACTAGCAAATGAAGAAGAAAAGAGAGAGTTGAGAGGCTTACCAATTCGGTGGAGTGAGGAGCAAAAGAGTTTGCTAACTCACGTAAGGTATTAAGGAGATGGAATGAAAAGAATTTTCTTTTGATAAAACAATGTCAAATTTGACTAGTCTTTCCATTAGTTTATTCCTTGATTTTTTGGCTCAATAAATGCCCTTATTTCATGCTAGACTTTCGGCTGATTGACAAGGAAATAAGGTGGCTTTGTTTGACAATTTGAAAGAAGAAGACAAGGACAAATGTAGGTAGGTGTTTTCTTGAATTTTCTAAGTAGAATACCATGCTATTATTGTCTTCTTTCTCCTTGTATTTTCGGTAATATAAGTGTAGGTTGGCTACTGATTTCTTTGTCTTTTGAAACATGAGAACATGCTAAGTTAGGTACATGTTCTATTTGACTAATTAATAAGGCAATCAAGCCTCATTTTTCCTACATAAAATCGGCAATGGTGTTGTACAAAGGACTTTGGTTATTGTTGTATTAGGCATGGGAATATACATAGTTAGGTAGTTGTTTTATTTGACTAATTAGACAGCAATAAAATCCCCCTGTACATGCATAAAATCGGCAGCCATAAGGCTAGAACATGGGCTGTTTTGTTTGTATACTTGCACATGGAATAAAGTAGATCTAGGAACTTACTTTTGTGTATTTAAATTCCTATGACTTTTCCTAACTTATTTCTTTGTTGTTTCTTGCATGGAAATCGGTAATGGAGGAGATCCATTGACTGAATTTATTTGACACAATTTAATATGGCATGTGCAAGGTGAGTCATCATCCATAAGACATAATTTTTTGCTAAAATCCTAGTCAAAGACACCTAAAATGGCGCCCAACATGGAGGTCATATGGGACTGATTTTTAATTTGATTTTTGTTACACTATATTGTACTAAGATCATACTAATATGTGTAATAGGTTCCAGCATTTATTTGGTACATTTATACTAAGGTAAAAGATGAAAGTTCTAAGGTAAAAATGCTGATTTTAGGTACCTTTTTGATCTTAAAATCGCCCCTGTTTGTGCTATGAGTTTAGCACCGGAATTAATTGATTTAGATGATCAATTTATCCCCTTTTAATTTTATTAACTCGTGGCTCCTCAAAAACTTCAAGGCAATAGCGTAAAACGCGTTTTTGTGACACCCGAAGGTGTGTTTTTGTGCTTTAAGGATATTTTGGAATATAAGCAGTCGCTATGAGTTCCAAGTGTTTATAAACATTTTTATAGTCAATAATAATACTTTAAGGTGTTACATTGAGTTATATGGGGTTATATCAACTCAAGACACAATTTCCGGGTTACTAGGACATTTCTAGAGCAAAAAGGAGCGTTAAGAATTCCCCCGAGCACTTTGCTTATTTTTGAAAAAGTAGCTCGAGTACTCTCCTTAGAATGATTAATATAGATGATAGGAACTCTAAGAATGAATTATATAGGAGTTCGTGCCACCTCGGCACTCCTCCGGGGCATTCCCGGGCCTTTATGGGGCCCCCATCGGGAACTTCCGAGCACTTTGCGTTTAACTGAGAATTTATCATGAGGAATTCATCATATATGTTTAATAACGTGTTATTGTGCATTTGGAATGAAGTGTAATGCTTTATTTTATTTTATAAGGTATTTCCGGGACTTTCGGGCCTTAAGGGCCCTTAAGGGAACTCCCGGGCATTTTGCATTTCTACTCAGTTTTAACTTAGGACCTGTGCTTTAAAGATCATATAATGATCCTTAGTTAACTTGGTATGAGTTTTATAGGTCATATAACTTGCTTAGCCTAAGGTCGGGCTTTAACGCTCGTTTATGACCTTAAGGAATTTAGGTGCGTTTTTAACGCCTAAGTGTTTATATACTTTCTTAGGGTTTAATAATTCCCTAAATAATACTTATTTACCATTATTTAATTATTTAAATGTTAGGGGTATTTCATGAAGGTTTATATATACAAATATAACCTATGGTATTAAGTTATTCGTGTATTTTAAATGATATAAGATACATGTGAACTTTGGGGACAAAGTTCTTTTAAGGGGGGTAGATTGAAATACCCCAAACCTATCTATCGTGATGAAATATTAAGTTATGAGATAATAAGGCTAAAACATGCTTTAGAAACATTGGTAAACAAGTTAAACCATAGAAAACACAAAAATGCACCATAAAGACAATTTATCCAAATATTTGCTCAAGACTTTGTGTAACCTTGATTAGGACCCAAAGGGCATCCATAGAACTCGTTAACATGATAAATAACATGTTAAAACAATTACCAAAGAAAAACAAGCTTAAAAACAAAGTTAAAACACAAATTGTGCTTTAAAACTCCTTAAAGCATATTTTTGAAAAATTGTCTTCGAAATGAGTTTTGAGTGGCTAAATGACCTAGTATATACCTTAATCATCATGTGTACTACTTAGTATCACATTAGGAATCCTAATTCAAAGAATTTACAAAAAAATCGCAAATTGGGCACTAATTGTGAATAGTACCCAAATAGTGCTAAATTAAGTCTTAAGTCTTCCTTGATTAGTCAATGGTCAAATGACATTCCCTAAATATCTAAGAGGGGCTGGTTTTTAGTGGTGACTCACCACCTAATGTTTCCAGATTTCCAATAATAACAAGAAGAAGGAAAAAACTAACATAACTTACTTTACACTTAAGAAACAAATATCTTATTTCACTTTTCTCCCTCCTCTTTCCTCATTTCTTCCTCTCCCATCTGGTTTCCTCCATTCTCTTCTTCTACCTCACGTAAAAAGCAGAAGCTCCATTGTTCTTGAAGTTCCATTTCTTGCCCAAGCCACTACAAAGCTCCAAATCAAGAACAAACTACATAATCTTGCTAGTTCAGTCAAGGGCATTCTTGTACCTTTTGAAATCTCCAAAGCTGAAGTTGGACTCCATTGAAGGAGCTCCATTTGAGGAGAAAAACACATTTTCTAGTGCTATAATACCTTCTCTTTGATTCAAGGTAAGAAAAAAAAAATCTAAAAACTCATGTTTTCCTTCATTTCCTTACTTGGCCGAAAATTGGCTTCTCAAGTGCCTTGTTCCTTTCTTTTTATTAGCCTTTATCCAAGATTCAAAAGCTTAGTGGAAGCCTTGCCTTGATTCCTTACCAAAAACCATTATAGGGTTTCTAAGGTAAATACTCATTTTAGTGTATTAAGCACTCTCCTTGTATTCAAGAGTTGTTTCCAGGAGTCTAGGTGTGTTACTTAGTACTCATTATCTTCATTTGAACAATGGTTAGAAGTTTAGAAAGTGATCAACTCCCTTGGCAGATTTTCAATCAAGAGAACCAAGAAAATATAACATAAAGGACTTGGAAACTCAAGGTAAATGATCTACCTTAATGTGGTTTAATGCCTTAAGAAATTGTGCTTAGATTGATACAAAACAATGTGACCGAAAATGTATTGAGAAAATACAGGTTAATGACTTTTAAATGATGTTAGTTTTAGTATTTAAGTTATGTCATTTAAGGGCCTAAGAGCCATGTCATTTAAGGGCCTAAGAGCCATGTCAGTTAAGGGCCTAAGAGCCATGCCATTTAAGAGCCTAAGTGCTATGCAATTTATTATTGTTGCACCATATTTTATTGATTGTGAATGTTTTAAATTAGGTTGAAATACAATGAGATTTGGATATGGCTATTTGAATGTGCTTAGGTACATAATATAATGCAAAATGGGCATGTGAGTATAGTAACAAAGTTATGGTGAAATTTGGGTAGAAATGAATTAACTAATGTGTTCTTATGAGTTAGAATGACCTAGAGTTGATTAGGAGGAATTAGAGATTAAATGGGTAAATTAACACACCAAACTATGGTATAAGGAGTATATTGAGTTGTACAAAAATATGGAAAATGGCGTAGGAATGTCATGAGAATGGCTAGTAATGCATTAGTGTGTATAATGTGTAAAGGAAGGGAAATAAGTTGTAAAGGGTTAGTATGACTAAGATGTGTGGGAATAATGTAGTATAAATGATTACAAGGGAAACAATTGGGTTAGTAAAGATGGTGAGAAAATGGACATCTTAGAAACCTAAGAAACTAAGTTGCAAGTGTTAGGAAATAAGAGTGAGAATTTGTGTAATATGATCAAAGATTAAGTGATGAGTTGGTCAATGGATTATGAAGGTTTAGTGTGTTATAATGGTGTTAAAACATGTTAGGATACATGTGGAAAGATTAGAAAAGAAATGGGAAAAGAAACAAGGTTAGAATCACAATTAAAACTGTCAAATGTTACAGAATAATGCATGGTCCTGGACCTAGTGCTTGTATAAAGTCCCGGACCACCCAAGAAAAAACTGCCGAAAATTACATGTTGAGGTTGGTCTAGGACCTAGGTCTTGTAAGTAGTCCTGAACCACCACTTAAAAACAGCTGAAAATAATTGCTACATTGGTTGTGACCTTGTCCTTGTAGGTAGTCCCGGACCATAGTGAAAAAGCCCCCGAGGGTTACTGCAATGAGTTGGTCCGGGACCTAGGGTCCGGACCATTTCCCGGACCACATCAAAAATCAAGCCGTGAGTTAGAAAATGAAATAAAATGAAAGGGTTTGATTGGTATTGTTATTATATGATTGTTTGGACTTGTTTGGTGATGTGTAATGGTCATTAGAGTGTGAACAACTATAAGATATAATGACAAGTAGATAACTTATGTGATAGAGTTTGAACTACAATGACTTAGTATTTATTAATCGGGAAACAATAGTGATGAAATGAACTAGGTTAAATAAAGGGGATTAACCACCCGATTCAATGGATGTTATAGGGTTTGAATAATTGGACTCTGGAGGAGAGTAGACAACCAATGACGACGGTGAACGGTATGGTTTTCTTGTAGCTTGCTTGCTAACGAGGTGTCCCTCAGTTTGTGTGCTGTTTACTTATATGTTACGACTAAACAAGATAAAGCATGAAACCGGTTTACCGTATTTTGTTGTGTGTTCGTATTATACTAACACGACTCACCTTTGAGTTTACTTACTAACCTTGGATATTAAGCGATTGTGTAAGAACATGAGACACTCCCTAATATTGGTTGGTTAATACCCGAAAGAGGTTTAACTAACAAACTTTGTCTTCGAGACTTCTACTAACTGGAACTTGGGAGGGTGAGGAATCTGGGACTGACTCCGGTCATGCATGGTTAGTTAGGAGGTCGGTATCTATATCAGATCCATCTTCCATTTAGACTTGTCTTATGACTTGTCGCTTAGAGTCGACAAACAGACTTGACCACCTCGAATTTCTGTTCGAGTGGGAGGTAGATTAAGATGGTGCGGTGGGATCACCTAAATCCCAATTTAAGAATTATTTTTTATTTCAACCAGTGGAGCTAGTAAACTCATTGGCTAGGGTTGCTTTTGACTCGACAAAAATAAACAATGGACTAAGGTACAATCAGTTCTAATTAAAGGACGGTTGACATTATGAGATAAGATTAAGCACAGGAATTAAAAAATTCTCAGGACTAAGGGGTTAAAAAGCTAACTCGCTTATTTGAGGGGACACCCATTATGACGTTCAATCTGTTTGAGCTATAACTATTTCATATGAATGTGTTGTGTGTTATCGTACTTCTTATTATTGTATGTATGATCAATCAATTGCATGTATACGACAAAATAGTCGTGTGTAACCCCGTTCGCTTGTAGGCTGCACATTAATCATACCAGCGAAGGTATTGAGCCCCTCGGGGCATCCATATTATTTTTTAGGTAAACGACAGAAGACGATCCATCCTGAGGGTAGGAGCGGGTAGGCGTACTTCACGATTTACTTTTGTTTTACGAGTTGTGCATGTACACTCGTGTTGTAGATAGTAGAAGTTGTAGTGAATTATATTAGAATGTGAGATACTTGATACTCTGTATATGTATTTTGGTTAAGGTTTTGTACATACTTATGTTTGGTATATTCGGGTCCATCAGACCGTAGCTTGAAACTGGAGATTGTACAATGCCTAGTTAGTCACGTGGGCGACTAACAGCGGTAAGACCAACTTATTTAGAATTTCCACTACGTTGTTAATATAAGTACTTGGAGGTTTATGCGACAATCCAGTTTTTAGGTGTTGGGGTGTTACAGTGACCTACTGAGTGCCCAGAGTTGTGGCAATGGTATGGGGCAAAGGTGGTGGAGTTCCAGCAGAGAACATAACAACATATTTTTGTGCATTGATGCATTGGCTGGAGGTTGTTTTAAAATCCTGCAAAATGTTCGATAAAGCCTGAACATTAGAAGTAGCAGCTTCACCAAAAATAACACAATCATCAGCAAATAGTAGATTGGTGATAGGGGAGGTGAGACCTCGCACGTTGAAACCTTTATTAATCCCCACATCTGATTCAAGCTTCAATGCCGATGAGAGAACTACTATACAACATATAAATAAGAATGGTGAGAGTGGATCACCTTGGCGCAAGTCACGTTGAGGGTGAAAAGTACAACCTGGAAAACCATTTATCAAGACGTCTATAGTAACTGAGGTAAGACATTTTCAAACAAGTGAAATCCTGCAAAGGTGGAAACCCATACTGGCTAGTACATCCAAGACAAAGTTCCATTCACCCAGTCGAAAGTTTTGGATATGTCAACCTTGAAGGCAAACTGTCCACGAACTTCGGCTTTGGACTGGCGCATAATATGCATGAAATAGTGAGCAACAAGAATTTGATCACTTATTTGACGACCTTGCACAAACGTGGCTTGATTTGCAAAGATGACATGAGGCATTACTGATGTGATACGGTTAACTATAACCTTAGACACTACACGGTAAATGGTGTTACATAATGAAATGGGTTGAAAATCTGTAATATAGGCTGCCCCAATATGAGTGTGGTTGATATTTGGTGGTGCAGCGTTGGTGTTTAGGAATTGAAGGGCAGTAGTAATGAAATCATCACCAACAGTAGACCAAAATGGCCTAAGAAATATGACATCTGGTCCTGATGCCTTCCACGGGTGTAATGCGCCAAGTGTTGATCAATATATGAATCTCTCCAAATTACTAGCGGCAGGAATATTAACCATCGGAACTGGGTGATTTGTCCTATATAATCAACTCATATAGAAAAATCTTAATCTGCCCGCAGAACACTGGATTGCGACTTGACTGTCCCAATTATCATGTATGGGTATACAACCATGCCAGCCATGAACAGAATGAACACAAGAGGGAGTGTCAAGAAGCTAAAGATTGGCCACAGAGCGAATGTCAATAAGCAAAATGAGAGAGCGCGAGAGAGACAAAGGGCAAGGTTGAATCACCAATCATCTCCCATTTCTCGCTGTATAGTAAAAACTACTAGGAAAGATTAAAAATAACATACTTAAATGTTTCTTTTTTCTATTTCACATTCAACCGGCATTATGAAAAGCTAAGTTACTCCACTAAGCAGAAGTACTTTCCAATTGGGAGAAAACTCAAAATATGTATCACACATCTTGTACAAGATCAACTATTGATGAATATGTACCTAAAAGTCCTGCCACTGTTCCAAAAACTACAATGGAGACTATGCCAATCAACTTAAGGCTCCAATTCTGGTAGCACCCGGATATCTTCAAATAGCACAAGCAAGGCAATAACAAAGAACCCAACACAACAAAGATGGATCCTACAATTGATATTAATGATTCAAAATATGGAAATAAGCAAGCGAGAATGGTAGTGCTAAATAACAAAGCTAGTCTTATTAGCCTTCTAATAGATGTCATCTTCTTTCGATCTTCAGATAATCCGCTCTCAATTGCATTTGCAACTGGTGTCATCATTAAGGCATACCTTGTGATGGGAATCAACAAAGTGGTATAAATAGCAACTTGAGAAGCAATAGAGTTTGACGGAAGGTTCAATGTTATCTGAGATTCAATATCATCCCCGTACATGAGATAGGCCACAATAGCCATCAGTGCATACGTTACTGCTGTTAAAAAGAAGCTACATGATAACACCTGTGAAAAAAAAAACAAACCATGTAGAGTATAAAGAAAAAACAACATAATCTGAATAGCCACATATAAAAAACAAAGGAGTGTAGTAAACACTTAGGAACCAAGTAATCATTAGTTACCTTCGTAAATTGATATGGGTGTTTCATCGAAGTATATATAGAAGGAATTACTGGATGCCCAGCAAAACATACTATGTACAGGCTGAGTGCAGTTCCAATTCCACTCAAGTCCAGTAGTGTGCCTTTCTTTTGAAATCCAACTCCAGTGAATGCACCAACGCAAACAACAGAAACGAGGATAGCTAAGCATGAAAACACACCGGTAGCCGAAACATAAGAAAGAAGTCCCAGATCAATGAGTAGCATGGTTGGCAAGACAATCAAAGAAGTGATCATCACAAATGTTCTTGTCCCATCAATAGTTAATGACCCAAGTTGAATCATGAAATCAGGGAACAGCTTGTGCAAATTATCAGCTTCCATTATGAGAAGACCTATACAAACAAGGTATAGCTCTGTGTTCATTATGATCATAACCACAATGCGCCCAGTTTTTCCAAAAGCTCTTTCTGCTATGTCCAAGTAGGTTTGAATGGAAGGGTCCTTATCCAAACACCGTTTAAGCAAAAGACTGGTGTAGAAGGTCATCAAAGCAACAAGAAAAAAGAGGGTTAAACTTAACCATCCTCCCCTTGAGAGAGCATATGGGACTGTAAGAAGTCCAATCCCTGTGTCACCATTAATGAAACATAAGATTGACTGTCCTTTGGAAGTATACATAGTAACAATTGATGAAAATAGTGATTTTTTGGAGAGTACTTTCGAGTACATTACCAAGAAATGCGTTTGTTCCATTGAAGCAGGACTTGGTGAAGCTTGATCCAGTCCTCTCAATTAGAGGAGTGATTGACTCGTTCGGCATTTCAGTTAGCCAATTTAGTCCTTTGCTAACCGTCTGTGTGATGAAAGGACTATGTATGAGTGCACCAGTTCACGCATATGTAGTGAAGCAACTCATTAACACTTAATCTTAACGAACTATACGTTTTGGACTTTCTAAACTTTTTCAAAATGTAAAATGTTCAGTCTAATACAACCCTTCAAAGATCTGAACCTATCTGTTCAGAAAAGGATGCCAGTATACTCTAAGGAAATCATAAGTGCGCCTATATAAACGCTAATTTAGAGAAACTCCAAAACTAACGTCAAGTACCCTACTCAAACAAACATCCTCTCCTTTTATATGAAGAATATCTATTTTTTTATAATCAATCAACGTCATTGTATTTCACGCGTCACCCTGATTTACCGTCTTTTATATTATCATCTGAAGTGGAACATCTTGTATTTTATATTCATGCATCCGGTTTATGAAAAAAGGGGAGAAACAATCGATTTTGTACCTTTTTAATTTAAAGTTCTTGTATTCAAACACCTTTCATTTTGAATAAGTGAAGTATGAACAAGAGGATGAAGTAACATACTACCCCGTTCTCATTTATCACGGTGAGAATAATCTACTATAGATTATCTCATTTAACAACTGAACTTTATCTTTCCACAACGCTAGGTATACCAGCGTTCCAACATAATCTCCCTCTGGCATCTTTAGAACGGACAATATGCATGATCAAGTGGAGTGCATGGTTGGACTTAAAGTCTAGAGTTTTCCCTTCTTACCAAGTCTGGCAGGTGAAGCTGGGTACGTATCGATGGAGCTCTCTCAGGATGGGAATGAGAGCTCAGGAATGGGATGATGGTGAGATTTTCCGAAGCAGGCCTAAGTCCAGGGAGGATGCTTCCTTTTGGGTTAATGTAGTGGGTTATTCTAATCTGTTTCGTAATTTGAGGTGTGTTTGTAAGTTGGGGCTGTTAATGAGCCTATCTTTTGTCTCCGTAACTACCTGTAGTGGTAGTTTAAGAGTTGTTCATATGATTAGTAATTTGCATATGTATGAGGATGGAGGTGGAACACACTACTCCTCTCCTTTATTTGTAGCTCTCGATGGTACCCTGTTTACTTTATGAATGAATGAATCTATTTCAAAAAAAAATCTAGAGAACGGACAATATGCATGAAGGAAAACGCCTGCTTAGAAATGAATACTACTACCTCCGTCCCTCCGTCCCACCGTCCCACTTTGACCTTCTTGTTTGCTTTTTGACACGCTTTTCCACTTCAATATTAAACATATAAGATAAAATAATTTTATAAAACTAATTTCAACAACTTATAGTTTTTCACATAAGGATTCCATTGCAAAACTTAGATTTGTAAAATTATGTTATATTATATGTTAAATATTGAAGTCAAACGACATGTCCAAATAGTGAACGGAGGAGTAAATAATACTACCTCCGTCCCGTCATAAGTGTCCTGTTTGCTTTTTGACACGTTTTTCCACCTCAATATTAAACATATAAGGTAAAATAATTTTATAAAACTAAATTTTGTATTTTATAGTTTATCATGTAAGGAATCATATGTAAAACTTAAATTTTCAAAATTAATTTATCTTATATGTTAAAAATTGAAGTCAAATGACATAACGGAGGGAGTACAGGTTTTAATCATCCGTTCGTTCACGGCGATTAAAAAGGAGGCAAGGCAAAGACAGTGGAATACACATGTTACAGGTCTATTTTTTTATCAGACCCCACCATTTACCTCACAGAAACCTACCTCTAGAACTCAGAGTAGGAAACTGTTGACTTCAGAGTCCAGACGGTAATAAAGCAAATAAATATTCAGGCTACCCTTCTTGACTATCCAATCTCGCCAGTGGATTTAAGAAGTACTACCTCCGTCCCATCAGGATTGTCCTGTTTGCTTTTTGGCACGTTTTTCCACATCAATATTTAACATATAAGATAAACTAATTTTATAAAACTAAAATCGTCAAGATATAGTTTAGTATGTAAGGAATCTATTGCATATGTTAGATTTATAAAATTACTTTATCTTATATGTTAAATATTGAAGTCAAACAACATGTTCAAATGATAAACTGGACACTCCCAGGAGGACGGAGGTAGTATGTGAGGCATTTAAATTAAAGCACATGTGATGTGACATGAGGAACAGAGCCGGGGAATCATGAAATTAATACAGTACTATTTTCTATTGCAATTAATGTTAGAGCTGCGACTCTAGCTTTCTTGCTTCGCACCTGTCTTCGCTTAGCCAGGAATAGAGAGCACGTGTACATTTTGTCTGATATGTTTCATGTTTGGTTGAAAACGATGTACCCTTGCAGTCAAATCTTTTTTTTTTAAGAGAAAAAAACGAGCTACCCACAGCTAGTTTTCTTTCCTAGAGTGATGGAACAACTTATAGATTGATGAAGATGAACAAACTCAACTTACAGATTGATGAAGATGAACAAACTCAACTTACAGATTGATGAAAAGATGAACAAAATAAACTTACAGATTGATGAAGATGATCAAAATGATGAACTGTAGGCTGTCTTCCTTCTCTCCTAAGTTAAGATGGATGTAGTAGATTATCAAAATGGCAACATAAATCTGTCAAATCCAGTGTTCACCTCAATAAACCGAAGAGCTAGCTGTAATGAACTGAAGGAAACAAAAGAGATGAAGAATAAGATGGGAAAGAGATATCTAGTCTGTAACTGGTGCTTCTCTTAGTTACGACATAAGAACTGAAAGAGCAAGGAAAATAATCAGAAGGAGAAGATATAAGGGATTTCATATACGTGGAAAGGCACTTGAGATGTTGGTGATCAGAATCCACTAAGCAGCGGTAGTGGTAGTGGTAGTTATGGCAGTGGCAATCATATATGTGGGTCTGTAGTGCTTGCTAGCAAATACTGTAAATCAGAGAGATGAGATTGACAGGACCACAGAGGAAGCAGCATTAGCTATATATTCCTGGTTGAGAGGGCAATAGTCACACCTTATGTCTCATTATTGTTTTGAAGTGTCGTAAGCAACTCTTTTTCAACTACCTTTCTACTTGATTTTGAGCTAGCCACCATTCTTTGTTCTACTGATGCAGTAGTAAGTGCAAATCAAAGGGAAAGAATAAAAATCAAGGAATTCAGAGACTGAACATTTATGAGCTGCGGAGTTGTCCAGAAGTACAGTTTAATTTGTATCACATTTGAATAAATTAATGGTGAGATAGGGTGGGGTTCCTAGGGAGACACCATACCACATGCATGTCACTGAAATAAATTCGATTGTGTTAGTACTATATAGTAGTTTAATAGTGGTAGTTACTTGCTTTGATTATTATGACTGAAACCGTACCATTAATCAAAGCAAATCTTATCTAAAGCCGTGAACAGTTGGGCGCAAGCAGAGGACAAAGGAGAGTAAAAGAGTAGCAACAGTTAGCAGCTTAATGCCTCAAGACGAACAAAAGTACAAAAACAACAAAAAAACAAGAAACCATCTAGGTTACATAAAAAATTACACTTCTCGGTATACCACTACAGCAAGTGAAATTAATTTAGGAGTACAAATAGCTAACTCCTCAAGGTAACCAACCTATATAGTTTAATCTTGCTACTTTTGGTAAACAGGGTCATCGTTTTTGTTGTTTAATTAATACTTTATGTCTTCCGCAACACCAGTGTTTAACCAGGACACTGTAACCTTGCTTAATAAATTCAATCTTTCCATCAATCATATTCATGTGTAGCAGCTGCTACACCTAATCTATCCCGAATCCTTACAAAGGATACCTACTCTATGTAAATATATACATGCTATAGGTGACGTTTATCGATCAATGATATACTCCCTCCGTCCTGAATTGACCGTCTTGTTTGCTTTATGGCACGTTTTTCCACTTCAATATTAAGCATATAAGATAAAATAATTTTATAAAACTAAATTTTGTAACATATAGTTATGATGTAAGGAATCATATGTAAAATTTAAATTTTCAAAATTAATTTATCTATATGTTAAAAATTGAAGTCAAACGACATGTCCAAATAGTAAATAGGACGGTCAATTCAGGAGGAGGGAGTACGTCCATACACCAGATCATCCACAATATGCACGTTAGCTTCTCAGCAATTTCATTAAATAAACAGAAGAAAAAGTGCATGATTGGCAGAAATTTCACAAGTGGGTACGGTTCCTAAACGAATGAAAAAGAAGGGAAGAAGACAAGACAATGAATAACACCAAATAACTTTGTGGCAGAACCTTTTTCTTCTACCTTTAGTCATCTATGCACCTTTCTGTTTGGCCCTTTATTTTTAGCACTTTTATCGAACAAGGCACATAATGCATTATTGATTAAAGGATCTCAAACATTATTGATACGAAAGTGAGGAGTGGGTTAGGCCTTCTCAATACTGATAATGAAAGCATCAGCATTCAGCAACCAACTAAACACATGGATACGGACAAAAAGAAGAGGCGAAATATGTCATCAGAGATTCTATGCATATACACTCCTTTTATCCTCAATTTTTTGTCGGTCATCGGCATAGGGTAGGATTGAGGTATTCAACACGGAACAAACTAGAATTTGATTAGATACTTACGAATCAGGAAAGTGCAATGACAGATTCGTATAGGATTTCCGCAGGATTATCATGCACATATGGCAGACGGGCACGAGGTGCGGACAATTAAAGGGTGCTCTGCCCACTACTTTCTTTGTTGGTCGAAGTCGAACTCTGCCACTTCTTCCAAGTACTATTTACGTTCCGTATCAAGAGTAAACCCTAATTTTGCTTGAGATAACCAACACCTACTTGAATCCTTCATAAAAAGTAGTGGAAATAAGTATATATTAAAAGTAAACTAACAAACGAGATTAATAGAAGATCTATTTATATGTTCTCTCTTTTTTGAAAAACATATTTATATTTATATGTTATCTCAATTATATATTAAAAATAACAACCGGCCCAGCTACATCTGAATGTAGCCATCCTGACTACATATGCTGATATGACAAGTAAAAGAAAAAATTGATTTAATTTTTTTTAAAAAAATGACGCTTAAAATATGTATCCTCACGTAAAAACATGTACATCCTCGCATTAAAAACATACAGACTAGTCACATAAACCTGTACGAATCATTAAATATGTATATCCTTAGATTAAAACCTGTACATATAAGGGAGAAAACTTGTACAAATTGTCGTACAAACATGTACATATATGTTCATTAAAACTACATTCTGATAATTGAACATGTACATTCTCACATTTGAACATGTACATCGTCACATTAAAGCATGTACATTCTCACATTAAAATATGTACATCATCACATTAAAGTATAGAACGGTTCCAAATAGATTGCCCTAACCCCACACACCCTAAAACCCACCCTAGGAAAGCTAAAAAACGTCGAAGGCGCGCATTTTTAGGATTTGTAGTGGCGGGTTTAGGGTCTAACGACCCTAAACGCGCTACCACAAAACCTAAAAACCTGTCGAGTTAGTTGCTACAATGTAAAGTACATAACGGCTTCCAAATAGATTACCCTACCCCCAAATCACCCCAAAACCCACCCTAGTAAAGCTAAAAAACGTCGAAAGCATTTTTGGGGTTTGTAGTTAGACCATAAACCCGTTACCACAAACCCTAAAAACTTGTCGAGTTAGTTGCTACAATATAAAGTATAGAACAAATTCCAAATAGATTACCCTACCCCTAGGAAAGTTAAAAACGTCGAAGACATTTTTAGTGTTTGTAGTGGTGGGTTTATGTTTAAAATACACCATACAACAATAATAATACACTATGAAAGCAGTCTTATATATTAAAAATTACAACAATTTAAAGTTAATATAGTAAAAAAGCAGCCCAGTCAGCAAAACAGTCCAGTCAACAGCTGACTGGGACTGCCAAATTATTCTAATGAGTATCCGCACAAAATATATAATTTTTTGTTTTCTATTTTTGTCCTATCAAACTCCATTAATTATAAAATTACCCTATTGTAGCCCGTGATAGCTACAGTAACATGTAGCTAAGAATTTGCGTAAAAGTAAACTAACAAACGAGATTAATCAATCAGGAGGAACTATTTATATGGTATCTCAATTCTCTTTAAGGTGTGACTTATCTACGTCCACTTGCCTCTACATGGGGTGCATTTTGGTAATTATGTTCACTAAAATAAACATTATCTCTTTTTCTTTTCGTTTTCCTCTGTCACCGCTATTTTAATTCCTAAGACACCATCATTCTAGAGCATTTTTCTTCCTCTGTGTTTTGTCTCTTTCTTAAATCTGACCGGACCAGAGCATACCACATTCAAAATTTTTATCTTTCTCACTTCACCTTCTTTTTCATTTTTCTTCACATTCCTAGTCCTATCTTGATTCAACACATATGCTCATTTTTCCCATCTTCATTCACAATAGCCTTGCCCTTTAAGTGAGCAATAATACATTAGTCAATGAGCAATAGGACATTAGTCGGTGAGCAAGAGTACATTAATTCATCTTTAATAATTAGTACACTAAAAAGTGAGCAATAGTACATTAGTAATTATGAAAGAGTAAAATACTCTCTTGTTCTAAATAGATAATTTTTTAATGGGTACAAGAATTAAGGTGTAAAAAAATAGACCATTATACCCTTACTTTTTACATTGAAAATTGTACTATATTGAAAAGTAGAGTTGTGAGAGAAAATATGAACAATAGAGTTGAGTGTAAAGGACAAAAAAGTCAAAAACATCTTTTTTTAAAAATAATGTAAAGAGCTCAAAAAATCGTCTATAACAAACATGGAGTAGTAGTTATGCAACAGTACTATTGCAATTGATCAATAATACATTAATAATTGAATAGGAGTACATTAGAAATTACGAAGAGTACAATAGCTACTGACAGAGAGTACATTATAAACACGGATACATTAGCAATTGACACATAGGATATTAGCGATTGACAAAGCATACAATAATCACTGAACAATAGTACAATAGTAAATATACAATAGTACATTAGTTTTGAACAATGTGCATTAATAATGAAACATTTAAATATCATTTCGATTACTTTCATATTTGAACCCATTTGTAAGGGTATAAAAATGATTCACAAAATGATACCATAAACCCTAGACATATAGGAATGCTAAATCGTAAAAAGTTTATTTTAAGATTTGTAGTTAAGAGTGTAGGGTCAAACAACCATAAACCTGTTGATAAGTGAAAACGTGACATGGATATAAAAATGAATCACAAAAAGATAGTCTAAACCATTGGCATAGGGTTGACAATTTGGGTCGACGGACCAGTTCAAGGTTATCCCATAACCAACCCATTTAAAAATCTATTGACCCAAACCCAACCAAAAGATAATCGGGTCACAAATTTTCAACCCTAACCTAACTAATATTAAAAAAATTAAACCCAAACCCGACCCGTATAACTAAAATTTTCTAAATACATTCTTTAAAAGGTTGTTGTTGGACCTTTTGAGCGTTGCCGATGATGACAGTTGCAATTGCCATGATATTCAAGGGAGAACACTGCCAAGTCGTCCACTGGGTTGGTAGTTGGCCGAAAATTGAGGGTCAAGGCTCATAAACATTCAGGCAACAATTAGGCCCAAAAATCATGCAATGTGGATGTTGTGCTCCTGAAAAATCGGAAAAAGACTTTGTTAACCATCCAGACGAACTCACTATAAAAGGAAGCTCATTTCTACTAATTCTTTTGTGTTTTTTACACCAAACTGCTATATTTTAAGAGAAAAGTCACCAAAAAGATATAAAAGATCTCTATAACGTGTAAATTTCATGAAATGCCACTAAAAAAAAAAAGAAAATCACAAAATGTCACTATATTTTCATAAAAATCCATAAAATGCCACTATAGTCAATGTCCACATGGCAAAAAGACAAAAATACCCCTTCTAGTTAACAATATACTTTTAAAGTTCACAATATGCCCTAAGTGTTAAAAAATTCACAAAAAATTCAAAATACAATAAAAATATGAAAAATTATAAAAATTGATTTTTTTTTAAATCATAAAATATTAAACAAATAAATGTTTCATTGTTTAAAATTTATTCAGTACCATAAATAGAATATTGTTTTAAACAAATAATTTATACCAATTAAGTACCATAATTTATACCAAATAAGTACCATAATTTTTACCACATTTTTTTAAATTTTTATTTTCTATCAATTTAAATTATTTCTTCAAAATAAATTATTATATTTAGAAATTCTAATTTTTAAAATTTATCAGCAAAATAAAAAAATAAAATAATTTACTTTGAAGAAATAATTTAAATTGATAGAAAATAATAATTAAAAAATGTATGATAAAAATTATGGTACTTATTTGGTATAAATTATGGTACTTAATTGGTATAAATTATTTGTTTTAGAACACAATATTCTTTTTATGGTTTTGAATTAATTTTAAGAAATGAAATATTTATTTGTTTTAATATTTTATGATATTATCATTCTTTTTAAATTTTTATAAATGTTTTTATATTTTTATTGTATTTGATATTTTTGTGAATTTTTAACACTTAGGGGCATATTGTGAACTTTAAAAATACTTTGTTAACTAGTAGGTGTATTTTTGTCTTTTTTCCATCTGGTCAATGACTATAGTGGCATTTCATGGACTTTTACGAAAATATAGTGGCATTTTATGACTTTCTTTTTTTTAATGGCATATCATGAATTAGCCAAAAATATAGTGGCATATTGAGAGCTTTATTGTTAGATTCATTCTAGGGTGATCCTAGACTTTACACTTATCAAAGAGAGGATCAGATTATCTGTAAGGTGAGTGAATACCTACTGAGTAGAAGGAGTGAGTACCGCTGAGTAGAATCCTTCTACTTAGCAGGTAGTGTAAGTTCTTTTTTATTGAGATTATCAATAAAGAGTTTATAGTATGTATTTGATGAGTTTGTTGATTAACTGCTTATGCTATTCAAGTTTGACAGAGTCAAAGTGTTCTATAGACTAACCGCTTGAAACAGTTTGAGTCAGTCCACCGATCTTACACATGGTATCAGAGCAAGGTTTGGTTGACACACTCCACTTGAAGATAATCGACATTTGAAGATGACTCTATGAGATGACAAAGTGTGCTTATGTTTTTGAGGCGGACTCCAACCTTCAAATAAACTCCAGTTTTTTGCACAAAGCCGAATTTCAACATCCATATCTACTCTATCAAGTCCATGCCCTCATGAGATGCTTCATATGGACCAAGACAACATTTCAGAGGAAGAAGTCATGAAGATCCACATGAAGTAGACTCTATTGAGGGAGCACACCGATAAGGACTGTTAGATTCATGGGGAACACGTAACCCTTCCGCCACAACGAGTCATGATAAGAAACCAATGTGATGATACATTCAGGTTAACGAGACTAATATATCTTTTGTTCTCTAGTTATTACTTGGGTGTATGTGTTAGGGTTCTAGTGTGCATTTTCTATTACTTAGCCAAGTTCCAAACCAAGGTAGTCAATTAGTAACCTTATGTATATTGAATTACATTCTTTTCAAATCTGTCTGTAGATAAATTTCTCTTTCTTGGCTGGTAAGTACAATACACCAAGGACTACTAATACTCCCCGATAATAGTGAAAAGAGGGAAGTGATATATGATCGAGTTGATTTTTTATGTTTTCATTACTTATTCTATTGTGTGGAAATTATGTAAAAAGAATTGTGTGCATGGATTAAGGGGAATCACAATAACTACCCAAAATTTTGGAGTTAGGAATTGTATAATATATGGTAGGAATGGTTAGCCAAAATTAGTAATGTTAGTGGCCCAGGGAAATTAAACGATTTCCCTACACCGTTTTCTTTTCCCTTCCTAAAATGGTTATAGATATCTACATAAATGTTTACAATTATCTACAATTTCCTTACTCTATTTAATATTATTATTTTTCCTTATCTAAATATTCCTTCAACCTTACACAGATGATTCAACGACTTTTAAATTTTAGAATTACTTTTCTAAATTTATTAATTTTAATTCCTAGAGTTCAAATTCAATTTTACTTACTTTTGGTAAATTATCCCTAACTTTAATAGTTCAAATCCCATTTGACTTCTCCAAAATTAATAATATATTAAGCCCCTTATTCTTCTCCCGATATTTCCATCGTTAGTATTTTAGATCATTCTTTAATGTAATATATTTCCCTGAATTTCTGATTTTGTTTTACTATATTTCTTTTTATTTTTTTCTCATTCCTATGTCAAATAAATACTTATTAATTATTTCCCTAGCCATTTACTCTCTTTCCTATCTTGTTACAACGACTCAATTACTTTCTTCTATTATTTCAAATTGGAGAATTATTTCCTTATTTCCTAAAAGGATATTGTTAGAAGTTGACCCTTCCTCCCGATGATTCTCAACGTCATTATGTAGTATATTTTCTAAAGTAATTACAATGCTGATTATTTGAATTCTCCTTCTAAATTATTTACATTATATAATTAATTCCTTTACTCTTGTAGAAGTGATTTCTAATCTATTTAATTTATATTAATATTCCTCTTTCCTTAATTTATTTTTATTTAAACCATGATTTTTCTCATCGCTCCTTCATCCTCAACATGCCGCCATTACATTCTTTCCTCTCATGCTCTCAACTCACGCTCATCCTTTTGTTCATGTCAAAACTCTTCCCTGGTGCCAAATAGTGTGTATTATGGGTAAAGTCATCGTTTAGTTAATACATTAATTTATTTGGTTGAGTTCGTTGATTCCTTATTGTGGGTATGGTAATCTAGACATCGGTGTCGATGACGAACGTTATTGGTGATTCTGTTGATTTGTCTTCTTGTGTCAAGGGAACGATCAGGTAAATTCTGTGTTCATTGTTGGTTTATTGATGTAGATTATTTTTCTATCACAAAAGGTATTTTGAGAAACCCTATCAGTGATTTGGTAAACTGAGATTTCATCTTCTTCACGTGATGTGAAATTGTGGTGTTCTGGAAATTGGAATTGGATTTTATTTTGGGAGTTCTTCACTAGATTTAATTGTTTTGGGGTTCTTGGTGCTCCCTGATTCACCATGTTGGAGTTCTTGGTGCTCCCTGACTCACCATGTTGGTACTCTGGATCGTGACCATGAATTATTTACACTGACATATATATTATTGCGCTGCATACAATGACTACAGTTAAGCTCTATGATCTACTCTATGGACTGATGATTCATAGGGGGTGTGCACACTTAAGGACTTAGGGTGAGGGTATATGGTATTCAGTCCGTTTGTGACTGCTTGGCTATTTTGGTGGCTATTCCTGTTGAGACTCCCTATTGGTTTTATGAGTGTAATGCTGGAAAATGGTTTCGGTTGTGGTTATCAATTTATTCATTCGGTGTATTCAACGCACAAGAAAAGTTTTCAAAATGTATTTTACATAATGAGATGGAGTTTACTCAGTTTTTCTGATTTACGCGATCCCTTCGTGTTTTTGTTGTTGTTTTCTGATCACAGTTACTGAGTGCTGATGTGGGGATGGGAACGCGCATCACCTAGACTAGGAAGACTAAATTGAATTTGAGACAATGTTTTGGATACATTTGGTTTTATTATGAATGTTTCACTTTATGTGTTGAGATTTGGAGTTTACATTCATTGGAATCTATATGTTTTCTTGACAATAATAATGTTTGGTTTGTATTGAGCTTCCGTATATTTTAGTTTGATCTAAACAGTTGTTTTGGTGTTTGATGGTATATTAGCCTGAGCATCCAAGGATTTGGCTGTGGCGGTAGCACCTTGGATTTTCAAGAGGTTTCTGCTGTATTTTAATGGTAAATATGCTATTTCAGCTAATGTATTGATTTTGGTATCTTCATCTTAGTTTTGTGTAATTTTGATTCACTTTCTGACCGTGTTTTCGCTTTCAAAATCGCATACAGGGACCTGTCTGAACGTCCGTCCGGACGTCAATGTTCGGACAGCCCCGAGAGTTTAAAGTGTTTTCATAGTATTGGCTGTGTCCGAACTTCAAAGTTCGGACAGCATGCGATGACATTTCCAACTTTTAAGTCTCGACTTATGTCCGAACTTACAAGTTCGGACCAATTCGGACCACGTAAGGAATTTTTTGGAACTTTGATCGATGTTCGGACACAAGTTCGGACACCTTCATTTTCTTGTTTTTCAACTCTTGACTTGTGTCCGAACATTGATGTCCGTACACAAGTTCGGACAAATGGTTTTTCTCAAGCGTTTGTTCTCGGCTTGTGTTCGAACTTAGACGTCCGGACACAAGTTCAGACAGGAACTATTTTTGCACCTTTAGGACTCGTTTGAAGTCGTTTTCAAATCTGTTTGCGCTGTTAGACTCGTATTTTCATAAGATATCTTTTGAGGTAAAATCCAGGGTGTTACAAGGTGATATCAAAGCCGTGTTTTCGAAATAATATAAGAAGTGGTTTAACCGGATTAAAAATTTGGGGGATAAGCCGTTTGGGGAATTACACTGTGCATTATGATATGTATTTGATCTACTGCGTGTATGGGATGATTTCGTATGCTGAGTATTGTGTGGAAGGATGGGAAATGAGTTTCGAATGATAATAACTTGCTTATATATATATATAATTGTGCATATATTGCTGGTGTGCCTGCGAGCTCGCACTAAATTTGGGGCAGATTGTCCAGCGCCAGGCACAGCGAGACAATGTGCCCGAGGACTACACTAAGAGGATTGCGCACCTGAAGCCTTCCACCTTTGCTGGAGAAGAGGACCCGGTTCTACTTGAAGATTGGATCCGGGAGTTCCATAAGATCTTCGACGTTGTCAACTGCCTTGAGGACAGGAGGGTCAATGGAGTAGTATACTACTTCAAGGGTGAGGCCGAAATCTGGTGGACGGCCAATCGGGATGTTCTACGAGCTGAGCTCAATTTTGTGTGGGATGCACTGAAGCAAGCTATGAGAAGACGCTTCTACCCGGAGCACGTGCGCATGCAGAAGTATCTCGAATTTTCTGAGCTCAAGCAACTATCTAAGAGTGTTACGGAGTACCACTCAAGTTCTTGGAGTTGGCGAGGTTCGCACCTACCATGGTCCCTGATAAGGCATCGAAGGTGTAGCGGTTCATGGGGGGGCTCAACTGGAGTCTTCAGGAGGCATTGAACATATTGACCATCCTGACTCTTCAGGATGTGTATGGGAAAGCTGCTAACCTCTACAGGGTGCAGCAGAAGAGAAGGGAGGTCCAAGCGGGCCAAAAGAGGAAGGTAGAGGACGGGGAGGACTCTCGGGGACGTGTTGACAGATCCCAGAGGCCGAACCAGGAGAAAAGATGGAAGCCCCATTCTGATGAGAGGTGAAGGTTCGAGGGGAACCAGAGGCAGACCCAGAGATGGGGTGACCGACCCCAGAGTCAGACTCAGAGGACGGAGCACGGGCGAGAGAGGCACTTTCACTGCAATAGGTGCCACAAAGCCCACCCAGGGAAAGACTGTGAAGGGAACTTGGTCACGTGTTTCCGGTGTGGCAAGAAGGGCCACAGGGTGTTTGAGTGCTTCAAGAACCCTCCAGGAGATAGCCAGCGGAGAGGAGGTGGCGGAGAGCGTACCTACAAGCAGCCAGACTCCTAGTACCGAGGTCGGGACTAGGGCCAGAACCAGCGCGGGGACGCTCCCCAGCGTGGCAATGGCGAGGGTGGAAACGGAGGCAACCGAGGCCAAGGGGAGAACCGAGACAACCACAGAGCTCCTGGGAAGATCAACGTTATGAGCCGGGCCGAGGCTGAGGCCGAAGCCGACGTGTTAGCAGGTACCTTTTCTGTTTGTGGTACCCTTGCTCGTGTTTTGTTTGATACCGGAGCTTCATACTCCTTTATTTCTGGAAATTTTG
The DNA here is from genome assembly GCA_023374045.1 of Limonium bicolor. Classification (NCBI taxonomy): domain Eukaryota; kingdom Viridiplantae; phylum Streptophyta; class Magnoliopsida; order Caryophyllales; family Plumbaginaceae; genus Limonium; species Limonium bicolor. Next base: position 200,946,178 of record CM041778.1, read on the forward strand.
TTGAGAAACTAGGTTTTGTGGCTAGTAAGACCTCGTCTATAGCAGTATCTATACCCTCGGGGCGGGTAATCTCTTGTAAGGATGTACTAAAAGATGTAGGGGTAGACATAAAGGGGAAACCATTGTAATAGATTTAATTCAGTTCATTCTCCCCGACTTCGATATCATCTTGGGGATGGACTGGCTGAGCAAATACAAGGGAAGAATAGACTGTGGAGAGTAGAAGATCGTCCTGAGAGGACCATCAGGGCAGAGGGTCACCTACAAAGTGTGAAGAAGAAGCCCAGAGTGAAGATTGTCTCAGCAATGTCAATCCTCTCCCAAGTGAAAAGGGGCAGCAGGCATACCTCTGCTACATCCAGGATCTGAGCAGAGAGCCCAGAAAATTGGAGGAGATCCGGGTGGTGAACGAGTTCCCTGATGTTTTCCCCGAGGAGATTCCAGGCATGCCGCCAGACAGGGAGGTGGAGTTCAGCGTCGACCTGGTGCCAGGAGCAACGCCTATCTCTAAAGCCCCATACCGCATGGCACCGTCAGAACTGAAGGAATTGAAGGCACAGCTGGAGGAGCTCTTGGAGAAGGGGTACATTCGTCCGAGTGTATCGCCATGGGGAGCTCCTGTCCTGTTCGTAAAGAAGAAGGATGGGAGCATGAGGTTGTGCATAGATTACCGGGAGTTGAACCAGATCACGGTGAAGAACCGTTATCCGTTGCCAAGGATCGACGACCTCTTCGACCAGCTTCAGGGTGTAGGAGTTTTCTCCAAGATAGATCTGAGGTCGAGATATCATCAACTCTGTACTGCAGAGAAGGACATCCCGAAGACTTCTTTCAGGACTAGGTATGGGCACTTCAAATTCCTGGTGATGCCCTTTGGACTACGAATGCACTAGCCGTCTTTATGGACCTCATGAACTGGATCTTTAATCCATACCTAGACCGGTTCGTGGTGGTGTTTATAGACGATATTCTAATTTACTCTAAGGATGAAGAAAAGCATGAGGAGCACCAGAGACTGGTTCTACAGACTTTAAGAGAGCAACAATTGTATGCCAAACTGTCCAAGTGTGACTTCTGGTTGGACCGAGTGGCGTAATATCAGTGGATCCAGCGAAGATCCTAGTAGTAAAGGAGTGGCTAAGGCCGAGTAACTTGACTGAGGTTCGTAGTTTCCTGGGTTTGGCAGGATATTACCGAAGGTTCGTGAAAGATTTCTTGAAGATTTCCAGACTCTCACAAATCTCATGAAGAAGGTGGTCAAGTTCCAGTGGAGCGATGATTGTGAGATGGCGTTCCAGACACTGAAGGAAAGGTTAACCACAGCCCCAGTGTTAACCCTACCTTCAGGTACTGAGAGATTCGAGGTATTCAGTGACGCCTCCAAGTACGGTCTGGGATGTGTTCTGATGCGGAAGGAAGGTGATTTCTTATGCGTCGAGGAAGCTGAAAGAGTACGAGACTCGATACCCAACGCATGACCTAGAGTTGGCAGCAGTGGTGTTTACCCTCAAGATTTTGAGGCACTACTTATATGGCGTCTCTTGTAAGATCTACACCAACCACAAGAGCCTCAAGTACATCTTCACGTAGAAGGAACTTAATATGAGGCAGAGGAGGTGGTTAGAGTTGATTAAGGACTATGATCTGGAAATTCTGTATCATGAGGGGAAGTCTAATCTGGTGGCTGATGCTCTGAGTAGAAAAAGGAGTCACTCAGTGATCTCGATGTGGGTTCTCCCTGACGAGCTGGTTCGTGACTTCCAGAAGTTGAATTTGGAGGTTATGAAATTTGGAGGGGTGGAGCAAGAGGTAAAGCTGTTCCAGATGAGTGTCTCTTCCAACATATATGGGGAGATACTCAATGGACAACCCGGTGTTGTGAAGTTGGAGCGTATAAAGGATAAGATGAGAGAGGGCAAAGTAGAGGGCACTGGTGGAACGGAAGCATTTAATGACGGTGGATTAATCACGGCTTTAACAGAAACCATGATTAATAGGAAGGCTGGAATTAAATAACATATTTATTGAATTAACCGTAAGCAATAATCGATCGGAGGTAGGCGCGCCTTTTTTAGGACGGACTTTAGATGACGGTTATTAGTGAAACCGTAATCTAAAGTCCCGTGTTGACGCGCGCTTTACGGTCAACGAACTTTAGATTACGGTTTCACTAATAACCGTCATCTAAAGTCCCCGCCCACTGATGGTCAACGACATCGTTTTGACCTGACGCCAAATATTTCCCGCATTATTTGATTTTTTCGACGCCGCGCGTAATCTAAATTACAGTTAATGACGTCATTTTACCAGCGTATTTTAGATTAAAAATAACTTTATATTAATGTGTTACATATGTTTGATCGAATAAGACTCATGGCTTAATGGCCGTGGGTACATGAGTCAACACCATCGATCTTGAATTTGAAACCCAATAGGCCAAATAATTTTCGCTCTATTTTTTAAATTTTGTTACACTTTAGATTACGGTTTTCATGTAAACCGTAATCTAAAGTCCTTTTAACTAGAACATTTGCCCGTTTACTCTGCACACTTACAGTAACTCTTCTTCTCTTTCGCGTTATCTTCCTCACTGAAATCGTCTCCTCTCTCCCGTCACCTTAGTAATGACCATCGCTGCCGTCGCTCCCACCACCTTTGTCACTCCCATCGCCTCCGGTCACCACCCATCTACAGACACTGGTCGTCACCGTCGACGTCTCTATCGCGTACTGGGTATGCGGTCGATCGATTGTCGTTTTTTTCTAACTTTGTTCATATACATGTCAATTGCTAGTTCTAACCTCGTTTCTGTCAATCTGAGAGTGTAATGGCAAATGTTCTAACCTTGTTCATATATTTGTGCCCAGATTCACAGTTAATTGCAACCTAGTTCGTGGGCTGATTTCTGCACTAATTGCCCACTTCGTTGCTTAGTAACGGTAATTTTGCAAACCAAACTGTAAACTGCTGTATTTAGTTATTCTTAGCATTTAGTATTACAATTAATACATAGTAGTGTAGTTTTAAAATATAAAATTAGTTGAGAGCCTTTGGTCTGGTAGATATATCTCTTAGCAGATTCGAAGTTGTGATTCTTGTTTGTTGCAGTTAATTTCTTGTACTTGTGAATATTTCTTCACGGTTAATACAGCTTACCTTTCTTCTAGATTAATATAAAATTAGTGTATAAGTAATTTTGATGGTGCGTGCGAATTTGACGTTAATAAAACTGATTTGGAAACGTTAGAAATATAGGGGAGATGCTGTCGAATTTTTTCCGCGATTTAGCTAGCATTTTAACCTTGATTTTTTGATGAATTCTAATGTTGTCGTTTTTCCTTTATGCATCAGGACTACGACTTTATTTTGGCTTCCGACCTCAACCGTCTTAGCATCGGCTAATCGTCTACCAGAGGTAAGATTTACATATATACATATAGTATTTGACAAACTACCAAACATAGTTATCCGCCCAAGATATACCTAATAGAGGTATATCTTCGGCAGTCCCTGTCGGGACTGTCCATGATTGTTAAATCTCACACCTAGGGTGTGAATGTGTTTTTAATATGTACTTTATTGATTATATCAGCAGTATCTCTTTATTGTTCTTCGAATGCATATATTATTGATTAATATCATAATATCGTGCATTTGAAGAACTGTAGGGAGATGCTGCCAAAATTTTCAATAAATTACATATTAAAAACACGTTCACCGATGGGATTTAATACTCATGGATGGATTTAGGTTGATAAGATACAAAAGTGTAAAGACTCTGCCACGGGTGACGGTATGAAATGGCTGCCTTCATATAAATAGCTAGAAGGAGATGGAACGTTTGTGGATTTACAACGGACATTTGGACGACAAGTTTTTAGAAGGAGTTGATAAGTTATGCACGGTGTTGGTGAACAATCTGAAACCTACAGACAAGGGATACATATTTTGTCCGTGTATTGACTGCCAAAACAATCTGAGATATCGCGAAGTTGAAACAATCAAGGAACATCTGATCCACCGTGGTTTTATAAAAGATTTCCAAGACATAATCCGATGGCATGGTCAGAGTGCGTTCGATGTTATTTAGCCTGACGAAGGGGATAATGGTCCGGCAAACACAGAAACAGAACTTGGAGATGATACCGTTGCGAGTTATCCAGAAGACGTTACAGATGACGTTGAGCCAGATTTCTGGAATGATGACATTGAGACTATACTCAAAGATGTGGAACGACATTACTCTAACACGCCAGACAAGTATGAAAATTTGTTGGATTCATCCAAAACACCGTTGTACCCCGGGTGTGACCCTACAAAGTTAACAAGTTGAGTGTTGTCCTCAAGTTATTCAACTTGAAAGCAAAACATGGCTGGAGTGACGTAAGTTTCACTGCCCTCCTGGAACTATTGAAATACGTTCTTCCGGTGGACAACGTTTTACCAATGACTACGTACTCAGCCAAAAAACTGATGTGCCCAATGGGTATGGAGTACCAGAAAATTCATGCTTGTCCAAATGGTTGCATGCTGTTTTAGAAATCGGATGAATTTACTAAAAGCTGTTCAACATGTTTAGCGTCACGGTATAAGAAACAACAAACTCACATCAGCGATAGTAAGAAAGGTTCACCAGCTAAGGTACTGTGGTACCTACCCATCATTCCAAGGTTTAGACGTTTGTTCTCCATTGAGAAAGACACAGAGAATCTTCGGTGGCATTCAGCTCACAGGAAAAAGGATGGCAGATTGAGACATCCCGCTGATGCACCACAGTGGAGAAACATAGACATAAAATTTCCTGAGTTTGGTAATGAACCGAGAAACCTAAGGCTAGGCTTGTGCACGGATGGGATGAACCCTTACGGTACTTTGAATAGCATACACAGTACCTGGCCTGTGCTTTTGGTTATTTACAATCTACCGCCGTGGTTATGCATGAAACCAAGACACATCTTGTTGTCTTTGTTAATATCGGGGCTAAAGCAACTGGGCAACAAAATTGATGTATTCCTACAACCTTTGATAGAGGATCTACAACTCTTGTGGAATGAAGGGGCTACGGTTTACGACTCATTCAGCAAAGAGGACTTCGATTTGCGTGCTATATTGTACCGCACAATCAATGATTTCCTCGCCTATGGTAATCTTTCAAGCTATTCAATCAAGGGGGCGTTGGTGTGTCCGATTTGTGGTGAAAACACTTGTAGCATTCACTTGAAACATAGTGGCAAAAACGTGTACATGGGCCACCGAAAAATGCTTCCAAAAGGACATAAGTATCGAAAGATGGCGAAAGAGTTCGATGGGAAAACTGATCACAGCGTGGCGGGCCAGCCTTTGACAGGTACAGAGATTTACAAAAAGTTGGATAATATTGTCAACAACTTTGGGCCGCCAACCAAAAGTGGTGAAAAAAGTGTCTGGAAAAAGAAATCAATATTTTGGGAACTCCAGTATTGGCAGCATTTGGAGGTTAGACATTGTATCGATGGGATGCATGTCGAGAAGAACGTGGGTGAAAGTATCACTAGCACCCTTTTGAACATAAAAGGAAAGACAAAGGATCATTTGAAAGGAAGAAAAGATTTAATTGAGTTGGGCATACGCACAAAGCTTGGCCTGCAAGAATGTGAAAAACGCACATTCTTGCTTCCTGCCTGTCACACTCTGTCTAAATAAGAGAAACATAGTCTATGCAGTACCCTTTACAACATCAAGGTGCCTTCAGGATACTCCTCAAACATAAGTAGCCTAGTGTCCATGACAGATTTCAAATTAGTAGGAATGAAATCTCACGATTATCATGTCCTACTTCAAGAATTTTTGCCAATTGCATTATGTGGGATCTTGCCGGATGCTGTCAGACACACAATCACAAACGTCAGTGTCTTCCTCAAATCCATTTCGTCTAAGATTCTTGATGTGAACACTCTGACTAAATTACAAAAGGATCTTATTGTGACAATGTGCCAGCTGGAGATGTATTTTCCTCCATCGTTCTTCGACATAATGATACATCTTCTCGTGCATCTTGTAAAAGAGATTATGATGTGTGGTCCTTTGTACCTTCGCTACATGTATCGGTTCGAAAGGTACATGGGTGTCCTGAAGAAGAAAATGAAGAATTGTCATCACCTAGAGGGTAGTATTATAGAGGGTACTATCATAGAGGAAGTTGTAGACTTCTGCACCAATTACCTAGAAGGTGTCGATACCATTGGACTTCCACGTTCTAGACACGAGGGAAGATTGAAGGGTGTTGGCACGGTTGGATGGAAACTGAAAAGAATTGACATAGACACTCTTAACAAAGCTCATTTAGTTGTGCTAAGTCATCTTGAAGATGTCGAACCATACTTTTACAAACACTTGTGCGTTTTAAGATCACAATATCCAGATATGAGTGACGTTAGACTACAAAATGAGCATAATAGGACATTTGTCAGATGATTCAAAGATAGAGTGTTGTCCGATCAGTCCACGAATGTGCCTGAACTGATTAAAGTAGTTGCATTTGGACCAAATCTGGATGTAATTTCTTATAAGGGGTACGATGTCAACGGATTTACCTTTTTCACAGAACGTCAGGATCACAAGTCAACGAATTAAAACAGTGGCGTAGAGCTTGAAGCTTATCAAAACTTATATGACATCGGTGTTGTGAGTCACAGTCCAGTCTCAGTAAAACAATCATATTTCAATGTTATACACGACATCTGGGTATTGGACTACAACAGCTACGAAATGTGTGTTTTCCACTGTAACTGGGTTAACAACAATCATGGCTACCATGAGGAGGAGCATGGTATGAAACTGGTTGTTCTGTCTAGAGCTACTCCCACGGTTAAGCCATTCGTTGTTGGGACTAAGGTTAAGCAGATATTTTATGTAACTGATCCCTGTAATCCTAGATGGTCTATGGTGCTTAAAGGAAGAAGAGGAATAGTTGGTGTGGATGGTGTGGTTGACGAGGATGAGTATGATGCAGAAGATGAACCTCTAACTGTTCCTATTTCATTGGAAGAGGCTGAGGTCACAGGTCATCGTGAGTATATACGATCAGACCATAACGAGGGAATGTGGATTGAGAGATAATGGTGTATGTAAGTTATTACTATTAAAATTTATATGAAATTAACACTCTTTTATTTCTTGCTTGTATATGACCATTATGAAATGCTTAATTTAATTCAAATTTTCTTTCAATCCTTGTAGGCATGGCTGATGATGAAGAGTTCGAGTTATTTTGCCGCGTGTTCGAACATGAGCAGCAAGGGGTACCGGTTCCTTCTACCAGTGCCGCTACTGCTGCTGGCCCTTGTACAACTCTCACTACTACTGCTGGCCCATCTACATCTGCCGCTGCTGCTGCTGGCCCTTCTACAGCTCTCACTACTGCTGCTGGCCCTTCCATGAGTGCACCTTCTACGAGTGCTACTCAGAGACCAGAGGTAGATGTCCGACCCGTGGGCTGAAGCTGCAGAAACCGGATGAGATCAGTCTTCTCTGGGACAAGTATGAGAGGTATTGTGGGGGTAGCATATCAGAGTTTGCTAGTATACTAGGGACTCTATCCAGATCACATTGCTGCATCAACCACAAATGGCCACAAGTCCTGAAAGAAGTTAAGGAGACCATCTGGAAGAAGGTGCAAGAACGATACAAGATCCCAGACGAAGTGAAGAAGATCGTTCTTTCTACGGTGGGCGGCAAAGCTAAATCATTCTGCCACTACTTCGTGGATAACTGGATCACCAGGGTGCCCCCATGCGAGCCTCCGCCGTATGTCGTGTACAACGGTATGATCACTGAAGAGGAGTGGAAGGAGTTCGTTGAGCAGCACTCCACCCCCGAGTTCAGGGTATGTTTGTGTGTACTCTTTTATGATTTAATGCTCATAATGATTTATCCCTGATTTTCTAATTAATTTTCTTTTGTATTGTCTTAACAGGAAATACAAGAACAAGCACGGCGAAACCGTGAAGCTAATCTCCACCCCCACACCATGGGACGAAGGGGATATGTGGGCAGCCTCGATGGATGGAAAGAAGCTAATTTGTTGACGCCGGAACGAGGATGGCAGTGAATGCCCGATCGAGGATGTCTTTGAGGCGAGGAGGGTGCAGATGTTCATACTGGGACGCCAGACAACGACCAACGAAGGTCAGAGGATATTTCGTCATGCAGAGACGGAACAACTGGCCAACCAAATTGTAAGTGTTTGAAAGTAGCTGTTAAATAATTTACTTATATAGTCAAGTGTTTGTTGATCTTAAATTTAGTGCTAACTTCTTTGACAATTGGATAGTATGAAGCTGCACAGAGAGAAGAAGTAGACATACACGCTCCTCTTTCTCAAGACGACGCTCTCAATCAAGCGCTTGGGAAGAAGGATCACCCAGGGCGTGTTAGAGGATTTGGGGGAGAAGTACGTCAGAAGCAAGTATTCCCGCCATCTGCTAGGAAGGGTCAGATGAATGCTTCTGACGTAGAGGCGATGGTAGATCATATGTTCGCTGTTGAGCGCCAAGCTAATGAGGAGAAACTGGCTGCTAAGCGCCGGGCTTACGAGGAGAGGCTGCAACAAGCGTTGGATGCGATCGCACATGCGACTACTCAGCAGCAGCATGATCCTCCTCGACCGTCTTCCTCGTCCAGTTGTGCTTCGGCCGCTGACCCGTACCCGTTTGCCAACATCCAGGTTAGCTTTGTTTAACTATTTTTCTCCTTAAATAAAGTCTTTTAAATAGTATTAGATTGGACTCACTTATTTATTTCACGTATTATCTATGTTTATTAAAGGAGCAAAAAAAAATGCCGTCTCCAAATACCATTAGACGGGCACCCTGTAGTTGTGGCCTACGGGACGGTGTTGCCATCAGATCCACTCACGCTCATCTATTTCGTACGTCTACTCGCATTCTACGTACGTGTGACCTTGGACCTGATAATTGATGGATTTGAGAATGCATACCTTCCAATGGTGTTTGACAACAAATGCATGCTGATTGAAGCGAAGGGAGACATATTGCCCTGGCCAGCATGTTATATTGTTGTCACCGATGAGGTAAGACTGTTTGACAACCATTTAGTATCTAATAAAATCCATTATTTAGCATTAAGTGTCTAATATAATCCATTATAGATCCCTGAGCTTCCTCGCCGCGTATCCCGGCCCAGAGACGAAGAGATCAGTGTGCCGGCGGATCCTGTCAGAAGTACAAGGGTATGTTCTAGATAAATGTTTAATGTTACTATAATAATCAATTAGTAATTATCTTTACATTTATGCTTTATTGTTTGTGTGTGAAGGGTAAGACCAGTGACTCGGGGGGCGAAAAGTAAGAATCCAGCGCCCGTCCGGGCTCGCACCAGGACTTCTGAGGCACCGAAAAGTAAGTTCTCACTGCCACAAAAACTTATGGATCAATTAGGGCCACGTCAGATGAATCTCTACGACAAGATCATTGTTAAGTCACCTCAAACTATCAACTTCATGATGACGCTTCCAAAGTCGATGTTTCACTACGAAGAAGATATGACCACGGTGATCAACTTTGGGGACATCAGAAAGATGATGTGTGGAGATTACCTGAACATTAACATTATTCAAGCTTATCTAAAGTAAGTGTTCTTTCTTCATACTGTAAAAACATATAGAATAAGTATCTATGAAGTTGCATTGGCTAACTTTTTATAGTACATGTGATATAATAGAGGTCTACTTGAGAGATGTCATGAGAAGAACATCACCTCCATTACTGCGGTGTGCCCGGAGCATTTATCGTTTGACTCAGTCAATAGGGACCCGGGGAGGTTTATGGAATACATGAGGCATTGCTTCAATGTTGTTGATGAACAGAAAAAATTATTTACTCTAATGCCGTATGACCAAACGTGAGTTTTGATATAAAATTACACACTACTTAGCTAACTTTTTTACCTTCATTTTTCATTTCATTTTGTATTTGAAATTGTAGCCACCACTGGGCTTTGTTTATCTTCTACACTGCCACCGCTACTCTGCTCGTTCTAGATCCACTAGGGCAGTGGACAGTAAGTTTTTATTACTATTTAATTGTTTGTAAGTTTGTTGAACCAAAATTAATGTACTCGTTCATTTTGCTTAACGCTTTTGTTATTATATGTCACCGTTCTTACAGTAAAACCACTCAGGCATAGTTTGTTGAAATGACCGTCGATTACATCAAGGTTTGGTAATTCATGTATTTCATTCGTGCTGCTTATCTTTATACAATTGTTTTACATTTGTGAATTTTGGTGATTTAGTGACCTACCCAAAAGGATTATAGGAGTTACGGGTACTACGTGATGCGGTATATGTACGAGTTCTGCGGGTACATCCCAACATTTCAGAATTCTAAAGACAAGGTAATACGAACGTTGTCTTGTATTTAATTCTTTCGGCAGATTTTTTATGTCTTTATCTTAATCTCATTATGTGTTCCATTCCTTTTCTTGTTCCAGATTAAAGAGCATTTTGCCAAATTCTCGACTTACAGTGCAAACGACTTGTATCATGTTAGAGAGAGCATGTTAGCCATATTTTTGAGAATGCAGTGGTAGATTAGCTATCTAGCTTTTTTTATATATTGTAGTGGCATGAAACTGAAATGATCACAGTTAATGAATTGGTAGCTGTTGTAACAGATTCTGTTGTATTGAATATTTTTTGTTGCTGTAACAGATTTAGCTGTAACAGATTTTCGATCTGGTGTATATTAGATGTTATCTCTATTGCAATTGTGCGTAGAGAATGAATTTGTGTTGTGCTATTTGATTCAGGTGTTTCAATTGTGCAGTTTTTGCACATCTGTTGCTCTGATGCCCTCTGTTGCTTATCTGTTATAATTCTGGCTTTGTTGCAATTGTGTAGCTTTCTAATAAAAAAAATTATAAAAAAATACACTTTAGATTACGGTTTTAACAATAACCGTAATCTAAGGTCCTTTGGCGCGTACACTTTACATTACGGTTATCGGTAAAACTGTAATGTAAAGTCCTTTGGCGCACACGCGCCTAAGGACTTTAGATAACGGTTCTACCAATAACTGTAATGTAAAGTCCATGACACACGGGAAGGAAAAGGGCCTTTAATTACAGTTTTAAACCGTAATTAATGACGTCGCCATCTTTAGTGATGCCCGCGTAGACTACGGTCCAGAACCGTAATTATACACGGTTTTAGACCGTGATTAAATGCTTCCGTTCCACCAGTGGGGTTTCGAGATTCACAGTGATGGCAGCCTCATATTCAGAGGCAGGTGGTGTGTGCCTCAAGAGTGTGCCGATGTGAAGGAGAAGCTAATGAGGGAGGCTCACAATACTCCTTACTTAGTTCATCCTGGTGGCGACAAACTATATAAGGATCTGAAGAAGCATTTCTGGTGGCCGAAGATGAAAAAGGAAGTGGTAGAGTTCGTAACGAGGTGTCTCACCTGCCAGAAGGTCAAATTCGAACATAAGAGGATGGGAGTTTTGCTGCAGCCTCTGGATGTCCTGAAGTGGAAGTAGGACTCCATTTCTATGGATTTTGTGATGGGTTTACCACCGGCGAAGGGAGGAGTTAAGCAAATTTAGGTGATCGTGGACCGACTTACCAAGTCTGTGCTGTTCATACCCATGAAGAATACATGGTCAATGAGTCAGTTGGTGGATGCCTACATTAAAAATGTGGTGAGATATCATGGGGTACCTGAGACCATCATTTCAGACCGAGACTCTAGGTTCCTGGCTCATTTCTAGCAGTAGTTTCAGAAGGCGATGGGCACCAAGCTGAGCTTGAGTACCTCATTTCATCATGCTACTGATGGTCAGACGGAAAGAACTATTCAGACCCTAGAAGATATGTTTCGTGCTTGTGTTATGGACTTCCAGGGTTCGTGGGCAGGTATGTTACATTTGGTAGAGTTCTCGTACAACAATAGCTACCATGCCAACATCAAGATGGCTCCTTACGAGGCGCTGTATGGGAGAAAGTGTAGAACTTCACTGTGTTGGAGTGACATCAGCGAGACCATGGTGTTGGGGCCACAACTGATAGAGGAGACCATGGAGCAGGTCTGGGTTATTCAGAGTCGGATGAAGGCAGCCCAGGACAAGTAGAAGTCCTATGTTGATCTCAAGCGCAGACCGATAGAGTTCGAGGTGGGTGATAAAGACTTCCTGAAGGTGTCTCCTATGAGAGGGGTAACGGGATTCAAGAAGAAGGGAAAGCTCAGTCCCAAGTTCATGGGACCCTATGAGATTTTGGAGAGAAATGGAAGGTAGCCTACCGGTTGGCACTTCCTTGTGAACTAGAGAAAGTCCATAACGTTTTCCACATGTCCCAGCTGAAGAGATATATCCCCGACCCTTTGCATGTGTTGCAGCCAGAGGTTTTGGAGTTAGAGCAGAACCTATCCTACGAGGAGTACCCTATCAGAGTTCTGGACACCAAGAACAGAGAGACCCGATCGAAGTTTACTCGAATGGTCAAGGTTCTATGGTCCAATCATGGACCACTAGTAGAAAAAATGTTTTTAACCACGGTTATTTTTCCTATATACCACGGTTAGGAACCGTGGTTTATGCTCGCGTCGTATATTTACAAATAGAGATAAATGACGGTTAATAACCGTGGTTTAAAGTAAGCAAAAAAACCACGGTTGGTCGAAGCCGTCGTTTAAGACCCCTTCTTCCGCGAATATTCATTGACTTTATACCACGGTTGGGAGTCTGAACTGTGGTATAAAGTGAGTTATAAATGACGGTTTTACTTAAAACCGTGGTATAAAATGTATAAAATCAACAATAAACGACGGTTATAAATAAAACCGTGGTTTATAGTCTGTGAATTTTTTTCCAGTTCGCCGGCGATTTAGCGGCGCCGCCTTCAATTATTTCTCAATAGAGAGCGCAGACAAAAGAGAATGACGAGCCCAGAACATGTATGTTCCTTGTTTGTGTATTAAGGTTGCTAAATAATGTGAAGTCACATTATTCCTTGTTCATTGGTAGGTTGCAAAATTACCGTGAAAGATAAGAGAGGGTGGAGTTGTTCGCCGGTTAGGGTTGCAAACAGTGAAGAAGAGGCGCAGAGCATATGTTCCTTGTTCGCTAGTGTGAGTTGCAAAAAATTACTGTGAAAACAAGAGGCGCAGAGCATGTCCTTGTTCGCCGGTTAGGTTTGCAAAAATTACATGAAGAGGCGCAGAGCATGTCCTTGTTCGCCGGTTACAGTGAAGAGGCGCAGCATGTTCCTTGTTTTCTAGTATGGCGAAGAGCATGTTCACCGGGGGTTGCAAAAATTACCGCGAGTTGAAGAAGAAGAAGAAGAAGAAGAGTTGCAGAGCATAAATGTGTTCCTTGTTCGACATGTTAATTGGTTGTAAAACAATGAGAGAGAATATATATAATAAGAGAAAGAGCCACGTTAATTTTCGCCGAAAATTTGAATTCCCGCTTAGACTATATACCACGGTTCTACCAAGAAACCGTCATTTAAAGTTGTTTGACCATGACTAAAAAATGACGGGTGTGACAAAACCGTGGTTTAAAATACAACGCGTGAAACTATATATGACTGTTCCACACAGAACCGTGGTATATAATACAACACGTCAAACTATATATGACGGTTCCGTCAAAACCGTGGTATAAAATGCAACACGTCAAGCTATATACGACGGTTCTGCGTGGAACCGTGGTATAAAATCTCCCGCTGACACTTTTTGTGACGGTTATGCTAATAACCGTGGTATAAAAGTTTTAAATGACGGTTATGAGATTAACCGTGGTTTAAAGTGCGTCATTTAAAATCTTTTTTCTTCTGGTCGACCAGAAGAGGCTACGTGGGAAGTGGAGGAGAAGATGATAAAGAAGTACCCACAGCTCTTCGATCAGGTAATAATTCAAGTCAGTGCCAGTTAGTCTTAATTATTTCATGGATGAGTTTTAGCTTCGAGGGCGAAGCTTTCTTTTTAGGAGGATGTGGTGAAATACCCATGCATTTTCGAGTTAGGAATTGTATAATATATGGTAGGAATGGTTAGCCGAAATTAGTAATGTTAGTGGCCCAGGGAAGTTAAACGATTTCCTTACACCGTTTTTTCCCTTCCTAAAATGGTTATAGATATCTACATAAATGTTTACAATTGTCTACAATTTCCTTACTCTATTTAATATTATTATTTTTCCTTATCTAAATATTCCTTCAACCTTCCACAGATGATTCAACGACTTTTAAATTCTAGAATTACTTTTCTAAATTTATTAATTTTAATTCCTAGAGTTCAAATTCAATTTTACTTCCTTTTGGTAAATTATCCCTAACTTTAATAGTTCAAATCCCATTTGACTTCTCCAAAATTAATAATATATTAAGCCTCTTATTCTTCTCCCGATATTTCCATCGTTAGTATTCTATATCATTCTTTAACGTAATTATATTTCCCTTGCTAAAATTTCTGATTTTGTTTTACTATATTTCTTTTTATTTTTATCTCATTCCTATGTCAAATAAATACTTATTAATTCTTTCCCTAGCTATTTAATCTCTTTTCTATCTTGTTACAACGACTCAATTACTTTCTTCTATTATTTCAAATTGGAGAATTATTTCCTTATTTCCTAAAAGGATATTGTTAGAAGTTGACCCTTCCTCCCGATGATTCTTAATGTCATTATGAAGTATATTTTCTAAAGTAATTACAATGTTGATTATTTGAATTCTCCTTCTAAATTATTTACATTATATAATTAATTCCTTTACTCTTGTAGAAGTGATTGTTAATCTATTTAATTTATATTAATAATCCTCTTTCCTTAATTTATTTTTATTTAAACCACGATCTTTCTCATCGCTCCTTCATCCTCAACACGCCGCCATTACATTCTTTCCTCTCAATCTCTCAACTCACGCTCATCCTTTCGTTCATGTCAAAACTCTTCCCTGGTGCCAAATAATGAGTATTATCGGGTAAAGTCATCGTTTAGTTAATACATTAATTTATTTGGTTGAGTTCGTTGATTCCTGATTGTGGGTATTGTAATCTAGACATTGGTGTCGGCGACCAACGTTATTGGTGATTCTGTTGATTTGTCTTCCTGAGTCAAGGGAACGATCAGGTAAATTCCATGCTCATTGTTGGTTTATTGATGTGGATTATATTTCTATCACAAAAGGTATTTTGAGAAACCCTATCAGTGATTTGGTAAACTGAGATTTTGTCTTCTTCACGTGATGTGAAATTTTGGTGTTCTGGAAATTGGAATTGGATTTTATTTTGGGAGTTCTTCAATGGATTTAATTGCTTTGAGGTTCTTGGTGCACCCTGATTCACCATGTTGGAGTTCTTGGTGCTCCCTGACTCACCATGTTGGTACTCTGGACCGTGACCATGAATTATTTACACTGACATATATATTATTGCGCTGCATACAATGACTGCAGTTAAGCTCTATGATCTACTCTATGAACTGATGATTCATAGGGGGTGTGCAAACTTAAGGACTTAGGGTGAGGGTATTTGGTATTTCTGTCCGTTTGTGACTGCTTGGCTATTTTGGTGGTTATTCTTGTTGAAGACTCCCTATTGGTTTTGTGAGTGTAATGCTGGAATATTTTTTTGGTTGTGGTTATCAATTTATTGTTTCGGTTTATTCAACGCACAAGAATTGTTTTCAAAATGTATTTTACATAATGAGATGGAGTTTACTCAGTTTTGCTGATTTGCGCGATCCCTTCGTGCTTTTGTTGTTGTTTTCTGATCGCAGGTACTAAGTGCTAATGTGGGGATGGGAACACGCATCACCTAGACTAGGAAGACTAAATTGAATTTGAGACAATGTTTTGGATACATTTGGTTTTATTATGAATGCTTCACTTTGTGTGTTTGAGATTTGGAGTTTACATTCATTGAAATTTATATGTTTACTTGTCAATAATA
Organism: Limonium bicolor; assembly: GCA_023374045.1. Taxonomy (NCBI): domain Eukaryota; kingdom Viridiplantae; phylum Streptophyta; class Magnoliopsida; order Caryophyllales; family Plumbaginaceae; genus Limonium; species Limonium bicolor. The sequence goes on from CM041778.1 coordinate 200,962,131, forward strand.
ATGTTTGGTTTGTATTGAGCTTCCGCATATTTTAGTTTGATCTAAACAGTTGTTTTGGTGTTTGATGGTATATTAGCCTGAGCATCTAAGGATTTGGGTGTGGCGGTAGCACCTTGGGTTTTCAAGAGGTTTCCGCTGTATTTTAATGGTAAATATGCTATTTCAGCTAATGTATTGATTTTGGTATCTTCATCTTAGTTTTGTGTAATTTTGATTCACTTTCTGACCCTGTTTTTGCTTTCAAAATCGCATACAGGGACCTGTCCGAACGTCCGTCCGGACGTCAATGTTCGGACTAGCCCCGAGAGTTTAAAGTGTTTTCGCAGTATTGGTTGTGTCCGAATATCTGTCCAAACTTCAATGTTCGGACAGCATGCGAGGACGTTTCCAACTTGTAAGTCTCGACTTATGTCCGAACTTACAAGTTCGGATCAATGTTCGGACCGCGTAAGGAATTTTTCGGAACTTTGATCTTCGACTTGTGTCCGAACTTCAATGTCCGGACACAAGTTCGGACACCTTCGTTTTCTTGTTTTTCAACTCTCGACTTGTGTCTGAACATTGATGTCCGGACACAAGTTCGGACGAATGGTTTTTCTCAAGCGTTTGTTCTCGGCTTGTGTCTGAACTTAGACGTCCGTACACAAGTTCGTACAGGAACTATTTTTGCACTTTTAGGACTCGTTTGGTGTCCGTTTTCAAATCCGTTTGCGCCGTTAGACTCGTATTTTAATAAGCTATCATTTGAGGTAAAATCTAGGGTGTTATGCACAAGGTCATCCTTTATCTCATTTCTTTATTAGTCTAAGTGTTTACAGGACTGCCTCAACATCAAACAATGCAAGGGTTTCACCATCATTGGTAAAAAAGGGTGAAGAGGGGAAAATATGTCCAGAAACCTCGAAGAAAAGGCGATAGCCCAGCAAGGCAAAGGAGAAAAGAAAAGGGAAGCCAATACAACGACCAAATGTCCCTAACTAGGTACAAAAGACCACAATCAGACCGCAAGTAGTGACCGGTCGTTTATGACCGGTCGCTAGAGACCCTAGAACATAGCACAGAAAGTGACTGGTCGCTTGTGAGCGGTCACCAAAAGCATCGCTGTGACCGGTTGTTTGTGACCGGTCGCCAAATACGCCAAATATAGTACGAATAGTGACCGGTCGTGTGTGACCAGTCGGTAGAAGAGTAGGACCAGTATGAGTAGCAGTCGATAGCAGGGAAATTAGGATAAGATACTTATGAGATATTTTGTAGACCTACTAAGATATTTATGTGCCAGGCTGGCACATTGTGATAGGTCAGGAAGCCTGTGAGAAATACTATAAATAGGGATTCACCCCCTCAATAAAAGGCACGCGATCCATACTTGAGAATTCTCACTGTTGCATTGTTGTTACGAATCCTTCTCTCTCTCTTGAGCTCCATTTTCTCGGTAACAAGGTAACTTGATAGAACTCGAAGAGCTTGATGATAGATTAGGAACCCGACTAGTGAATTGGACGGAAGATCGTTTGGGAACTTAGGGAATTACAATTTCATTTTGGCGCCATCTGTGGGAAGCGAACAGCTCAGATCCAGCAACCACGAGTCCACTGATGAGAGTAATAATTTTGGAGAACATACGAAACCGATACATCTGAAAACGGAACTGTGTTTTGTAGGTTAGGTACGAAGATGGCACCCAAAACTAGGAAGAATTTGCAGGCCAACGACGGGAGCACTGGACCCGATACGCCCCGTGACTCCATTTCCAAGAAGGACTTGGAGGACATGCTGACGAACCTCACCAGATCCATCGACGAGAAGATCGTGAAAGGAAACGAGCTCCTGCAACAGGAATTGATGCAGAGAGACAAGGAATTCCAGTGTAAGTGGGAGGAAATGTCAGAGGCGATCGATCTCCTGAAAGGCCGAGACATGGCGGGAAGCAACGACGGGAAAAAGGGCACCCAAGGGGAGGCCTTAATCACCATCGAGGAGGAGAAGGAAGATGACTCCATCGATATGAGGCTATACCCATTCTCTGAAAAGATCCGAAGAGCCAAGCTCCCGCCCCACTTCGTCGCTCCGGCGGTGGAAAAGTACGATGGCACTGGGGATCCTGCTCAGCATATTAAGAAGTTCATGTTCGCCATGAACACCTAGGGGATCGGCTCTCTCGCCTTGTGCAACCTATTCCCCGGGACACTTTCCAAGAGGGCACTGAGCTGGATCTCGTCTAGGCCGCCTCAGTCTATCTCCAGCTTCAAGCGGCTGACCGAAGAATTCCAACAGTACTTCACGGCCAGTAAAAAGGTAAAGAGGGAGACGATAGAGCTCATGGATGTGAAGCAGAGGAAAGGGGAGACCGTGAAGGAGTATAGTGAGTGATTCCACAAACAGGTGGCAGAAATCGACGACATCGATGAGAAGATACTAATCAAAGCCTTTGGTAATGGCTTGGCTCACCCCTGTCTCGCCGGAAAGATAGCCACCAAGGCGCCAAAGTCGCATGTGGAGCTAGCCGAGATGATCCATGACTTCCTCAAGTCAGAAGTCGCGGAGAATAAGGCCAAGGAACTGCTCAGCAGCTTTAAAACCCCAGCCGCGAGTGAGAAGAAGGGAGGTCAGGCAGGAGGGGCAATCACAACCGGAAGTTCACATCAAGGGGGAACCCGATACAAACCCTACTCCAAGACCCCAACCGCCCAGGGGCAGCAGGCCTCGAGCTCCAGGACCATCCTGACAGTACAGATAGACCCAGGGAAGTACGCTGCCGCTATGAGGGAAGGACTCCTGCCCCCACCAAGAAAGCCTAACCCAGGAGAGGTACCGGTAGCCTTTTGTGAATACCACGGACACCGTAGCCACAGGACTATCAACTGTGTGAACCTCTCCAAGGAGTTGAGGTTGATCGAAGAAAACAAGAAGAAAGGAAGGGGAGGCCAGCATAGGCAGCACTCTGGTGGCCAATCCTCCCGGCCCAAGTCAGAAGAGGAAGTCCACCCCGAGTTGGACCACAGCAAGTCCTTTGAGGTAATCACAGGTTTGTAGATTGCTCAGGGTAACTCTCTAGAAAAGAGTGAAGTATTCCTTTAGGAAGGAAGAACCATCTTTGTACCTCGCAGGGGGCTGTAACTCGTTGCTATTCCACAAAAGCTCTTTTTACCGTATATACGTAAATAATAAATGCTTGCACTTCGATAAAAGTTTTTCATGTTATAAGCTCACAAATAAACAACACTAACAAAGCAAAAATAGAAAACTAACAAAACTCTCCTTGAGAATGTTCACAGGACTATTCTCGGAAGTAGGGCCCCTGACCCCCAGCGAAACAAAAAGACACGTCCATGAGGTTCACCGAGAACTTCCGGACAAGGTGGCAAAATATCAAAAACTTCCCCCAATCTACTTCACCGAGGATGATGAGGACGGAGTCCTGTACCCGCATAATGACCCGCTCGTCATAAGAGCTCAGGTGAACGACCGCATGATGGAAGGGATCTTGGTCGATAGCGGAGCGGGCGCAAATGTCATTTCCATGGAGGCGGTGAAGAAGCTCGAGATACCGGAGGATCGGATCATACCCTATTCAGCCGTGCTGGGGGGTTTTGTGGGAGGAATCTCGGCTAAGTCTACAGGGAGCATCGACTTCACCATTACCCTAGGACAGGGGGACGAGAGGCACACGGAAAAGCTGACGGCCTTCATTCTCCCTGGGCTCTCCGGGTACAATATGTACCTTGGGCGACCAGGGATAAATGCTTTCAGAGCCATATGTAGCACCCACCACCTGAAGATGAAGTACCTGACCAGATCAGGGAAACTTGTTACGGTAAGAGGAAGCCAGAAAGTTGTGCGGGTATGTGAGGTGCGAATCATGGAAGACCTACCGGGAGACGAGACCGTCAAGACCGTGGGATCTGAGAAGGAGTTCAAGGGAAAGCTCCCCCTCCCCGACGAGACAGCAGGGCGATATGAGGCTCCAGCTGATCTCCCAAAAGAGGTACCCCTACGAACTGACCCCAACAAATTCTTTAAAATTGGAAATGCCTTTGACAGTGGAGAACAAACCCATCTAACAAGATTCCTGGAAAAAAGAAGGGCCACGTTCACTTGGAGCACAGAGGAAATGCCTGGAATAGACCCCAACGTTATCCAGCATAACCTCCACGTGGACCCAACGCACCCGGCAATCCGCCAAAGGAGGAGGGTAATTGGGGCAGAAAGAGACCGAGCCGCTCGAGAAGAAGTCCAAAAACTCCTGCAGGCAGGTTTCATCAGAGAGGTGTCATATCCCAAATGACTGGCAAACGTAGTTATGGTAAAGAAATCCAACGGGAAATGGAGAATGTGTGTAGATTTCACCGATTTAAACAAGGCATGCCCCAAAGATTTTTACCCGTTGCCATCAATAGATCGGCTGGTCGTCTCATCGGCCCAAAGCTTTGTCTTAAGCTTCCTGGATGCATTCTCTGGATACAACCAAATAAAAATGAATGAGGAGGACGCCGAAAAAACTTCCTTCGTCACCTCAGCAAGAATCTTCTGCTACGAAGTAATGCCATTCGGATTAAAGAATGCCGATGCAACTTTTCAAAGGATGATTGATAAGGTGTTCCGGGAGCAACTCTTGAGAAACGTGGAAGCCTATGTGGATGACATAGTCGTAAGAAGCCCGTCAAAAGAACAGCACATGAAAGACCTGGAGGAGACATTCACCACGCTCGACAAATTCCAGATTAAGCTGAATCTAGAGAAATGCGTGTTTGGGGTGACCAAGGGGAAATTCCTTGGTTTCATCGTCGGACAACGAGGAATAGAGGTGGATCCGGAAAAGACCCAGGCGGTTCTCGACCTCACCCCTCCCAGAAGCATCAAGGACGTCCAAGCCCTCAACGGGAGACTCACGACCTTAAGCAGATTCTGTTCAAAGCTACAGGAAAAGGCAATCCCGTTCTTCAACACATTAAGGAAGAACAATAAGTTCTAGTGGGGGCAAGAATGCAAAGAAGCCTTCGAGAAAATCAAAGAAATGCTTCGAGAATTGCCCAAGCTGGGAGTCCCAACGCTCGGTCAAGACCTCTACCTCGACCTGTCCGCATCAGAATGGGCGGTGGCAGCGGTCCTAATCATGGAAGATGAAACGAAGGAAATTCCTGTCTACTACACCGGGAAGATCCTAACCCCTGTAGAGAGGCGCTACACCAACATCGAAAAAGTCCTTTTCGCTCTAGTGGTGGCATCCCGGAAGCTGCGGCCGTATTTCCAATCACACCGAATCCTTGTAAAAACCAACTGGCCGTTGAAACAGATAACGAATAATCCAAACGCGTCAGGACGCATGGTAAGCTAGACAGTCAAACTCACCCAGTACGAAATTCACTTTCTACCGTGAATGGCGATCAAGGCACGGGCCCTAGAGGACTTTATAACAGAGACCAGCTTCGACCAAGAAGAAGGAAAGCCGCTCACTCCCTTCATCATTCAGGTAGACGGGGCCCGGTGCAAGACAGGAGCATGGGCGGGGATTGTAGTCCAAACTCCCGATGGACGAGACCTCAACTATGCTTTCCGGTTGGAATTCGAAGTAACAAACAACGAGGCTGAATATGAAGCTCTCATTCAGGGCCTAGAGGTTGCCATTACCCTAGGCTCAACAGACCTAGAGATATACTCAGACTCCATGCTGGTCACCCAGCAAAATGACAACATATATGAAGTAAAGGAAGAGAAACTCTGGAGGTACTTACTCAGAGTTCAAGAGCTAAAAGCAAGCTTCTCAAGTGAGCTGAAGCACCTCCCCCGAGCAAAGAACACCGAGGCGGACGCGCTGGCAAAATTAGCAAGCATGGCCGAAAGGATACCGAGCAAGGTATGGTTAGAAAGCAAAACCAACCCAAGCGTCGACGAAGCCCAAGTCCTGGCGACTGAACCTGTCGTACCCGAGGAATCATGGATGACCCCGATCATGGAGTATATCCTTGAGGGAAAGTTGCCCCGGAAGCTAGGACCGTGAAGAGACGAGCGGCATCGTTCTTCTTTGAGGAAGGGTACCTCTGCAAAAGATCGTTCACAAGACTCGCCCTCAGATGCGTCACGAACGAGGAGGGAAGCGAACTCAAAAAAGAGGTACACGAGGGGGTTTGCGGAAACCACCAAGGGGAGAGGGCCGCGACCCACAAGATCATGAGGCTCGGTTACTACTAGCCAAGGATGCAAGACTACTACAAGGAGTACATTCGGAAATGCGTTAGGTGCCAAGAGCACGGCAGCAGGATACATAACCCCTCAGCCGTGCAAAAGGCCATACTATCCCCGGTACCATTCGTAATGTGGGGCTGGACATCATTGGCTCGTTCCCGGAAGCATCTCCCGGGAGGTTCAAGTTTGCATATGTGGCCATCGACTACTTCACGAAATGGGTTGAGGCAATGCCAACCGTATCCATCACGACCAAAAGGTCACAGGAGTTCGTGTGGAAGCATATTGTGTGTAGGTTCAGATTGCCAAGAACCATAATAACCGACAACGGGACACAGTTCAATTGTGACAGTTTCCGGGAATTTTGTGAGCATTGGAAGGTAGAGATAAGGTTCGCGTCAGTAGCGCATCCCCAGGCCAACGGGCAGGTCAAAAACGCAAACGGGCAGATCATAAAAGCTCTGAAAAGAAAGCTAGGAGGCAAAAAGGGAAATTGGGCCGAACTGCTACACCAAACCCTATGGTCCTATCGAACGACGGAAAAAGGACCGACCGGAGAAACACCCTTCAGATTAACATACGGCTTAGAGGTAGTCGTTCCAGCTGAGATCATGATCCCATCAATCCACTGGGAATCCTATGACGAGCGGCTCAACAGTGAAGGAATAAAGGACAGCCTAGACCTGCTCGAAGAAAGGAGAGCTGTTGCAGCCGCACGGATGGTGAAAGACAAAAGGAAGGTGGAGAAATACTTCAACCGCAAGGTCAGGGAATAGAGCTTTGTTCCTAGCGAGCTGGTTCTGAGGGAAGTTAAGCAACCCAAGAAGCTCGACCCTCAGTGGGAGGGTCCTTACATTGTCCATCAAAGGGTTGGACGAGCCTCATATCACCTAAAGAATGTCGAGGGATACGAGTTGCCCCATTCCTGGCACGCAGAATGCCTCAAGAAATTTTATGTGTGAAAATGAATGTAATGCTTTGCAAACGTCAATAAAATGGGATTATTTTTGAAAGATCCATGCATTGAAAGAAAGACCCGGGCTATGTCCCAGCCATGAAAGAAAGACCCGGGCTATGTCCTGGCCATGAAAGAAAAACCCGGCTATGTCCCGGCCATGAAAGAAAGACCCGAACTATGTCCCGGTCATGAAAGAAAGACTCGGGCTATGTCTCGGCGACTATGAAAGCCCCAAAAAGCAAAAAGAAACACTCGGGCCATGCCCTACAAGATGCAATGCCCTGAAAATCTTGTCACGAGTTGTCGCACTTGAACAAGAACAAAACGGAAAAAAACCCACCTCCGGAAACACGAGGAGCTCTGGTCACCTATAATGGGTGAATCATTAGGTGTGGGATGCCACACCGTACCCTGGTCGGAACCCCCTCGAAACTCTTTCTCCCTCTCTTAGGAGAAAAAAAAGAAAGGGGAACGACCGTAAGTACCATCGCTTGGCTATCAAAAGCAAGGATATGGAAAGGACAGATAGGAACGACCGGTCGCTGAACGCGACCGGTCGCGTCCTTAAAACAGGAATGACCGGACGCTAAGCACGACTGGTCACATCCTTAAAACAGGGACGACCGGTCGCTGAGTTCGACCGGTCGCATCCTTAAAATAGAAGCGACCGATTGTAGAATACAACCGGTCGCATGCTTAAAATAGAAACGACCGGTCGCTAAGCACAATCGGTCACGAAATAAAGACAACACTAATCAGTGAAATAACTGTCAAATAACTCCATTAACCATTAAAAAGTATGTACATCCGAGATAAAAAAAGGGGAAAGAAAAGGAAAACTAAGGCCTATCTAAGTTTTCTTCGGCCTATCTAAGCCACTTTTGTAGAGTCTAGATTCATAGCATCGGCCCCTTGTACAGTCTGCTGTTCACCAGGCTGAAGAATACTCTCCGAGGACCCAGATTTCCCAGCTGAGGACCGGAGACCCTCGCCACCCTGAGGTGCGGCACTCCCGGGAGGAAGAAAAGATGTCTGGCTAGCAACAAAACATGTCTCCCCAGGAAGGCGCCTAAACCTCTCGAGCACCTCGTGGAAGGAAGTCTTCTGCGCAACTTCCTTAAAACCCAACTCCTGGTAAAGGCCGTCGTCCACGACCTCGCCCATGCTCGTGAAGAACCTCGAGACAATCTGGCGGCACGACTTAATCATCCTCCCGCATTGAGAGGTGAAGGATTCCTTCAGGTGGGCAAACTTCGTACTCTGCTGCTGCAAGTCTTCCCGCACCTTCCAAGAATAAGCCTCAAGGCCAGTCACCTGCTGCTCCAAGGTCTGAACGTAAGCCCGGTACCAGTCACGATTAGCATTCACGGTGATCAGCTCCTCTTCAAGGTCGACGATCCGCAGGTTTAACTTCTCCAGCCCCTCCACGGAATTCCCAGGCCTCAAGCCTAAGTAAAAAGAAAGAAGGAAGAAAAAAGCTTTTGTCAGAAGGAACGAGAAGAACCACAAAGGACAATTGGGAAAACATAAACTACCTCTCATGGCCAGCTCGGGGTTTTCAAGCCGCAGCCGAGCCAATTCCTCTTTCAGCGTTTTCATCTTTTCTTCGGAGGAAAGCCGCTGCTCCGTGGAGGCCGCAAGCTCGTCGGATAACTTGCAAAGCTCGGCAGATAGCCTCTCCTTTTCGGAAGCTAGTCCCTCACCCTCACGGACCGCCTCCGCCGCCCTTGCCTCGGAGGACGACAACTCCCTCTTAAGAAGAGCATTCGCCTCGGAAGTAGACCGGAGCTCTTGCGCGAGCTTAGCCGTGTCCTCAACAAGCAGCGCATTCTCCTGCGCTAAAGCGGCCTTCTCGGCACGAAGACTCCCCACCTCTTGGCCGTGAGAAGCCCGGGCCTGCACCACCAAGGACTCCAAATCAGAAAAAGCATGCAACCGGGCATCAGCAAACTCACTTCGTACCTTTTTTAGGGAGGCAACCTCCGTCTCCAGCGGCCGGATCTGACCCTTGAGGGAGAGGTTTTCCTCACGCAGCTTCTTCAACTGCTCCTCGTACTCATCGCTCCACCTCGTGCACAGTCGATGAGCATCTTCCAGCTCCTTCTTCACGGTCGCAGTCTGCTCCCGCACCCTACTGGCAATCTCGTCCTGAACGGTGTCGACGAAGATGCTATTAGAGGACCGTTCTATCCTCAACTCCTCTTGGGCGTTACGGGCCCGACACTCTTTAAGGAGAAGCTTTGAGCGGAGGACCCGCGTGTGCACGTCCACACTTTGAGCAAAAGCCACCGTCTGTACAAAATAAAGTGATGAGAATGAAAAAATTAAAAGAAGCGTGCGACACCATAATTAAAACCAAAGCAAGCCACTCACCCGGTAGATACCTTGCCACATGAGGTCGAGCGAGTTTTCCAGCGGAAAAGAGTGGCGCATGATGGCGTCCGCTCGACCTTCCCCAATCCTTAATCTCTCCTTGGCCGCAGTCACGATCTTCATAGGGGCGAAGAGACCATCAGGAACGTCGGACCTATGGATCGCCTCTTTCCACAGATCGAAGTAGGAAGGCGACTCCGTAACGGGCAGCAAGGGAAGAGGCTCGCCGCGGTGATAACACCATCCATCCTTTTCAGACAGCCCGCAGAAGGAGTCGCTGGTGGGCGGAGGAGGAGAGGACGGCGAGGCGGCGTTGGTATCCTCCCTCGCCTTGGTATGTAGTTCCGGGTTATCTGGCACAGCCCGGTACTCCACGTCGTCAACAGCACCGACTCCCTTAGCAGCCCCCGGCTCGGCGCCCACTCCACGCCCGCTTCCTCTATGTAGTGAAGCCCCCGGCCCAGAAGGAACAGTCTCCTTCAGAGGATCCTGTTCAGCAGCCGTAACCGTGGCATCCGACCCCTCGATGTGTACAATTTTGGAGGCCTTCACCCTCTTGGCCGCATGCTTCACTCTACCGGTGGTCTTCGAAGTAAGGACCTTCCGGCGCTGCTGAGTGAAGGTTGGTTGGCCGGGCGCCGCTCCCGCGCCAGGCTGGCCTACATCCACCCTCTCCTCGGCCCTAGGATTCTCGGCGTCAGGAGCTGCAAAGCGGTGAAACGCACACATGAGCAAGTAACCTCAAAACAAAGAAAGACATCAAGGGAAAGCAGCCAACCAAAAGCAATAACCAAAAGGGGTGAGGAAACAAAACAATAGGGCCAGAACAACAAAGGTGCAAAGGTCGAGACCGCACATGCAAGCTCTCTCTCTCTCTCTCTCTCTCCCCACAGACTAAGATTGAGATCTGACCCAGGCGTGAGAGGGAGAAACACCCGACGGCCAGAACCCGGGCTAGTATACCAAGTACTGGTTGATTAGCAGTGTCAGGTGACCGGGTCTCCGGTGTCCTCGGAGACCCCTCTTCTCTGACTCTTTCCTGCTTCTGTTTCTTTGCTGAGTGTTCAGGTTCTTTTCCAGGCCTCTTCTTGCCAACAGGAATTGCCTCCTCTTCGCGAAGAGCCGTTTTCTCCGCAACATCCAGGGTGGCATAGTAGTCCACCTTCCCGTCCCCCGTCTTGAAAGAAACCAGCTGCCAACTGTGAAAAGGGCCCACCTTTGCCCCCGAGTTGAGGAAAATCTGCGACAAGAAGAAAAGCGTGAGTAACACAAGAAGCTGAGGCAAAGCCAAAACAATTAGGAAACAGAGGGCAAAGCTCTTACTCTCGGAGTGGGTAAGCGCGGCCAGACGCACGCTGGTGAAAAACTCCTCCACACTTGGGTGACGATCGCTCTCCGCCCTCAGAACCCGTGACATTGGAAGCTCCGATTTGGGCGACATAGGGCAGTAGAAGGAGCCCTTGATAATTGAAGGACAGTAGGCAACCCCAAGGTATTGCTCGGGAGGCGGGACGATAACAAACCATCGCGCATTCCAATGTTGAGCAAGCTTCTTGTACTCAAAGAGCGAGTACCCAGACCGGCCGGTTATGGTCAAACTGCCAGAGTCGACCTTGTTAGTGAAGAACTGGACGAAATCTGTAGCAGAGAGCGCAACCCCAGCCTCGGTGCAGAGAGCAATGCAGGCGTGAAATTGGCGCACGGCCTTCGGGTGAAGCTGGGCGAGTGTATAGCTCCATCGAATCAGAAACCCCAAAACGAACGGATGGGGAGGAACCGTCATTCCCCGCAGAAAGAAGTCGGCGTATACGACGTAACTGTGGCCAAAATCATCAAGTGGATGCGAATCGTCAGAAAGAAGAAAAATTTAGGTCCCAGTAGGGACTTCCACCCTCGCAAGAAGGGAATCGAGAGCCTTAACATCCAAGATGCTAGGCAGCGGCTCCCGATTTTTGGAGAAGGGAGATTTAGGTTGCAAATAAGTTGGGCAAACTTACCCCCCAATTTAGAACCCTCGATGGCGTCAAGAGGAGAAGAGCGAACCATCTTTGAGCTAGACGACACCATTAGAGCAGAGAGAGCGTGCCAACAGAACAGTTGGAGAAGACGAACAAGCAACGGAGAAGACGAAAGAGCAACGGAGAAAGGGAGAGGCACGAAAGTTCACAAAGCACAAAGGGCAGGAGGAGAGAGAAGGATTTATCCTCCCGAAATCCTTTAAAAAGCGGTAAAACAATTTCGGAAATATTTAAAATATAAAAACAAACAAACAAACACTTTTTGCAGGAAAAGCGTAGAGACTCTGCACATTATGCAACGACGGCTGGCATACGTAGAACGATAAAAATTCTGCAACGGCTACTCCGTATGAGCACAGACGCGAGTGTGGCACAAGCGTGGCATGCGTATCGCACGGACCATTAGAAGTCCCACCCTTTTGTCCGAGAGAAAAAGGTGGAACTTGTGGGACTAGGAGATTGGGAACAAGAAGGCAAGGCTCAACACAAAAGCGCAAAATTTTTCCATTCCCCAAGCCAGACCGGAAGAGTCAAGTTCTAAGTTCTACTTTCCTCGTTAAAACGCCAAAAGTAGAACTTGTGGGACTGATGAAGAGGGGAAAATATGTCCAGAAGCCTCGAAGAAAAGGCAATAGCCCAGCAAGGCAAAGGAGAAAAGAAAAGGGAAGCCAAGACAACGACCGAACATCCCTGACTAGGTACAATAGACCACAATCAGACCGCAAGTAGTGACCGGTCGCCAGAGACCCTAGGACATAGCACAGAAAGTGACTGGTCGCTTGTGACCGGTCACCAAAAGCATCGCTACGACCGGTCGTTTGTGACCGGTCGCCAGGAAGGCAAAATGCTGTGTAGGAAACGACCGGTCGTTTGTGACCGGTCGCCAAATATAGTACGAATAGCGACCGGTCGTGTGTGACCGGTCGGTAGAAGAGTAGGACGAGTATGAGTAGCAGTCGATAGCAGGGAAATTAGGACAAGATACTTATGAGATATTTTGTAGACCTACTAAGATATTTATGTGCCAGGCTGGCACATTGTGATAGGTCAGCAAGCCTGTGAGAAATACTATAAATAGGGATTCACCCCCCTCAATAAAAGGCACGCAATCCATACTTGAGAATTCTCACTGTTGCATTGTTGTTACGAATCCTTCTCTCTCTCTTGAGCTCTATTTTCTCGGTAACAAGGTAACTTGATAGAACCTGAAGAGCTTGAAGATAGATTAGGAACCCGACTAGTGAATTGGACGGAAGATCGTTTGGGAACTTAGGGAATTACAATTTCAAAGGGAAATTGTTGGAACTTTTGCATTTTGCTGATGATGACTCAATCAATGCATATATTGAGTCGATGAAGAAATGTTGGAACTTGGAGTTTTATTATAGATGAAGACCATCAGTACAAACAAAGTGCATCAATGAACTCAGTTGATCTGACGATGACAGTTGCAACTGTCGTAAAGTTCACGATAGAACACTTCCAAGTCGTTCACCGGCTTGGTAGTTGGCTGAAAAATGAAGGCCAAGGCTCAGAAATGTCCAGGAAATAGTTAGACCATAAAATCATGCAATGTGGATGTTATGCTCCTGAAAAATCAGAAACAGACTCTGTCAACCGTCCAGATGAACTCATTATAAAAAGAAGCTCAATTCTGTTGATTCATTTGCGCTTTTCTACACCAAACCACTATATTTGAGAGAAAATCCACCAAAAATATATAAGAGATCTCTATCACCTGCAATAAACATATTGAGAGTGAAATACCCCTAAATTAATTTAAATTAATTTAGGGGATTTCTTTTATTAAACCTTTAATAATACTACTCCCTCCGTCCCTTCTTGACCGTCCTGTTTACTATTTGGATATGTCGTTTGACTTTAATATTTAACATATAAGATGACATAATTTTATAAATCTAAGTTTTGTAGTAGATTCCTTAGGTGATAAACTATACATTACAAAAATTAATTTTGTAAAATTAATTTATCTAATATGTTTAATATTGAAGTGGAAAAACGTGCCAAAAAGCAAACAAGACAGTCAAACTGGGACGGAGGTAGTATTAAGTATTAAATTATTATATGGAATTCTGAATATTAAATTAGTACAAGGAATTATGAATATTAACTTATCGTATGGAATTATGAGTATTAATATTATATGGAATTATGGAAATTAATTTAGGGGATTCCTCCTATTTAACTCTAAGGAATACAATTTAATATTTAATTATTATATATTATTATATAGTATTATGAATTTAATAACAAGATTTATAAGTCAATAAATCTTGGAAAAATTCCTAGACACTCTAACTATATTATAAAGATTTTAGAAATATTGGGAGCATTAATTTGGGACATAAAAGTCAATATAAAGTCCTAGAAACCTTAAAGCTTATTAAGCCTTGCTAGGGTTGACTTTTTGAGAATGGTCAAACCAGCCCATGAAACCTATACCAATAAATAGGTTATGGAAAACCATGAAGATCGATAAAAAGAACGTCAAAAACGGATCATCCTAGCCAAAGTTATGCTAGATTGAAGTTTTGAATCAAAAATTTGATAGATGCCACGTGTCACTCTGTCACGGGTCGCCAACACTTAGCCGATTCTATCCCCTGAATTTCGGTAACAGATTTCAGTGTTTTGCCCTAACTTTAGACGGCTATATCTCATTCATCTCTCCATATTTTTCAATGCCGTCTTCTTTGTTGTCTTCTCCTACATTCCCTCTAAACAACTATAACTCATACAAACCCTAATTCATTCTGAATCAACCGGAAAATCGAGTCAAAGTAGCCACCCTGCAAAAACTGAAACTGCAATTCCAGTTTTCTCTTCGAATTAGGTAAATTCGATCAGCCATAACTTCTTCGTTACTCATCCAAATTCCATGTTCTTTAGCTCGTTTTAAAGAGCTCTAATTCCTCTAAAACTTTCATGTTTATGGCCTAAGCTAATTCCCAACCGATTGGAAGAGTAAGGCGTCTAAAGTTTCGGTTTCACCAGCACATAAAATCATACCGAAACGGTAAGGTAAACTCGTGTTTTGCGACTTCAATTTTTTTTTGTGGTGCGAGTTAGGTTTAGTTCTTGCTATCAATACGTAGTCCTAAGTTTGCTCTTTCCAATGAGCCCTTACTCATGGCCTAACTCGTTTTGTACTGCTAGTTATAGATCTTCGAAGTTGGCACCACGAACTGCTCAAAGTTCATATTTTTCCAGTTTCCCGAATTCGATTTCACTAAATTCGCACAACTCCGGTAAGTTTCCGATCAATTGCTCCGTTTTTGTCAAACCTTGTCATGTTTTCGACCTAACCCATGTTCCAATTTAGTCAATTTCGTGTTAGGTTAGCAGAATTTGTTAGGATTGTGTTCGAATTCAATTTTGTACCCGAAATAAACCCTAACACTCGAATTGATTTCGAAACTTGATGTATACTGCATTATAATTGGGGAAACCGGTATCAATAGAACCGAAATTCGATTTCGAATCCATAGAAACAAGAATCACTCGATTTCGTTCTGTAGATTAGGAGATATCTGCGATTTAGTACTCAGGTTGCAATTCGAAACCGATGAAGAACTTGGGTTTCAGGGACCGTCCGATCGGAGTTTAAAGAATTGCACGGTCCAGATTAGATCGTGCTATTAAATAATTATTATAAGTTTATAAAATTCCAGTAAATAGTCCTAACTTGTTGGGTTAATTTAAATATCTTCCCGAATGTATTTTGACTTGAAATTTTAACCATAGATTCCTTATTTAATCTAGTTTATTTTGATGTAAATTATTATGGTTTTGGAGCTTTTAAACATAAGTTATGATTTTTGCAAGTTACGGGTTTTCTGGAATTATTTGGCTAAATTAAAAAGATATTTTTATGAAATAAAAATTTTATAATATGTCTAAAATGTTA
This sequence comes from Limonium bicolor, assembly GCA_023374045.1. NCBI lineage: Eukaryota > Viridiplantae > Streptophyta > Magnoliopsida > Caryophyllales > Plumbaginaceae > Limonium > Limonium bicolor. Next base: position 200,977,594 of record CM041778.1, read on the forward strand.
TAGTTACTGTATATTAAATTTGGGAATTTTTGGGCAATGGTAAAAGGTTTTAAAAATTGTGTTTATGAGTTTTTCATAAGAATAACTTATAATATAAGGTTTTTAATGTAACCAAAAATTAAAGTATGGTTTGTTAATTAACTTTTAAGCTGGGGAAAATAAGGGAAACTAAATTAACATTTTATAACAGTAAGTTTATAAATGTTTCGGTATTAGCTTTTAAGAGAAGTGAAATTATTTACATATATGTATATATACTTATTTAAGTAGAAACTTATGTAAATCAAGGAATTTAATTATCTTTACGTTTTATTTATTATATTATATGGGAGTTAATATTTTTAATTTAAACTAAGGAATATATATATATATTTCTATACATATACATAAAAGGAATAAAATAGTAACTTAGGTTAAATCAAGGAACTAAATTAATCTACATGTATATTAGTTATATAATAGGGTGGTTAATATACTTAATTGAAACTAAGGAAAATACTTTATTTTATAAACCATATTTTGGATGTGGATATGTGTAAAAGTTAATATAAATAATTAAATGCAATAAAACTACATAAAGAATGTCTTGAATAAATCCTAGTATACATATACGATAAATACATAAATAAATAAAAGACATAAAATACCTTATAGCAAATAGAATATGAAGGAATTAATGAGTTAAACTAAACCTATACATAATACTATTAAAAGAATATTATATGAGCTAGTATTGAATTGTGGTTATGAAATTGAGCTTAAAGAGTTATCTTGGATTTCTAAGATTTATATAAACCATATTAGAATACATGTGTAATATTATTTGTCAAAGACCATAATGTAAATCTATAATTTGGTTAGGTAATTAATAAGTTGGGACTTAGGAATATTTGTAATTAGATTTTACACAAATAGAACTTACTATATAATTAATGAATAAATGTAATACTTTTACATCTAAATGTTCTTAATATATAAACAATAATAAAATAAATAAAATACTTTTACATCTAAATGTGAGGTGGATTAGTAAGTCTAGATTTAATCATTTCTTAACATTTATGGTATTGGAATATAACTTAATGTTTTAAGATAAAATCATTAAAAGGGTTATGATATAAAACTATATTAAACTATGATTTGGAAATTATTCTAAATAATAATCCTTAAGTTTCCTGACATTAGATAAGCCATATGAAATACATTTATAACATTTATTACCAATACTTGGGATGTGAGTTTACAATTAAGTGAGGTATTTAGTAGTTAGAATTTATAGAAGGTTTATAAATAGGAATTTGATACTTAAAACCTTTGAACCTTTTGTTAGATAAAACTAAGTTACATCAGATATTATATTGATATACTTTACGGTAATGGGAATTAATGATAGGTTATTTGAATATAAAATATGAGAATTTTCATATAATTAACAATTTCGCTTACGAACCAGAATTTAATTCTTTGATACATTCTACTCTATGTAGATATATTGTCCATCCTAAATACAATAAAGGGAATTAATTTATTAAGTTATTCCTTTGAAACCTTAGGCTTTGTAAAATAATTTAAAACGTATTTAAGGCTTAAGTTTATTGAAGTTTAGTACAAAATGATTATACATAGTCTATAGAGTGTATGTGTGTAAAAATAAAACATTTAGGAGATTAAAGGTAAGTAAGGATACATAAAAGGTTATATTTAAACACCTTATTATATAGGTAATAATTAAGCAAATAATGTACCTTGTGAATACTAAATGTAAGAGTTCGATAAGTCTAAGTTAACTATAATATAGTTGTTTCAATATGAGAGGTAATTCAACATCTTATGGCAAGATTATTAGACGGTTATAATAAGAAGTCATTCTGAACTAAGGATATGATAATTGAGTTTAGTGGCTCAATTAAGTTATAATAAATTGTATCTACAACATTATGATTCCAATATACAAGATGTAGATCTTAATTAAGTTAAGGGAAAGACTTAATCATAATGGGTTGTCTAGTAGATATTGTTTAAATACATAATCTTTACATTGTGAGATAATAGTATAGTATTCTGAGATGAGTCCATCATAGGTCATAATACAATGTTTATTCTAAATTAAGAATAAAGGTTTTGAACTTAAGATTATTATCGAAATTCTTAGATTTAATTATATAACATAAACACATTTATGATATAGAGGTCTCAAAAGTCTTGAATGTGAGGATTGTGGTTAAGTATGAATAAAGTGGATAGGAGTGGACAATTAGCAAATGTTGATCGAATACATTCCTTGATCTTACCACCTTGGGCTATACAACGTTCTCAGATAACACAAAGATTATACATAACATTTAAGTGAGGGCTTAAAAGATAATTGAGACTTTGAAATAAGAGTAAGGAGTTTATTTAAGCGTAACATAGGCTACAAGTGGTTGATGATAGATTACCTTTAATATTCTTCAGAGTACTGTTGATTGTTTGCGCAAGTTGATTAGAACTGCTACAGTGTTACCCAGGTACGATTTCTCGTACTCGATACTTTTGCTGATGGACTTTATGGAATGTTTTGGAACACCAACTGATCTTGAATGGATTTCATAATGAAACTGTTGTGTGACTAACTGAGCTTGATGTGACTAACTGAGCATGTATGTGAAACTTCCTTGGTTATTGGTTCCTCCTATCTAGTTGTTTCACTAAATATTAACTGCCTAGGGTTTACGCTTCTACACTTTGTAGGACTGAGTGTTTTGGTATTGCTCTTGTGCAGTTAATGATCTAGTGGGGTGACTGGGAAAATAGGAAAATATCTGGTATTGGTAATTCTTCCTTTGGATAATGGGTAATGTTTCATCCATGAGTCGAGTTTGATCAGCCTTATTGGGAATGGATTCTTTCTATTGGATATTAATTGTCAAGGGTTTACGCCTCTGCACTCTGTAGGACTGAGTGTTTTGGTATTGCTCTCGTGCAGTTAAAAATCTAATGGGAATGTGGGAAAATGTTAATCTTGGTACTGAGTATGGATTATTTTTATTAAGTGGTGCACGCACTTTTCACCGATGACTGAGAACGGGTCGGTGGCAGCGGAGGTCTACTATACCTCGTCCATATGGACAACTGACAGCGGAGGTCTGTTTACCTCGTCCTTGTGACAACTGACTGGCGGTGGGGGACATCTCTCCCAATTGGTTTATTCCACTCTTGAGTATATTTTGTCTATGGGAATCATCTTCTGAAATGGTGGAGACATGAATTGTCTACCACGGGTATGGATATTAATGTCACTCCTAGTCCTTGTGACTACTTAAGTCTTTCTCCTCTTAACAGAATTGGTTCTAACATCACAATGGATGCTTACTACTATGTGGTGTGACTACTTAAGTGGACGACTTGTTTGGAAGTTTCTATCACTCTATCTTTGTCTTGTTTTCTTTTCTCTTTAACTTGATTGTTTTGAAGTACTTTATCTTTGTTTTACTTTAAGAGTTGTTTTTCATGTTACTATTTATTTTGAAGAGTTATTGAAATACCCCAAACCTTGATATGTGGTTTAAATATCAAATTATGGTATGTAAAGCTAAAAGTGCCTTAGTAACATCAGTGAACAATTTAAACCATAATAAATGAATAAAGCATTAAGACACAGTTTGAGCAAAAACATGCTCTAAGCTATGTGAACTTGGTTAGGACCCAAAGAGCCTACCAAGACTTGATAACATTTAATTATGATTTAATAAGGCTAAATAGTCCTTAAGAAACTTTGGTGGACAGTTAAACCAATAAAACATAAGAAAATACCTTAAAGTCAATATGAGCAAAAATGTGCTCTAAGCTTGGGATGAATGTGTATAGACCTAATGGTCATACCTATACCTTATTTTGTTAATGAACATATTAAATCAATTACTAAAGAAAACGCTTGAAAACAAGTTAAACACAAAATGTGCTTTAAGGAGTCTTAAAGCACGTTTTTGAAAAATTGTCTTGTAAATGATTTTGAATGGCTAAATGTCCATCATTACTCTTTAATTAACATGTGTACTATATAGTATCACATTGGGTGGCCATATTAGTGGGAAATCAAAAATTTCACTTCTATGTGCCTTAGTTTGTGAATAGTAACTTTTATAAGCTAGTTTGTAACATATAATGTTATAAGTAATTAAATTGGTCAACAAAGACTAGTATACCCTCCTAGGCATAATGGTGGCCGGTTTTTGTAGTAGTGAGTCACCAAGTTGTAAAAGAAATCAAATAAGTAAAGTAAAACTTAAGTAAAGTACTATTTGCTTTATAAGTTACAAATATCTCTTAAAAGCAAATTCTATCTCATTCTCTCATTTCCTCCCTTGTTCACACGGCTCCACACTCTCTTCTTCTTGTTCTCTCTCGGTAATATATCACCACAACCATGGAAGTCCATCTTTGACCACATGTAAAACCTAGCTCACTTAACCAAATCAAAAACAAACACCACCATTCTCTTAGTTAAGCCAAGCTCTACAATCTTGTCCTTTCAAACTTCAAAACCTCCATTTCGATGCCAAGAGAAACCACCATGGGAGGAGCTTGAGCTCACCTTTTACATATTCATGTTCTCCTTTGCTTCAAGGTAAGGAAACTCAAAGAAAATCCATGTTTCCTCCATGTTTCATGTTGTCCGAAAATTCACCTCACAATGGTGTATTTATCTTGCTTGTTTTAGCTCCATTTGGATCTTCCAAGGGCTAGGAGGAGTCCTCTCTTGATACTTACTCAAGTTCTCTTCCAATTCCAAGGTAAAACAATTACCTTAATGTGTTAAAACAATATATGTAACTAGGGTTTACAATGAGATGAAGCTTAAAGCTTGAATACTCATTATGTTGTTTGTACAATGTATAGAACTTGACAAGGAATCAAGTACCCCACCGGTTTGTAAGGAAGCAAGAAAGAAATTTGTGAGGAAAAGAGGTAAACAAACTATCTCAATGTAGTTTAAATGCCTTAGGAAAATGAGCTTGATTTGCTTAATAAAATACCTAAGGAGCCAATGGCAAATGAGCTAGTAAATGTTCTCAAGGAGACTAGTAGAAGAACATATGTATTGGTGTATGTATTTGCAGGTCAAAGGCATTATTATGTGGGAAATTCAGTGTTTAAGGTTATGCAATTTAAGGGCCTAAGAGCCATGTTATTTAAGGGCCTAAGTGCCAAGCAATTTAAGTTATGCACTATATTGTGATGTAGTGCTTAATGTGTGAAGTTTGTGTATAAAAATGTGTTTGATGGATTTTAGGTGTTTTGAATGAAATAAGGTAAAAACCTAAGTGTTTGGATGTGAGTATATACAGGAGAAGCTATGGCCAAATTTGGAAAAATGTGTGAGAAGTTCTAAGTGTTTTAAGTGGTTTTGGTGAACTAGGAAGTGTTATAGGTGAATAAATGTTTACTTGAGAAGAAACATGTGTTAAGGTGATTTAGAGTGATGCAAGGATTTAGGTGTTATCTTGGAAGTTCTAGGAATTCAATGTGTGTTTGTGAATGTATTAAAGTCTTGGAGGAGTTGTTTAAGGTTTAGGTAAGGTTGGTGTTCAAGGACAAGTGATGTTTAGGTATGATGTAAAAAGGAGATTTAGTTAGTAAGAAAAGAAGTTGAGGATGATGATAAGGTGTAGAGGATACACCTTGGTATTTTGGTCATTATAGGTGAAATGCCACCTAGAAATCATAAGGAGGAAACATTGTAAGTGTTAGGAATTTTGTGGAGATATAAGTAAAGGTTTAAGGAATTAGGAAAATAGTTTTGTGAGTGTTTAGAATATCTTAAGGGTGTGTTTGAAGTGCCAAATGATGTTAGAACACATTAAGAGGCCTTAGGAGAAGTTTGGTGAAGATTTGACAAGTTTGGGTAAGTTTAGGAGGCGACCGACCCAGGGGCCGACCCAGTTTTGTGGGTCGGTCGAGCCTCTGTAAATGTTTGGAATGTTCGGTAATGGTCCGACCCAAAAGGGTGGGTCGGACATGGGTCGGTCGGTCAAGTTACAAAGGTGGAAAAATGTTCGCACATGGACCGACCCAGAATGGTGGGTCGGACGTGGGTCGGACGGGCATGTTTTGTAAGGAAGTAAAAAGGGGTCTGTAATGGACCGACCCAGCTGTGGGTCGGTCGGTGGGTCGGTCGGACCAAAAACATGGTTTAAGGTTATGAAATGATATGTGATGATGGGGATTGGTAGGAAATGATGTTATAAGGATGTTAAGGACATGTTAGGGGAGTTTTAATGACACCTAAGTGGGTTAAAAGTTGTATTAAAATGTGAGAGTAAAACAAGTTAAAAATGTTAAGTAATGTAACTAAGTTAACGGGGGAAAAATTAGGCATTGACATTAAATGATCAAGCAAACCCCAATGTTAATAAAAACATGTGTGATGTTAACAGTTGTTCGAGAATTGCTCGAGGAACATAAATGGACAGGATAAGTGGACTCCGGTGACAGGTATGGTTTTCTTGCAACCTGTGTCCTAACGGATTACACCGGCTTGTATGCCAATGTGTTTTTCTGTATGTTTGCCACGTTATGATATAAATCATGAAACGAGTTTACAGTCATTATTGTTATTGTATGTTTACGTGCCGATACCGGTAACCTCTAATGCGCTTGAAGGGCTAGTTAACCACTATTAGGTAAACGTAAGAGAACGGTATCCGGTAATACGTTTCCGACTTAAGGAACGTTCTAACCACGGCTATGCGTGAGTTGGTTATGTGATGTTTGTGTGTGATGTTTGTATGTGAATGTATGACTCTCTCTTCCCTGTGTATGTCTGACAAGACTTAACTCAATGTTGTGATTTGTTTGATAAAGTTCAAAGTTGAACTACTATAAGTGCTAACGGGGGGAGTGAGGAGTCCGGTCTGTTCCGGCCACGCGTGTGAGTATGGGGGTCGTTGTCATAGCAGGTTCGATCCTCTCTGTATGTATTGGTTGTTTTCCAATTTGGTTCCCAACCTACCCTTTAGCTTAACCAAGGCTATTACTGACTCACGTCGGGCCACAGGGGCATACTATTGTTATGTTTGTTTCGGTGTGCTTGGATCACTATATCCGAGACACCTTGTGTTAAGTTAACCGTCCATTTAACGAGACGGTAACGAGTTATGTAACGAGCTTATCATGAGACTGGCAACAATCTCTAGGCTCACCAGTGTGTTAGTGATGTTTGGGTCGGTTCCTAAGAGAACCATTCCCGTTGTGTTATGTGTTTTGTTGTGAAGCAATACTTATTGCGGTGTTATGTTGTGCACATGGAAACGTGCAAAGTGTTGTTAAGTGTTGTTACGTAGTGTATGTTAATGTTGTAAAATGTGAAGTGTGTGGATCATGGAAATGATTCCAAGTTTGTGATAAGAGGCATTTAAGGACAACCCGACTTAAGGGTATGTGTCGTCTATTAAGGAAGTAGCTCCGTTGGAGGAGAAACACTCTAGGGATGATGAATACCATGGGTGATTTATTAAGTAGGATGTATTATCCGATTGTTGAGCCCATTGAGGCGGAATGTTAAATATTGTGTGTTTATTGTTACATGTATGATTTAAATAAAATCTACTGCATGTTAAGACGACAAGTAGTTGTGCGTGGCCCGATAGCATGTGGCTGCGGGATTACCATACCAGCAAAGGTGCTGAGCCCCTTGGGGCCACCCCTTTTCTTCTTTTCCTATTTCAGGTACGAAGGCTGGAAGCCGTTCGAGAGTAGGACGGGTAGTCATTGTACATGGGTAAACATTTAAGGTGTATAACAGTAGGTGTAGTAAGACCGATGTTGTTGTCGGCACCAGTTTATAAATACTCGGTATAGTTGATAAGGTGATGTTGTTTGTCGTTATGGAAAGGGATAATAATGTATAGTTGCTCGGGAATTTAGCCCATCAGACCGGTACATGTGTATGTATTAGCCTTGTTAGCCACGTGGTGGCTAACGGCGTGTAACACCAACAAGTTAAGTAATGTGATGAGGTTGTTCTTCCGCTGCAGTTGTTGTAAGTATGTAAATGTTGGATGGGGTGTTACAAAAAGTGGTATCAGAGCGAAAGTATCGCTGATGACTGAATTACCGAGCTTAGGAAGTACCGAGTTAGGATTTTAGTGCTTTGGGTTAAGGGTTGAGTGATAGCGTGAGAGATACGCTAGTTAGGAACTACCAGTGGACTATGGAAACCTACAATATCCATCCCACCCTCCACAATCCCTGTATATAACTTGGGGAAACAACGCCAGAGAGATGGAAGTCCTCTCTTATTCGGGGATACCGATCTGGCTGTTATTAAATACCTTAGGGTACGGAGACTGTCATACGGTAGACCCCGAAAACTGGGAATCCCGGAGACGGTCTCCATCTGAATAATGTTAACCGCATTTCATAGCAATGAATGAAGGATCTTGTGTATTGGAGAATAGAATTTCCGGCAACCTGGGTCGACATGCAGAGCAGTCGAGAATAACCAGCTTGCAACGCACCAACCGTTGCAACAGGCAGAAGTGGATTAGTGAAACCGAGACAAGTGTCTACGGAACCACAGTTGATAAGTAAAACACCAACGGTATACCAACCGACAAAGGAACTACAACGTAGTGCCACACAAGAGACAAGTCTCCAGTAAACCACGACAAGTGCGTGGAACGGGCTATAAAGAGAATACGACACAAAAAAAAAGGGGGTCTCCCAGAATGGGAAATACCCTAGTTAATGATTATTATGTGAATCCAGTGAGAAGTCACCTAGACAAGTTATTATCAAGACAGTAAGATCAGTGAGGGCCAACAAGGCCACTGATGACAGTGCGGGTAAAAACAATACCACAACCGGTATGTGTTAAACTGATAGCCAGTTAGCATGGCGCACTTGCCATAGCAAGTGCTGCTATGATAGGGCTGTTCGGGAAATTTATAACCACTACGAAGTACTTGGAAAAGTCAATAAAGTTAAATGTGATTGTCATAACAGTGGAAGGGCCTGTTAGCCTAACCTCTGTAATTGTAAGTACACCAGTCAGCAAGAAGCTAGACTTGGTTAAGGTAAGAAGATGTTGTGAAACCATGAAAATTTTCTTTCAACCCAGATTTATTCAAACCCTTTTCTTTTCAAAACCAGATTTTCTTTCAAACCAACACTTCTTTCCAACCTTCTTTTAAACCAAACCAGTAAAACCAAGGACAGTTGACAAGGATACAACAATGGATAAACTTTCCCTCGATTAAGTTCGGGAAGCAGGGATGAATATTGTCACGGGACAATATAAGGGAGTTGACAACAATACTTCACCTAGGCGTGTGACGGACACTACAAGTGTACCAACTGTGTTGTGGGACGACCGCACTCCGATAGGAGCATGTGGGCCTGACAGACCTACTTATGGTTTAGTTGGGTAAGTAGCAATGTATCAGTAAGATACCCCATATATGTATACGAGTAGAGTCCGAAACACGGGAAGTAGTCGACTCCGTCTACGGTCAGCAGTATAAATCAAACGAGAGCTAAGGATTACAAGGAATAGTTGAAGTTAAGGAATTCAGTTAAGTTAGCAAGACTAAAAGGATTAGTGAACTCCTTTCAAGGAAATGTTTAAGAGTTAGGAGTGCGATGGGCACAAACTGTTATGTAAGACACCACATATGTCTTAAGGATCCTTAGGGATAAACATTATAGCTGGAATGGTGACCCAGCCTGTACATGGCAAGCAGATGCCTAATGTGGACACATTAATGTGCAATGAACGAATAAATTCCCAGAATGAGTACCTACACTACCAGGAAATGTTAATCTTCACAGAAGAAGATAATAACCAGTAAAGAACGCGAAAGGCGTAGCTAACGGAATGTACCAATAAGTGTGAGCCAAATGTAATGGCATAACACAACACCCCAGGAGCAATCCTTGAAGGGTGTTCACATCAACAGTTGTTGAATGAAATGCATGACAGAAGCACAAGGGTTGAAACTAACACACAGTTTAGACATAAGTTGTCAGGAGACGGACTGACAATCTTAAGGGGCATCTCATGAAAGGAAACGGAATGCAACGACCTTGTCATGGAGCTCAGTATAATATCCAAATCATATAATGTTGTACAGAGAAGTACATATGTGTGGACAGCCTACAATGAGCCCAGCTCAAGGCAAACAAGGCTTATAAGCCATAAGCAAGATATGTTATATAAATTCAATTGATTGTAGAAGTTTGTGTGGTATAAGTGAATAGAGTGGTAAACGAACCGCTGCATTAAGAGTGGGGATACCTCTCGATACTGTGATACCGCAGGAGCGGTAATTATGTGAATCAAGTTCAAGAAATATGTTGAGAATGGACGATGTTATTAATGAAAGAGAGTAATTAGCTTAGTAGTATGTGTATAAGGTGGAACACCGGGCTGAATAATGCCGGTTTGTGACTCGAATGATCGATGCTCAAGGAGCATTTAGTGGTCATCCAAATGAGGGATGAACCATAATATGAATAATGTAAGTTTACGTGTGGAAGTTGAGGTGACAGTAGATACGATATAAGCTGATGCTATACAGGAAGTAAGAGCATGGTGCGCAACAAGCGACTGTTGTATAAATATTGTTAAACGAAAACGTAACAGATAAGATCAGTTATGAGTTAAACTCAGGGGAGATGCAAGATAAGTGACGTTAAACAAACTAAGCAATAAGCCAGTGGTAGGTACTGTGTGATGAGGAACTCAGTGTGAATTCCATGGCGAATCGCATAAGGGATTTACTGTCAAGAGTTTACGCCTCTGCACTCTGTATGACTGAGTGTTTTGGTATTGCTCTTGTGCAGTAATGATCGAATGAGATAGCTAGGAATTGGAAACATGTTGATTGTGGACAAATAATGTTATAATAGCCGATGCATAGGAAATGCAAGGCCGCACAAAAAAAAAGTACTTGTACAAAACCAAATGTGGAGATATGACTAACAGTAAGTGACTGCAGTAGCACTAACTGTCAAACATCGGTATGGAATATACCCCAAATGTTGGAAATAGCTGAGAGAGCACTACACACTAGGTAGTAGCTCAATCTCAACCGACAGTAAGTCGGAAGGGAACAAGTCGATCATGGTGAAATACATAACTGTATACACAGTAAATGGTTATGGAAGTGGATAGAAAGTTTATAACTCACCGAATTCGCTAACGGTAAAAGATACCACGCGTCGGTTGAGAAACCATTGTCACCAAGATAAAGGTGATAATTGGGGATGTACGATACAGTAAGAATAACAAAGGGAGCAATTAAGCTCTACAGTTATTAAAGTTTCGCAGCAGAAACTAGTGAGCTAGTGATTCAAGTGTTGAATGTACATGGTGAACATGAGTGAATGGCTAATTATTAATGCCTAAAAGCCTCACAGGCCAGGACCGAAACCGGTTATGAGTTATAACTCCAATGCGAATTCTTGGTTTAGGAACTAAACCGCTAATATGGTTAAGATCCTCTAATCAGAATCCATTGTGTAATAGACCGCGTGAAAGTTAAGATACTTCACGACGGCAAAGCATTTTAAGCTAATGTTTAGTGATTGATTACGTGGGCGTAATCCCTTTTAAGGGGGGTAGAGCGCAAAACCACTTGGTGTGTATTACCGTACAAGTGTACGTAGTGTATGTGACTCATATTGTGCATAGCACAAAATTATTGTTTGTTTTGATGATTGGTGTGTGTGTTACGTAAACATACACATTCATTCATGGATTAATTGTGGTAATTGCGCACAGATGATGCGAATACCATTGTGATAAGTGTGTGTGTGTTTGTTAACAGTTGTATGTGATTGTACAAGTGTGGGGAGTAGATAAACTCCCGGGGGAATAAAAGCCCCGACAGTGTATAAACGTAAAATCAGGTGTGTTGTATTTTGATAAAATATATGTATATATATATATATGTATACTTAATAGTGATGCATGAAAGGGCATGATACCGACATAGAACCTAGTGAGAAGAAGATTCCCTAGGCAACAGGATTAAAAGTGAATGGAGGTAACTGATAGACGGTGTTCTATCCTTTGGAGATGTTGTGATCATGACTAGAATGATTCAAAAGATAGAAAATTGGAAATGAGTGACTTACTTGATGCTTGAAAATGAAGTGGGAGGTGGAACTTGATTTGCATGTGATCAAGGGAAGCCGAACACAAATTGGGGTGGAAGGATAGTTCAACACCGATGCTGATCACATCAGGGTTGGATGACTCTTGAAACTCCATATAAGTGGTCACGAATAACCACGCTAATAAAAGAAGCAAAGAGCTTAAGTTGGACTTGGAGTTGTGTGTGTTTTCAAAAGGATTTTAAATTGGTATTTATAAAACGTTGATGGATACTTTACGTAATTAAAGTTCTCTTACTTAACCTCACAAAGAAATTTTAAATTTAAGTGATTGTTTTAAACTCCCAAAGGCACGGGGACGGAAGGTGTCCATCGCGACCGGGTTCTGCGGGATCACAGTGTATATCAAGGATATTTTGATTGCTATACATGCTCTGACATGTTGTGTGGTATGTGTAATGAATGTTGTTTGATTTGGATTTCCTAAAGTGTATACTATCAAGGCCTATGAGTCTAAATGTGTGGTGTTACATAGACCTATGTGTCTGAAGACTGTTATGTTACCAGGACCTATGTGTCCAAATGTTGTTATGTTACCCAAGACCAGTGAGTCAAAGGGGTTGTTATGTATGTGTAAGTGTTGTTAAGATACCCGGACCATAGAGTCCGAGGTTATCATTTGGATATGTTATGTTATGTGTGGATGTGAATGTGTTGCCCGGACCATCAAGTCCGAGGTTGTGATGTAAAGTGTGTTTGGTTAAGGAAGTTTATTTCCAAGTGATTACTGTGTTCTAATCTAATGATATGTGAAAAGTGTGAACTTCGAGGACGAAGTTCTTTTAAGGGGGGTAGATTGAAATACCCCAAACCTTGATATGTGGTTTAAATATCAAATTATGGTATGTAAAGGCTAAAAAGTGCCTTAGAAACATCAGTGAACAATTTAAACCATAATAAATGCAATAAAGCATTAAGACACAGTTTGAGCAAAAACATGCTCTAAGCTATGAGTGAACTTGGTTAGGACCCAAAGAGCCTACCAAGACTTGATAACATTTAATTATGATTTAATAAGGCTAATTAAGTCCTTAAGAAACTTTGGTGGACAGTTAACCAAATAAAACATAAGAAAATACCTTAAAGTCAATATGAGCAAAAATGTGCTCTAAGCTTGGGATGAATGTGTATAAGACCTAATGGTCATACCTATACCTTATTTATATGTTAATGAACATATTAAATCAATTACTAAGAAAAACCAAGCTTGAAAACAAGTTAAAACACAAAATGTGCTTTAAGGAGTCTTAAAGCACGTTTTTGAAAAATTGTCTTGTAAATGAGTTTTGAATGGCTAAATGTCCATCATTACTCTTTATTAACATGTGTACTATATAGTATCACATTTGGGTGGCCATATTAGTGGGAAATCAAAATTTCACTTCTATGTGCCTTAGTTTGTGAATAGTAACTTTATAAGCTAGTTTGTAACATATAATGTTATAAGTAATTAAATTGGTCAACAAAGACTAGTATACCCTCCTAGGCATAATGGTGGCCGGTTTTTGTAGTAGTGAGTCACCAAGTTGTAAAAGAAATCAAATAAGTAAAGTAAAACTTTAAGTAAAGTACTATTTGCTTTATAAGTTACAAATATCTCTTAAAAGCAAATTCTATCTCATTCTCTCATTTCCTCCCTTGTTCACACGGCTCCACACTTCTCTTCTTCTTGTTCTCTCTCGGTAATATATCACCACAACCATGGAAGTCCATCTTTGACCACATGTAAAACCTAGCTCACTTAACCAAATCAAAAACAAACACCACCATTCTCTTAGTTAAGCCAAGCTCTACAATCTTGTCCTTTCAAAACTTCAAAACCTCCATTTCGATGCCAAGAGAAACCACCATGGGAGGAGCTTGAGCTCACCTTTTTACATATTCATGTTCTCCTTTGCTTCAAGGTAAGGAAACTCAAAGAAAATCCATGTTTCCTCCATGTTTCATGTTGTCCGAAAATTCACCTCACAATGGTGTATTTATCTTGCTTGTTTTAGCTTCATTTGAATCTTCCAAGGGCTAGGAGGAGTCCTCTCTTGATACCTATTCAAGTTCTCTTCCAATTCCAAGGTAAAACAATTACCTTAATGTGTTAAAACAATATATGTAACTAGGGTTTACAATGAGATGAAGCTTAAAGCTTGAATACTCATTATGTTGTTTGTTCAATGTATAGAACTTGACAAGGAATCAAGTACCCCACCGGTTTGTAAGGAAACAAGAAAGAAATTTGTGAGGAAAAAGAGGTAAACAAACTATCTCAATGTAGTTTAAATGCCTTAGGAAAATGAGCTTGATTTGCTTAATAAAATACCTAAGGAGCCAATGGCAAATGAGCTAGTAAAATGCTCTCAAGGAGACTAGTAAAAGAACATATGTTTTGGTGTATGTATTTGCAGGTCAAAGGCATTATTATGTGGGAAATTCAGTGTTTAAGGTTATGCAATTTAAGGGCCTAAGAGCCATGTTATTTAAGGGCCTAAGTGCCAAGCAATTTAAGTTATGCACTATATTGTGATGTAGTGCTTAATGTGTGAAGTTTGTGTATAAAAATGTGTTTGATGGATTTTAGGTGTTTTGAATGAAATAAGGTAAAAACCTAAGTGTTTGGATGTGAGTATATACAGGAGAAGCTATGGCCAAATTTGGAAAAATGTGTGAGAAGTTCTAAGTGTTTTAAGTGGTTTTGGTGAACTAGGAAGTGTTATAGGTGAATAAATGTTTACTTGAGAAGAAAACATGTGTTAAGGTGATTTAGAGTGATGCAAGGATTTAGGTTTATCTTGGAAGTTCTAGGAATTCAATGTGTGTTTGTGAATGTATTAAAGTCTTGGAGGAGTTGTTTGTTAAGGTTTAGGTAAGGTTGGTGTTCAAGGACAAGTGATGTTTAGGTATGATGTAAAAGGAGATTTAGTTAGTAAGAAAAGAAGTTGAGGGATGATGATAAGGTGTAGAGGATACACCTTGGTATTTTGGTCATTATAGGTGAAATGCCACCTAGAAATCATAAGGAGGAAACATTGTAAGTGTTAGGAATTTTGTGGAGATATAAGTAAAGGTTTAAGGAATTAGGAAAAATAGTTTTGTGAGTGTTTAAGAATATCTTAAGGGTTGTTTGAAGTGCCAAATGATGTTAGAACACATTAAGAGGCCTTAGGAGAAGTTTGGTGAAGATTTGACAAAGTTTGGGTAAGTTTAGGAGGCGACCGACCCAGGGGCCGACCCAGTTTGTGGGTCGGTCGAGCCTCTGTAAAATGTTTGGAATATGTTCGGTAATGGTCCGACCCAAAGGGTGGGTCGGACATGGGTCGGTCGGTCAAGTTACAAAGGTGGAAAAATGTTCGCACATGGACCGACCCAGAATGGTGGGTCGGACGTGGGTCGGACGGGCATGTTTGTAAGGAAGTAAAAAGGGGTCTGTAATGGACCGACCCAGCTGTGGGTCGGCGTCGTGGGTCGGTCGGACCAAAAACATGGTTTAAGGTTATGAAATGATATGTGATGATGGGGATTGGTAGGAAATGATGTTATAAGGATGTTAAGGACATGTTAGGGGAGAGTTTAATGACACCTAAGTGGGTTAAAAGTTGTATTAAAATGTGAGAGTAAAACAAGTTAAAAATGTTAAGTAATGTAACTAAGTTAACGGGGGAAAAATTAGGCATTGACATTAAATGATCAAGCAAACCCCAATGTTAATAAAAACATGTGTGATGTTAACAGTTGTTCGAGAATTGCTCGAGGAACATAAATGGACAGGATAAGTGGACTCCGGTGACAGGTATGGTTTTCTTGCAACCTGTGTCCTAACGGATTACACCGGCTTGTATGCCAATGTGTTTTTCTGTATGTTTGCCACGTTATGATATAAATCATGAAACGAGTTTACAGTCATTATTGTTATTGTATGTTTACGTGCCGATACCGGTAACCTCTAATGCGCTTGAAGGGCTAGTTAACCACTATTAGGTAAACGTAAGAGAACGGTATCCGGTAATAACGTTTCCGACTTAAGGAACGTTCTAACCACGGCTATGCGTGAGTTGGTTATGTGATGTTTGTGTGTGATGTTTGTATGTGAATGTATGACTCTCTCTTCCCTTGTGTATGTCTGACAAGACTTAACTCAATGTTGTGATTTGTTTGATAAAGTTCAAAGTTGAACTACTAATAAGTCTAACGGGGGGAGTGAGGAGTCCGGTCTGTTCCGGCCACGCGTGTGAGTATGGGGGTCGTTGTCATAGCAGGTTCGATCCTCTCTGTATGTATTGGTTGTTTTCCAATTTGGTTCCCAACCTACCCTTTAGCTTAACCAAGGCTATTACTGACTCACGTCGGGCCACAGGGGCATACTATTGTTATGTTTGTTTCGGTGTGCTTGGATCACTATATCCGAGACACCTTGTGTTAAGTTAACCGTCCATTTAACGAGACGGTACGAGTTATGTAACGAGCTTATCATGAGACTGGCAAACAATCTCTAGGCTCACCAGTGTGTTAGTGATGTTTGGGTCGGTTCCTAAGAGAACCATTCCCGTTGTGTTATTGTTTTGTTGTGAAGCAATACTATTGCGGTGTTATGTTGTGCACATGGAAACGTGCAAAGTGTTGTTAAGTGTTGTTACGTAGTGTATGTTAATGTTGTAAAATGTGAAGTGTGTGGATCATGGAAATGATTCCAAGTTTGTGATAAGAGGCATTTAAGGACAACCCGACTTAAGGGTATGTGTCGTCTATTAAGGAAGTAGCTCCGTTGGAGGAGAAACACTCTAGGGATGATGAATACCATGGGTGATTTATTAAGTAGGATGTATTATCCGATTGTTGAGCCCATTGAGGCGGAATGTTAAATATTGTGTGTTTATTGTTACATGTATGATTTAAATAAAATCTACTGCATGTTAAGACGACAAGTAGTTGTGCGTGGCCCGATAGCATGTGGGCTGCGGGATTACCATACCAGCAAAGGTGCTGAGCCCCTTGGGGCCACCCCTTTCTCTTCTTTTCCTATTTCAGGTACGAAGTGCTGGAAGCCGTTCGAGAGTAGGACGGGTAGTCATTGTACATGGGTAAACATTTAAGTGTGTATATACAGTAGGTGTAGTAAGACCGATGTTGTTGTCGGCACCAGTTTATAAACTACTCGGTATAGTTGATAAGGTGTATGTTGTTGTTGTCGTTAATGGAAAGGGATAATAATGTATAGTTGCTCGGGAATTTAGCCCATCAGACCGGTACAATGTGTATGTATTAGCCTTGTTAGCCACGTGGGTGGCTAACGGCGTGTAACACCAACAAGTTAAGTAATGTGATGAGGTTGTTCTTCCGCTGCAGTTGTTGTAAGTATGTAAATGTTGGATGGGGTGTTACATTTATAAGTTTGTTTTGGAGAATTGTACCAGTTCCATTCCAGGGAACTGACCCGCCCCTTTCGGGGTGGGCTGCTTGGTTTCATCTTGCAGGTACGAATTGATTTACAGGTGGCCACGAAGAGAATGAGCGTTTGGGATGGGACTAGGTTTTATGGAGAGTGAATGTGTTTTATTATTGTTATGTTTATGTTAAGTTTTCTCGAAGTTCAGACCGTAACTTAGTTAATTGTAATGGTTGTAATTGGTGAGGTTGGTACCGGGTGTTTGGAGCCCGATGGTCTGTAGCACCTTTAGTTTATTTTCCGCTGTTGTTTTATTATTATAGGGGTGTTACAGAGAGCTTTATTGTTAGATTCATTCTAGGGCGATTCTAGATTTACTACACTTATCAAAGAGCTTATCAAATTATTTGTAGGGTAAGTGAGTGGGTACTTGCTTAGTTGAATCATTCTACTTAGCAGCCAGTGTAAGTTCTTTTTTATTGAGATTATTAATAATGTGTTTAAATTTTGTACTTGAGTTTGCTTTCGCTATTTCAAGTTCAATAGAATCAAAGTGTTTGGTAGACTAATCGCTTGAAACACTTTGAGTCAGACCACCGGTCCTACAGTTTTCCATATTTGAAATCCATATAAATTATCAATTTTAATCAGATGTCCATTACATTCCTTAGGAGTTACTAGTAACTACATGGTCTACATTCTGCCTAACCCAATTTGCATGAAAAATGATGATGAACTTGAAAAAAAACGTACTTATCAAATTGTTGGGTGAGCAAAAAAAAGTGTTGATAATGTTTTTTTAAATAGTAGTTTTAGAACTATAAAAACATGTTAGCAAATTATACTATTTATTGAATTTTTTCTTCAATAAAATAAAGACAACGGGCAGGTTGATTTCGGGTTAGAGCTTTCAACCCATACCCAACCCAAGAAAAAAATGGGTAATATAAAACCAACCCAAAATTACATAGGTCAAAAATCTTAATCCAAACCCGTAATTTGTGGGTCGGGTCTTCGGGTTGGGTAGAAATTGTCAATCCTACCTAGACATACCATAATAATGATCAATAGTTGAAGGGTTATTTTAAGTTATGAAGTCAAAGGTTTAGGGTCAATGCTAAATCGCCGAAGGGTAGGAAAACCTGCCAAGATAACTGATACATTAGAAGGGTATAAAATTGAATCACAAAAGATACCATAAACCCTAATCATACCCAAGGAATGCTAAATCATTGTAGGTTTATTTTAGGGTTGGGAGTCAAGGGTTTAGGGGTCAATGCTAAATCGTTGAAGGTTTATTTTAGGGTCTATAACGCTAAAAATTGTCGAGATAATTGAGACGTTATAAGAGAATAAAATGAATCACAAAGTACCTAACAAACTTAAAACACAAGCCCAAAATACCCCTCAAGATAACTGAAATATTATAAGGGTATAATATGAATCACAAAATGATACCTTAAAGGTGAGAATGGTCATAACCTATGGTCTAAAGACCTTAGACTCGATCCACAAACACTAAAAACGTGTCATGAAACATGTACTTTTGGTCATTTAGTAATGTACTCTTATTCAAGTTATCTTGTACTCTTGTAATAGGTTAAATGCATGTACTACTAAATAATTATGAATGTAATATGTAAAGGAAAAGATACTCTTGGTGAATTAAAATTGTACAGTTGTTATTAATGTACAAATATTAATATTATAATGTACTGTAAGAAATATTGTAATGTACTCTACTAAATATTGTAGTGTACTCTTATGATTAAATAATGTACACTGCCACAAATTAGCAAAAAGATTGTGTGAGATGTACTTAATAAACGATTAAAATGATCTATAAATGTAGGAAATGATAAAAGTAACCCTTGCATACGGGTGTAGGCAAGAAATTTCATTCTCTCTCACTTTCTTTTTTCTAGGTTCAAACTTCATTGACCACTTCTCAAAGTCCCCGACAAATAAGATTTAAGTGAGTAACAAAAATATAAGGGAAAATTACAAGCCCCACCCATGACGTTTGGCGCAATTACACACTCCACCCACGTGGTTTCACAAATTACTTTCCCCACCCATATGGTTTCCCTCTTTTTACATCCAGCAACTTTTCTAATTTTTGTTCAACTCAAAAGATGCTTAAACGTTGTCCGAAATTGATGAAACTTTACATGGATGATGTTAAAGTGTTATATTTTGGTTCAATGAGAAATCTAAAGTTTTTTAAGCTTAAATGTGACATGTGGGACCCAATGAACGTGTCACATGTTTCATTGGGTCCCACGGACCACATTTAAGTTTAAAAAACTTTGAATTTGACATAAGATCAAAATATATCCCTTTAGCATCGTCCATGTAAAGTTTCATCAATTTCGGACAACGTTTAAGCATCTTTTAAATTGAACAAAAATTAGAAAAGTTGCTGGATGTAAAAAGAGGGAAACTACATGGGTGGGGAAAGTAATTTGTGAAACCACGTGCGTTGAGTGTGTAATTGCGCCAAACGTCATGGGTGGGGCTTGTAATTTTCCCAAAATATAATTTCAACAATCTATTATAAGAGTGAGGGACGATATACGTACAAATAAAAACATTTAAAGTATCTTTAGATTTTTGAAAATGTAAGATCAGAGATATAAAAAAATGGCGTTTTTTACTTTTTTTATTTATAAAAAATGTAAAACTAATTTGACTACTGTAAAATACATCTATTTTTAGGGTTTTAATTCTTCTTATTTTCATAACTATTCATGTCATGTTTGTCACTTATCATATGCTTTTTCTTAATTTATTAGTGAATGAACTGATACATTTTATGTGTATAATGTAGTTAAAAGTCTAGGAAATGCATAGTTTATTTCATGAGAATTACAGTACAACAAAGGGACAAGAATCTAGCCCAATTCAAACTGGAGAAGGATATGATTCACGACATATCATACACGTGGGGAGGATAAATGAATCATGATCGATTCAGAATCAACGACTACGAGCACACCAGATTCACTTTGACTTGACTTTCACATCAGCTCACCATTATTCACGTGTAAATAATCATCAAATGTAAAAACATTATTTTGATAAAGAAGGATGGATGCTATAAAGCGAAAGTTAGGGTTGGATCGATAGGTGATTCACGCCAGGTGCAGCACGCCGCGGCCGCACCTCTATCTTTGAGGCTTCGGCCTCCTCTCCCACACACCCACAGTCCATTATTATTAGCACTCCATACTTTGATAGAGGATTAATGTAGAGACATGAGATGACAGAGATAGAGTGGGGAATTTCCTAACAAAGTTTCTTCTTTCCTTTTATATAATCTGTCAATGTGTTATTCTTTTATTGTTTTTGTTATTTGTAGAGTCATGTCTGAGTAGTTAGTTTAAGCTCTCCGGATTGGGGTAGCAAACCAAATCTTTATATTTATTTTGTAATCTCTTTACTAATTCATTAATGCAGTAGTTTAATTCCAGTTCTTCATGCGCTTTCATCTTCTGATCAATTATTAAAGCAATCTTTGTAGTTTTCTAATCAATACGCGAGAGCTGAGATAGATAACAAGACGTAGGAAGTTAAATTTGATTAGTGACTAGAAGTGTGATCCCGTCTATAGGTTAATCAGTCTCCAATAGAAATGGTTCTTTATGTGATTAGTTGTGTCCGGATTAGAGCATTAGTCTACTGCTAATTCTAGCAACTGGTTAGGATTCGTTAGACTTAGCCGTTGACGAATATTCTGAGTTTATTGCAGAATTAGTAAGGATGTATTAATAGATTAATGAAGTAAGGTTGAAGAACAATCCGGGATGCCTATTAGTTTTAGGGGTTTCAATCTTTATTTCTTTGTGCGGTTTATTTTTATTGTTTTACTATTTATTATTTTTTGTTAGATTGTTGAGTCAGTAATTTAGTTAAATTGAGAAAACTCTAAAAAAGTGACATTGTCGTGTTTTCTTAGTTTAGTTTCTCAGTTAATTAATAAATTGTCAGTTAATTAAACAAGGTCCCTGAGATCGACAACCCCACTATTCCGCAAAACAAGATCCTCACATATGCTACACCTACAACAAATGCAGCCGGTCATCGGCTGCCAGTATCATAATTTTCTGTCAGCTAAACCTGTTCTAGCCATTGGGCGGCTATAGTAGCACTGGACAACTGACGATTATACTGACTCTGGCCACCTGACAACACATAATAATTCGTTGTTGGCTAGCCTGAAACATACTCCCTCCGTCCCGTCATAAGTGTCCCATTTGTTTTTTGACACGTTTTTCCACTTCAATATTAAATATATAAGAAAATAATTTTTAAAAAATAATTTTTACAATATAGTTTTCACATAAGAATTTCATTATAAAAAAAAAATTTATAAAAATATATTATCTTACATGTTAAATATTGAAGTCAAACGACAAGCTCAAATAATGAAGTGGACAATGGGAGTGGGACGGAGGGAGTAGTTTTTTTCCATCTTTTTTTAATTAAGGCTATATCATTCTATGTTTTAAGGAGATGCTGACGAATTCAACGATGAAATCAAAGAGTGATCATAGAACTCTTGGGGATGATGTTGAGCCGATTGACACTGGCTATTTGTTTGAAACAAAGTAGTTATTTTTGTTCTTTTTTTTAAGCTTGATGAGAATTTTTCAAACAAAAAGTTCAAACACATCTTTTACATTATGCATTACACATATTATCGCACATATAATGTAAACACTTTAGCAATGTTTACTTATATTCCTAATCATACTCCTAAAAGCATAAAAACTCTAACTAATACCTTACTTACTCCTATTGTCTCCAAAAGTTAGAAAGTTAAATAATATTAACTCTATTTGCCCATGCTAGTAGATATGGTGTAGTACCTAGTACCATGCTTTTGCTTCACTGTATTATTTGTTATGCTAACCAAAGATACTCCCTTCTACGGGTCCTCTTATAGTCTCATAAAATGGTGGTCACCCATATCATTTACTTCATCAAATAATATCCATGATTTCATTAATTGTAGCCATATACACATTATCTTGTACTCACTAAATCATTCATATCACATCCATGGCTTCATATAATTGTATCCATATGTTTCATGTATTGTATTCCTTACTTCAAAGAATCATATCCAAGACTCAATATAGTTCTCTCCATAAGATTAGTATATTATATCTAACATGTATGACTTTGGGATTGGGGTTTAAAGCTTAATGTCATTTGATCTTAAACCAATGGTTTCAATTGCTAAAAACACTCATAAAATAGTTTCGCAATCAAATTTCATTAAGTTAAGGTCTAAACCTATAAGATTCAGAGATTGAAGTTTGTAGCAATTTTGCTCCTATGATGGAGCTCTCATGGTCTACGACCCAAACCCTAAGGAGTTCTCATTTTCTTTTTCTTTTTTATAAAAGAGAAAATAACTGATTAAGAAGAGTCGGATGATGGAATTTCAATAGTACATAAATTGCTAATGTGTGCAAGAAAATGAGAAAACCAAAATTGTCTCCGAACATGAAAGGGGAAAAGTGAGCTACTGTATGAGATGGAAAATTGGCACTCCTTGAGATGTGAGATCAACGCACTGAAATGAACTTTGATAAAGCCTTTTTTTTCTGCTATTAGGATGTGCATTAATGTGTACGCAATAGGAGAGGCGTTCGTGAGGAAATCAATTACAAGTTTGTAATCTGATTCAATAACCATTATCCGGTAGTTTTGGCGGATGCAAATTCTAGAGCAAAAGAGACTGCCTACGCTTCAGTAGTTATGGGGGAGGGAACTATCTGGAGCTAATGAACTGCCATAGCTGTGAGACAATTACGGTGATTTCAAACAATGACTCCCAGCCCGGAGCCTTTGCTGGAGATGAAGCCCGCATCCACATTTAGCTTCACGAAACCATGGTACACGGGGCGCCACCAAATGATGTGGCCTTCATGGGAGAATCAGTGAAAGGCTTTCTACCATGTAGCTTAGAAAGGAAAGCTCTTGCTTGATCCAACTAGTATGCTACCTAACTAATGAACAAGATAACAAAGATAAACAACATATTTCCTCGAAGGTGAGACCAAAAAACAAAATATGTACTTAACAGTACAATCAACACCTCAAAGGCATAGGAAGAGGCCGATAATATTGACTAAACTAACCAAAGATGATGAACAGGACACCTAATGAAGCTATAGTGCTCGTGTTTTTCTTGAGTCACTTGAAGCTGCTAAACGAGAAGAATTTTGTACCACTTCAGCTTTGTACCATTACACCGTCTGTGCAGCCTTTCCCTAGGTGATTAACTGGAACTGTTGTGCCCTAGTTTTTTTATTAAATTTCTGGTTCGCAAAGGGAGTGTATGTCATTTTTCTATCTTATGATAGTGAAAGTTATGTTATTGTGGCATATTTTATTAGCTTAGAAGGGAGGAAGGGTGTGGGTGTCTTTTTGCTTTGATATTAATTAATAAGTTAGGAGAGAGTTCTAATTCACGCCTTTTAATTTCTCCTTTCTTCTTCTTGTTCTAAACTCTCGTTCTTCTCTTCCTTCTCCTTTTCTCCTTCTTCATTCCACACTCTCAAACTCTTTCTTTGTGTTCTGCATCTAGAGTCATGTCGTTGGGTGGATCTATGTGAGGATTTTGGTTGTTGTCTATCGTCATCAAGTTTGGAGATTGTGGGTTTTGTTAGTATTCCTTCTTTGTTTTGTTTTTCTTTGTTTCTTATTTTGGTTCCAATCTTCTGGTCAATTCAGTCAGTTGTTTGTTGAATTTTGAGTGGGGATTCGAAGGGTGTGTTGTGTGGAGTCTATCGAGTTGCGCGGTTCTTCAATTCGAGATAGGTGGTAGATGGATTCGGTATGGGTGTGTTTACCTTTGGGGAGTCTAGGAATTTGTTTCTGATTATGTTGTTGAACTTTTGTGATTTGATTGTGATTCAGACTTGGATTTCACTTGCGTTTTCGCTCTGTTAAAGCTCCATAGTGTCTTGTTTGATTTGCCTAGTTTGATGTGGAAGGTGAATGTTAATTGGGGTGAATTTCTGGCATTGTGTTTGTCTTTACTGCTTCTGTTTTTTTAGAGTTTTCATCTTGTCTGGACTTGTATGTCCGAACAGGGCTTCAGACGCCTTTGCATTTTGACTATTTTTCCTTTGCCCGGACTTCTGTACAAACTTGTATTTCCAGACAGGGTGTGAGGACGATACTTGGGTTCTAAGTCTCGGTTTGTGTCCGGACTTGCATGCCCAGACACAAGTCCAGACATCCTTCTGTTTTGAGTCTCGGCACATGTCCGAATTTACAAGCCTGGACACATGTCCGGACACCACCTCGTAACTTTTATCGGACATTTGTCCAAACTTCTTAGCCCAGACACATGTCCAAACTTCTTTGATTTATCTCTCGGCATGTGTTTGGACTTGTACGCCTAGACACATGTATGGACAGCCGCCTGCTTTTGCCTAAAATGTTCATTTGACTTCCGATTTGCATTCCGTTTACAGGGTTATGATCCTCTAAGTGTACATAAGTTATTTTGACATGCTTTACTGTGCATTTACATGTCTTTCCGTTATGAAACTATTCGTTTTAATTATGATCATTGAATTACTTTGAAGTGTGATTTCGATCTTCGTTTCCGTTTGGCTTTTCGTGCTTTGTCAATCTTGGCATAAGACCTCTGTTTAGCAACGAATTCAGTTTTGTTATGTAAGGATATTTATTACGTTGTGTTATCTTTCTCTTAACAACACCCTTTGTTCTAAAAGTAAGCTTCCGTTTTGGACCTAGTAATTTAGCCTTTCGAGCCATGGATGACTGGGTTGAGTTATCCCGTAGCATGCTGCGTAAGGTGTCCTTTTATTTTCTGTTCCTCAGATTTTCCCAGGATGATTAGCAACCAACAGGTTTGACTGATGGTCTCAACCATTTCTGTGTAGGATCCCCTAATCCTAGGACCTTCGCCCTTCCGTATGTGAGTGCTTGAGCTTGTGTCTCATTTTTTTTTTAACCATTCTGATTTGCAAACCGCTCTGTTTATTGGTGACTCTGTTTGTGAACCACTATGTTATGATCCACTCTGATTTGTGAACGTTCTGATTTGTGAACACTCTAATTTGTGCTTTCTACCTCTGTTATACTTTCTGAGTTTGACAATTCTGATTTACGAACTTCTGTTTTGCTAAAGTTATAATCAATTATGCAAATGAGCTTTGTTATGGAATTATGCTTTTGCTTCTGTTTTTTTTCTGACAGTGAGTCAATCAATTTCCGTTCTCTAAAAAGCTTTTGGTTTTTGTAAGGTCATCAGTTGTTAAACTATATGTTGTGACTTCCACTTTGCTATGCTCTGAATTTGACTTCGGTATGTCTAAAAAGCTTCTGTTTTGACTCTAAGTCATATTTGCAAAACATATACTTATATGTAGCTATGTTTTGTAAAAGTATTTTGAGCATGCTCAGCCTGATGAAGTTTATCACCTATTAGGTTGGGCTTTGCTCACCCCTATTATTCCATCTGATTTACAGGTTATTTAACATTTTGGGCAAGAGGTTTAGGCTTTCATCTGTTAGCTTTGTGTTCAAAGTTGTATTTGAATTGTTGACCTTGTGGTCCTTTAGCTTTTGAAACCTTGGAGCTTTGTACGTTCTGTTAACTTTCGCTTGTAAAGTGTATGAACAAATTTGCAATCCTCTGATTGTATAATGCATGAGTTATTTGTTTAAGTTCTAGGTTTCGTTCGCAGCCTTGCGTATCTTAGGTAATAAGTGTGAGGAGTATGACGGTCTCAGAAACAGGGTATTTTTAGGGTCATTACATTTAGTGGTATCAGAGCCAGGTTGGCTTTTGTTGGGTGTGTCAGGTGTTTGCATGTCTGCGCTTTCGTATCGTCTATCTATTGTCTGCTGATTGTTGCCTGCTACTTGGTTTGTTTGTTATCATATGTCGGTCATATGTGTCTGCTCTGTGGTTGTGTGCTATCAGAGTGGTGTAGCGGAAGCGTGGTGTCTGAGTGTAGTGTCTGTTGTCTTTGGATGTGAATTAGAGTGTGTTTGGTTCTTTAAGAAAGGGCGTCCTTTGAGAGTTAGAGTGTTGTTGTTTGTGGTCTTAGGCTGAGCAGTCAATAATCTTTCATTATGTTTCATGTGTCAATGCTTCAGCAGTGAGTGTTGGGTTGTAGCTCATGCTTAGGTTGAGCTTTTGTAGTGTGAGATTTTTCTTCGTGTGTGTCAGTGTCTGTTCTAACACTTAAGGTTCATCAGTTTGGGCTTTGGGTTTTGTGGAATTTCGAGGACAAAATTCTTTTTAAGAGGGGAATAATGTTGTGCCCTAGTTTTTTTATTTTGTTTCTGGTTCGCAAAGGGAGCTCATGTTTTATTAGCTTAGAAGGGAGGAAGGGCAAGGGTGTTTTTTTTGCTTTGTTATTAATAAATAAGTTATGAGGGAGTTCTAATTGACGTCATTTAGTTTCTCCTTTCTTCTTCTTGTTCTAAACTTTCGTTCATCTCTTCCTTTGCTCCTCTTCTCATTTTTCATTCCACGCTCTCAAATTCTTCCTTTGTTTTCTGCATCTGGAGTTCTATCGTCGGGTGGATCTACGTGAGGATTTCGGTTGCCATTTGTCGTCATCAGGTTTGGAGATTGTGGGTTTTGTTAGTATTTGTTCTTCGTTTCTGATTTTGGTTCCGACTTCTAGTCAATTCAGTCGGTTGTTCGTCGAGTTTCGAGTGGGAATTCCAAGGATGTGTGCTGTGTGGAATCCACCGATTCATGCAGTTCTTTGATTCGAGGTAGGTGGTAGATGGATTCGGTATGGGTATGTTCACCCATGGGGAGTCTAGAAATTCATTTCTAATTATGTTGTTGAACTTTCTGCTTTGATTGTGATTCAGACTTGGATTTCGCTTGTGTTTTTGCTCTGCTAAAACCCCATGGTTTCGTGTTTGATTTGCCTATTTTGAAATGGAAGATGATATGTTAATTGTGGTGAATTTCTAGCATTGTGTTCATCATACTGCTTTTGATTTTTTTTGCAGTTTCCGTCCGGACAGGGCTTCAGACGCCTTTGTCTGTAGTTCCATCAGACTTGTATGTCCACGCGGGGTGCGAGGAAAATATCTGGACACATGTCCGGACGCCACCTCGTAACTTTTTTTGGACATTTGTCTGGACTTCAGCTCGGGCACATGTCCGGACTTCTCTTATTTAACTTTCGGCATGTGTCCAGACTTGTAAGCCCGAACACATGTCTGGACAACTGTCTGTTTTCGCCTAAAATGTTCGTTTGACATCCGTTTGTATTCCGTTTGCGGGGTTATGATCCCCTAAGTGTGTATAAGTTATTTTGACATATTTTAGTGTGCATTTACATGCCTTTCTGTCCTGAAATTATTTGTTCTAATTACGATCTCTGAACTGCTTTGAAAGTATTATTTCGGTCTTCGTTTCTGTTTGGCTTTCCGTGCTTTTCCAATCTTGGCATACGACCTCTTTTAGCAAAGAATTCAGTTTCATTATGTAAGGATATTTATTACATTGTGCTGTCTCTTTCTTAACAACACCCTCTATTATGAAAGTAAGCTTTTGTTTTGGGACCTAGTAATTTAACCTTTTGTGTCATGAACGACTGGGTCGAGTTATCCCGTAGCATGTTGGGCATGACATCCTTTTGTTTTCTATTCCTAGGGTTTTTCTAGGATGATTAGCGACCAACGGGCCCAACTAATGGTCTCAACCATTTTTGTGTGGGATCCTCTGATCCTATGGCCTTCGCTCTTCTGTATATGAGGGCTTGAGCTAGTGTCCTATTCTGTTTATGAACCATTCTGATTTGCGAGCCGCTCTATTTTGTTAGTGACTCGGTTTGTGAACCACTATGTTATGGTTCGCTCTGATTTGTGAGTGTTCCGATTTATAAACACTATGATTTGTGGTTTCTGTCTTTGTTCCGCTTTCTGAGTTTGACAGTTCTGATTTACGAACTTCCGTTATGCTAAAGTTATGATCATTATGCAAATGAGCTTTGTTATGGAACTTTGCTTCTACTTTTGTTTTTGTTTTCTAACAGTCAGTTAGCAATTTCTGTTTTCTAAAACACTTTTGGTTTCTGTAAGTCTTCCATTGTTAAACTATCTATTGTGACTTTCACTGTGCTATGCTCTGAATTTGACTTTGGTTTGTCTAAAGAGATTTTGTTTTGACTTGGGTCTGATTTGCAAAACATATACTTATATGTAGCTATGTTCTATAAAAGCGTTTTGAGCAAGCTCTGGCTGATGAATTTTATCACCTGCTGGGCTGTGGTTTGCTCACCCCTATTATTCCATCTGATTTGCAGGATATATAACATTTTGGGCATGAGGTTTCTGCTTTCGTCGGTTAGCTTTGTGTTTGGAGTTGTATTTGAATTGTTGACCTTGTGGTCCTTTAGCTTTTGAAGCCTTGGAGCTTAGTTTGTTTTGTTAACTTCCACTTGTAAAGTGCATGAACATATTTATAATCCTCTGATTGTGCAATACATGAGTTATTTGCTTAAGTTTTATGTTTCGTTAGCAGTCTTGCGTATCTTTGGTAATAAGTGCGCGGCGTGTGATGGTCTCAGAAGCAGGGTAGTTTTGGGGTCGTTACAGGAACAAACCAAGCGATTAGTGGAGGAACCTAAATCAAGATACTTCACGTCGTTTTGATTCAAACCCCAAAGCACCAAATCATTGACCCCCCCCCCCTCGAGCATTGCCTACCCAAGTTATCAACCACCGCATGCAACCATTTGAAAACCAGCCTTCTCGATTTTGACACGATGCTAGATGGATGAGTGTCCTCCCAGGAGGATTTTCAGCGAACATGTGGTTTCACTAGGGGATAATCAACATCGAGAGTGTATTCATTTTCACAGACTTAAAAGGAACTAGTAGAAGAAGACTGCAAAGATATTGGTGAACTCAAAATTAGACTAGGAAATGATTTACAAAGGGAAAGTAAGACACGTGCAAATCCCAGAGAACAGTAAAATGGTAGGCAAACTTAAAATGACAAATGAAAAGCAGAGGAAACACAACCCTCGTCGGAGAGGACCAAACACGTAAGGGAATTATGTTCAAAGATTGTAGCATGCATGCTTCAAGGCGGCGCACAAACAGACGACAAGGTCGGGTGAGGGGCTGAGAGACAAGGGAGCATTTTTTCTCTCCCCTCATTGTGCGGATCCGCCCAACTCTTATTGCTTCCTGATAGTACAGTTTTAATTCTCATTCGTCCGTGTTAACCTAACATGATAAACCTAAAAAATTACCAACCCGTGCGATTGACAACTCTA
Source organism: Limonium bicolor (assembly GCA_023374045.1). Lineage (NCBI taxonomy): Eukaryota > Viridiplantae > Streptophyta > Magnoliopsida > Caryophyllales > Plumbaginaceae > Limonium > Limonium bicolor. Next base: position 201,007,435 of record CM041778.1, read on the forward strand.
GAGAGTTGAAAGACTACAGACCTATGGTAAATACGATCTACAGGGTCGTTGCTCAAGTATTGGTTAACCGAGTAAAATTTTAGTGAAGGAAATCATTTCCCCGAAGCAAGCAGCATTTGTGTTAGGAAGATTAATCACATATAACATAATTATAACTTATTATATAATGCAATTAATGGAGAAGTCTAAAGCTGAGGAAAGGGGAGCTTTGCCATTAAGATTGATATGGCAAAGACTTATGATTGGGTGGAATGAAGTTTCCTTTTCGCAGTAATGGATAGACCGGGCTTTCAAGGTAGATGGGTGGAGGTAGTGAAAGGGGTGTATTCATATGGAAGTTATGATTAACGGCTATCCATGAAGGATTTTCCGTCCAAAGAGAGGGCTTGGGCAAGAGATCCACTATCTGCTTACCTCTTCTTGATGTGGAAACCCTTATTTAGAGTGTAAAAGTGTTGATGCAGTCTCAAATTTATAAGGGTTGAGAGTCGCTCCCCAAGCACCAAAAATTTATTGTTTATGTTTTGCTGACTATTGTGTGATGTTTGAGGCTGCCAATGAGTCAAATGTGAGAAGCCTAAAGGAAGCTATTGATGATTTCCTGAAGCTTTGAAGCAATCATTCAATCTGGAGAAGTCAAACCTTATTTTTTCCAAAGGAAGGTAAATTCGTATCAGAAATGGAATTAATGCCAGTTTGGGAATAAAGGAGTTGAAGGATATGGGTATGCATTTGGGGATGCCTAGTAAGGTGGGCAGAAATAAGAGAGATATTATGGGATTTATCAAAGGGAACATTCATAAGCGAATTCAGGGGTGGCAAGGTCAGGTTGGAAGAATTATTCTAATTAAACGTATCTTGTAGGTGATCCCCAACTATATAATGGCAGTTATTAAGCTCCCAAAAGTGTTTATTCATAAAGCTCAAAGGTTGATTAGGAACTTCTAGTGGAAAGGTTCATTGGAGACTAGGTCTATGGCATGGTTAAAGTGGGACGAGTTATGTATGAGGACAAAAGATGAAGGACTAAGGTGTAGAATGTTAGAAGCCTTTAATGATGCATTTCTAGAGAAACAAACATGGAGATTGATGGATGAGCCCACCCTACTGGTGTCACAGATCATTTGGGCCAAATATGCAGAAAGATGCCATATCTGGGAGGTGGGTTTGGGCCATAGGCCTAGTCCGTTTTGGCAGTCCATTCAGGGGGTGTTGGGTCTCATAAAAAAGGTGCAATCAGAAGAATTAGGAATGGTTTGAACACAAAATTAAGTGATCCATGGCTCCTGAGAAAGCTAGGAGGGAAACCATGGATGTGTAGGGTGCCTCAATTAATTAAGGATGAAGAGAAAATGGAGCAACTCATTGACAAAAAAAATTATTGTTGGATGAGGGACATGTGTCTGAGTGGTTCAAAGATGATGATGCACAAAAGATCCTAAGTATCTCGTGAACTGAAATGGCCTGGTGATCCTGATGCATCCCCGACCGGTCACGGACGTATCGTTATCCTACGTGAACTACTTGATAAATGAGGAAAGTACTTGATAAACTCTAACTGGAAACCCCTTTTCGATTGATAATTTACACATAGAAATTCACTCAATCTCTCTTCGCCTTACCTACGGACTCCGGGACATTTTAGTACTTTATCCCTAAGTCCTCTACCCTCTCCTGACATCAGGTCTACGGTTCCCCAACCGTTCCTCGACTGACCAGTCTACCAAATACACACAGTATTAACTCACAGACCCAGTCCTATCCACCTCACCAACTTCCTAGTACTTACACACACTTAGTCCGACTCGCACTTGCTCTAGTTATCTCTCTTCTCGTATATGACCAAGATGATTTACATAAGTCATTATACTCGTATTTATACAAGTAAGTTAAGATGTGTAACAAACAGCCTATAATCTCCTAGACTCTAGGAGTCGTCTGCTTCTCTATCCCTAGCAAAATAGCCACACACGAATATAGGCTGATCTTTAACTTGCTCCGGAACCGTTAGGACACGTGTCGCCCTATGGTTGGACATGTTGAAGGTGTGTGCTTAGGTGGCCGGTCACCACTTGCACCCTCCACTTGCTTGATCTTGTTTACCTCATTAATGCTCTCCCAGGCTTTATTTAATGCTGCGTAATGAGTGCCTCTTAATAGCCCTGGCCTTGTCTTGTTATCTTGTTCATTAATGAGCAAGACTTTTGCCGTGAGCTAGTTACTTGTGTGGATGCATGAGTGTGCATGAGTTTGTTGGCACACTTGATGTCTTTTGTCCTTCTAATGCGTCTGATGCATGAGAGATATGGTTGTGTAGTATTTGACTTCTTGTGTGTACTAGAAGTTATATCGGAGCTCTCCCAGACAGGTGCCCGACTAGATGGGCACATGTCATGAACGAAGTGCGCTTGCAACCTTGCGTGCTAAGCCATTCCTCTACATGTTTATCTGAATTATAAGCTCAACAAACATATTTGATAAACAACACAGGTTTGCTATCATCAAAACTAAAGGATCTTGACTTAACAATTTCCCCCTTTTTGATGATGGTTACCGATACAAAATTGATTTTGGACATATGTACTTGATGTTTGGTTTTTAGCTATGGGAATGAGAATTTTCCCCCTAAGAGGGATTCCCCCTGAGTTTGTTAAGGGTTACAAAAATAATCAAATGATGAACAATCATAATAACAACAATAACCTTATACCAGGCCATAGTAGAGAGTCTTTCATTAAGATTCAATTACATAACACAAGGATGATAGACATAAGTTCACAAGTACATATCTTTCTTTTCCCCCTTTGTCATACAACAAAATAGGAAGCAACTACAAGACTCAAGTTATTGAAAAGGCCATGACATTTCATAGATTAGAGACCACAAGATGATGGAGACATTTTAAAGGCTGTGGCGGTTGGGTTCGGCGGAGGTTGAGACATCTAAACCATAGACTTCACCGTCGGAGTAACCATGAAAGTTGGTAGATTCAGCTGTGATTGAAGTGTCCGAAAGTTATGAGTTTATTGAGCAGTGTTCAACAGACTAACTGGGACTTACGTTGGTAGACCAGGCTGTGAGTGAGTTAGAATTAGGATGTACGTATGTTTGGGCACCATATTTTCTTGGATGTTTTGTGTACATTAATTTTCGAACGGTTGAGTAGACGGTTTGCTCGTTCGAGCTTGATGAACTTTGAGGTTCCTGTTCCATGGCAAGAGTGAGGTGGAATGTGTATAGATTGGAAGAGAAGAGCTGAGGACTTGGTCTAGTGATTTATATGGCTGTAGGATAGACTCACCGATTGATCGGGGAGGTGTAATAAATGAGTCACCGCCATGTTGTGCAGTCTAGAGAGTAAGTTTTTAGGTTCAAGTAATGAAGATGGATTAGTGTAGTGATGTGATGGGAATGTCTCACAAAATTTTATAATTTTTAATCAAGAAAGAAACGGCCAAAGCAATAACGTCATTCATAAACAAGTGTCGTATTCAAATGAGAGATTGTAACAGTCATACACTCTGTTGATATTAAAAGATTCATTTGAAATAGATAGTAAAAAAACAACACAAAAATTTAACAAGGATTTAAAGGTGGCTCACGACTTCTCTCAAGCCTCTAGAAAGCTTAGAACTCTTAGGCTAGATATGTTTGTCTATGTAATCTATAGCCCCTTGAACCATGTTTTGGACACTGGGTTCATCGGAGACAGCCTCGACAGCTGTAAGAGTCACTAACACACATTGAAGAACATCTTGAGTTGAAGCATCTAGACTGGTTCCCGACCTGTCCTGGACCGATGAAAGACTGCGCTTCCTCTTCTTTGCCGAAGGCTTGGCAAGTGGTCGAGGCTCTAAACGTGAGTCTTCACTCCTTGTAGGATTCTACAGAACCGCGAGCTTCTCCCCTTAGGTTTTAATCCTCATCTTTGACAACATCTCAGAACAGATGCTGTCCTGAGCAGTCCTTGCACATTCTTTGAAGTGGTCGGTGTCTACTCTAGACTCTTGTAGTGCCTCGGTCACCACTCCTCCATGCACTAACCCTTGATTCACGTACCAACTTTCATCAAGAGTAAGGAGAATCATTGCCGGAAGATCAATATTCTCCTTCATCCTGAGCGCATACATTAGCCACATATCTCTTGCATTTATGATGTGGGTGCGCTGGTTCCTTGGAGTGATGTTTTGAGTAAGAATGTTGTGGAGGACTCTATCGGGAATAGACATTTGTGCTGTGTTAAAATTCTTCATGGTTGCCCTTTGTTGAAGAAGTTAACCATTTTTCCTCCTTGATGGCTTAGATCGTTCCATGTGGTTTCCTTGGGAACGACTAATCTCTCAGGCTCCAAGTTGAAAGTCTTGCATATCCAGGATTTGGTGATGTCGATTTGAAGTCCTTGAACTTCGGAGATGAGGTAGTCATCATCATCGTCGCTCTGGAGTTGTCCATGATGCCTCATGTGCTCCTTGAGCAGTTCAGTGTAGCAGGCGACAGGTTCTTGGAAGTAGTCAACCCATCCTTGAAACTCCAGGAGCTCTATTATCTTTCCTAATCCCATCTTATTCATTCATTCTGTGTCCATTGTCTTTGGCAGGACGGGACACGACTTGTCGTCGACGTTGACTGCCTTGATGGTTATGGGTGGGAGCTGACCCAACCTCTTCAAACGTGTGAGCGACTGCTTGGGGTGTGATTTAGCAACATCGTGTTTAGTCTGGAAGAGCTCTTCCAGGTCTTGAGCATAAGGTGGAGGATCCATGGTTTTCTTACCCTTGGCCTTTTTATGCTGATCACGTTCGTCTAGAGTTAGGATAACTAGAGAGTGTGATTTCATATCGCTTCCTCCCTCTTGACTGGATTGGCGAGGTGTCGGGGAGCGGTCATCGATGGGTTGAGCAACCTGAGCGGGGGTGAGTCTTTCTTGGTGGAGTCTGGTGCTATTAGACCTTTTTCTTGAGGTTTTTCTTTTGCTGGTTGATCCTTTGGTGACTTCTTGTCACTCTGAACCTCTTCTTCCTCCACTTCTTGGGCAATTCACTCAATGAGGTTTGAGGGAGTTGCTTCATCTTCATTGGTGAAGTGAAGTCTATGAGATGCAAGCTCAGGTGTGGATTGTGTTTTCTCAGGTGTCTTTTGTTTATTTTGGAGACGTTTGGAAGCACGAGTGGTGTGGCTGGTAGAGGCTTGTCTGAGGCTTTTGGCTTTGGATGGTTTGGGTCTGTTTACGGCTGACTGTTTTGTGGGAATTTTTGTGATTTTTTTTATAGTTGATCGGTGGATGCCATGGGTTCTGATGGAGTGATAGCAGGTAGTATGGTGGGTTTGAGAATTTCGGAGAGAATGAGGTTTTGGAGTTTGGGAAGATATGTGTTTATATAGGTTACCTCCTCTTCTTGGAGATCACCTTCGTCCATTACTTGGAGTGTTAGTTGATCTTCTTCTTCTTTAGAAAGACGAGCGGGCTATGGCGCCGTTGCAGGACTTGTCAGCTGTATGTCGGTGACCTTTTTGGGACTGAGATCCTTGAATGTAGTTTTGAGATTCTTGGATTGTCGAGTAGACTTTGGTGCCATTTTCAGATGGAGAATTTTCTAGAGTTTAGTACTCAAGATCGAGATTTCTTTTAGCAAGAATGTGAGATGACTATTTTAGGGATTTTTGCACTAAACTCACAAGAGTATTTGTAAGAGAGAAGAGAAAGATTAATTTTCGCTTTGAGAGTTTAGGAGATTGAAGGCAATGTGTGACAAGAATGAGACTCTCGTCGCCTTTTTATATCTATCGGGCAATGGTAGGTTACTGTTTCTCGTTCGCTCGTTGACAGGTCGTAAGAGTATTATTTATAACAGGCACCGGTCGTGACGACTTGTCCTCGATCCATTGTGGGTTGTATGTTATATCCGTTGCACCTCGTCTACCCTAGCCTCTCTTTTTGTGGATTTGTTGATGTATCTGTTTCAAGTAGTCGTTTGATTCAACATTCATGCATTAGACTGTGCAAGGACCATTGAATGACATACTTGAGGTGTCACGGACCAGTCAGTGACCGATCATGAGAGTTGAAAGATAGCCTAATCGTGATTAATGAATATCATTCCAAGATCATGAATAATCTTGTTGAACCTTTCTTTACTTAATGGCTTGGTAAAGATGTTCGCTAGTTGGTTTTAGGTTGAAATGTATTTTAATCCAACTAGTTCCTTTTCACAACAATCTCTAAGAAAATGATGTCTAATGTCAATGTGTTTAGTACGAGAATGAATGAATGATGTACTGGATTTTTGGAGATAGAAATGGCACTACTATTATCACACATAATAGGTAGTGTACCTGTTTTGACACCATAATCACCAATTTGTTGTTTGAGCCATAAAAGTTGAGCACTGTAGCATGCCGCAGCTATGTATTCTGATTCAGCAGTTGAAATTGCCACATTTTGTTGTTTCTTTGACCCCCATGCGATCAAGCATGATCCAACAAAGAATGTTGTTCATGACGTACTCTTTTGATCAGTTATAGAACCACCATAGTCTGCATTTGAAAATCCTACAATATTATAGTTAGTGAATTTTGGATAAAAGAGTCCAAGATTCATGGATCCTTTAAGATAACGTAGGATTCTTTAAGCTGTGAGATGACTCTCTCTTGGATCTACTTGAAACCTAGCACATAAGCAAACACTATACATAATGTTAGGTCTACTAGCAGTTAGGTATAGTAGAGAACCAATCATTTCTCTATAAGATCGCTGATCGACCGGTTGGTCACTAGTCGTGATACCCATCTTTGTGCCAACTGCCATCGGTGTATCAAAAGGTTTACATGTCTCCATCCTAAATCTCTTTAGTAAATCCGTTACGTACTTTTGTTGGGATATGATAGTCCCTTCATTATCTTGTTTGACTTGAAGTCCTAGAAAGAACTTCAACGCTCCTAGATCACTCATCTCGAACTCCTTTTTCATCAATGCCTCGAATTTCTTGCAATACTTCTCATCAGAGGCTCCAAAGATTATATCGTCAACATATACTTGCACTATTAGGAAATCTCTTTTATTGTTGTATACAAACAGGGTCTTGTCAACCATACCTCTTCTGAAATTGTTTTCCAATAGATAGGAAGACAAGCGATCATACCTTGACCTTCACTAGTAGAAAAAAGATTTTAAATGACGCACTTTAAACCATGGTTAAGTATATAACCGTCATTTAAATTCTATAAACCACGGTTATTAACAGAACCGTCATTTATGTTGCACGGCTCATCAGAATAAATGACGGTTGCGTCTTAACCGTCGTATAAAGTGCATATAAACCACGGTTGTTAACAAAACCGTCATTTATGTTGCATGGCTCATCAGAATAAATGACGGTTTAATCCTAACCGTGGTAAAAAGTGAATATAAACCACGGTCCCGTTTAAACCATCGTTAAAAATTTTGCGCCAAAAATTAAAAACCACGGTTTCGCTGTTAACCGTCGTTTATTTCTCCCGTGACATAGGTTTTAAATGACGGTTTTTCTATGAACCGTCATTTAAAGTCGTTTAATTAAGAACCATAACGCCTCATTTCTTCTTCTTCCTCCCACGACTCACCCATCTTTAACCTGTGCGATTCCCCGTCGACTCCCAACCCCCGTCTTTCCCGTCACCTTCGAGCCTAGGCGTTTGCCCCGTCCTTCCGCCGTCGCCCTGCTGCTAGTCACGCGTCGCCAGTACTCGCAGCTCCACCGCCCCAACCCTGAAGTCACGCCTCATTGTCAGCAGCCGACCTCCACCGTAGTCCGTAGCTCCTCCGACCTCCACCGTAGTCCGTAGCTCCTCCGACCTCCACCGTAGCTCCTCTGTGAAGCCGCACCTTTTCGAAGCCGTGAACGTCGCCCACAGCTCCACTAGTCAGAGCACTCCTCCACGCACGCCCACCAGTCAGAGCGCTCCTCCACCGCCCAGTGCACACTGCCCACCGTCCACCACCTTCAAATCCGGCCAGTTAACAATCCGGCCAGGTGATTAGTTAACTAGGTTGCATAATTTTAAGCATTATAAATTTGACATCTCTACTGATTTTTACATTTTTGACATGCTATTAATTGTAATATAATGGATTTTGTAAACTTTATGATTAGTAGTTAATGTTTCTTATAGATCAGGGTTTGAGAATTGAAGTGGGACATTAGCAACCATCTCTTGCTACAAATAGGTGTAGACAAGAGTTTTCTTCAACAATTGCTTTATCTGTTTTAAAAAATACACACAAGAAAAACTCGGTTATTAGTTTACTGTAGTTTGGTTGATAAAATACAGTGTATGCTAAATTAGAAGTTTTGAATTGATCAATGTTTTCTTATTTAGATGGTGTTGTTTTCGGTTGAATTTTTTTATTGGGTAGATATTGGAAATGATGATAGAATGCATACAAGGACTAATACTCTCCTTACTCTTATATATATATGATGTTGCTATTGTGTTTGGTTATGCATAACAAGTGTGGTGTACGTAAAAAATATGCATAGGTCATACCAAATTTTTTATTGAATTAAATTATTTATAATTCACTCGATAGGTGCTTGCCTGATCAGAACCCACGTTAGTATTCTGGCATAGTGCTAGCAATTAATTTCCTTTTTCTTGCGAACTAACTAACATCTTGAAGAGAAGAGAAGAATAAAAACTACCTTATTTGAGTGGTTAAGTCACAACCTCAATTCTATTAATCTTAAATGTTATGCTACAATAATAATATTCTCAATATATTTCGATAGATATGATAGTTAAATTCTATATAGGCGTAGCTAAATGTTTGCCTTGATCTCACTAAATTGATTATTGTATTTAATACATCTAAAGCTACATTTTTCTGTAGTTGTTACCTCCTATTTGCACTAACTATTTTTTTAAACCGGCAATTTGCAGGTTGCTTCGAGCTCGACCAGAATCAGACTGAAGACGCGAGGGGAGCAAACAGATCGAACTGGTATAATACTCGAATTTAATTATGTAAAGTAGCGCATTGTTTATTATTGGAAAATAACGAAAGATTTAATATCAAATATATAAATTGATTTGTAATTCTGATTATGATTCTGGAAGTTCTATATTTTAGTGGCATGATTATTAATTTTGGTGATCTACTACTATAAACTGCTGCTGCTTGACATAAATATAATATGCATACTTCCCATTCTGATGATGCCTATTGTGTGCGTTTTGCTGAGAATGTTGTTACCGTGTTTGGATTTGCATATAAAAAAGTGTGGAGTACCTAAAAATACATAAAGGTCATGCCAAATTTTTTCCAGAATTTAACTTTATTCTAATTTCATTGAATAGGTGTTATATACTACGCGCAAGAGCATTTGCCTACTTCTCCTTCTTCTGTGTTGTCTGCTCGCGCTGACCATCCAGTACTCATCAGGTTGGTATTTAAAACGTTTCAATTTATTTTTATTTTTTATTAAACAATGGAAAATCAATTCAAACATTGAATTACTTGTATGAGATTTACCTGATAGAGGTATGTCTTAGATAGTCCCTGTTGGGACTGTCCAATGACCTTTGATCTCACCATCTAGGTTGTGAATGAGTTAATAATATACAGTAGTTCAGTGATAATTTTGGCAGCATTACCCTAGTGTTCTTCTAGTGTACATATATATATATCTAAACTAGAAGAACTATAGGGTAATGCTGCCAAATCACTGAACTATTGTATATTATTAACTTGTTCCTAGGTAAGATCGAAGGTGATTGGATAGGTTTAGGTTGTTAAATCTTTAAATAAAAAAAGAGGAGATCAATGGAATGAGTTCACAATATCTGGTGTGTGTTGAAAAAGGAGATGGAGTGCTCAGTGATGTACAATGACAGATTGGACATCCAGTACCTAGAAGGTGTCAATAAATTTTACAAAGTCCTTGTTGACAATATTAAACCAAGGGATAAGGGATATATTCGAAGTCCTTGTATCGATTGCAAGAACGACTTCAAATACCGAGGTGTGGACAAGATTAAGGATCATCTGATTTACAGAGGGTTTACAGAAGATTATAAAGCCATAAAAATACTGCATGGTCAACATTCAGTACAAGTGTTTAAATGTGCTGATAACGTTGTTGCAGAACAATAAGAAATGCATGCTTCACACGATTTTGGGGATACTCAAGATGATTCACTAGTTAGTGATTCAGATGAGGAGGACCTTAATGCAATGATGGAAGATGTTGAACAACATTTTTCCAACAAACCCAAAGCATTTGAAAATCTGATGCAATCATCCAAGGAACCGTTGTACAGTGGATGTGATACGCAGAAGCAAAACAAATTGAGTGTTGTCCTAAAACTATTCAATCTGAAGGCGAGGCATGGATGAAGTGATGTCAGTTTTACAACTCTTTTACAACTGCTGAAGGATGTACTACCAAAAGAAAATGTTATACCCACAACAACTTATGAAGCAAAGAAGTTAATGTGTCCGATGGGTATGGAATATAAAAAAATACATGCTTGTCCAAATGGGTGTATGTTGTACTGGAAGGAGAATGAGTTGGATGACCATTGCTCTAAATGTGGGGAATCACGTTATGTAAAAAAGGGTGAGAGAAACCATATAAGCACTAAAGTGGGTTCTCCTACGACGGTGTTGTGGTATCTACCGATAATTCCCCGATTCAAATGTTTGTTTGTTGTTCAGAAAGATGCTGAGAACCTCCGATGGCATGCTACCCATAGAAAGGATGATGGTAAATTGAGACATCCAGCCGATTCACCACAATGGAGAAACATTGATAGAATATACCCTCAGTTCGGTACAAACCCAAGGAACTTAAGACTTGGTTTATGCTGTAACACCCCTACTCTAATTGGCTCCTAATCACCTTTAACATTGTAATCGCAGCGGTAATCTCAACATTGAACTACTGGTGTCACCGTTCTCACTCGCCCATACGAGTAATAACATGCTTACTGATATATATATATATATAAATACGAAACAATTTCCCACAGTGACAACAAGAGATAGATCTAACCTTCCCAAACCAATATAAAATACATTCACAGTGAGCATTCTAAGTATCCCAATCCTATACACGTTTCTAAGTTCGTATCAAAATGCAACAGTGCATATTTAAACAACTGTAACTAAACTACCCAGCGCGTCCCGCTCTTTGTCGACACCGGAAGCTGCATACCTGCAAAATGTTTGTTTGTGGTATGGAATCAGCCCCTGCTAAGTATGTTACTACCTGACTGTCATGTCCCCTCGGCCTCAGTTAATTGGTCGAGAGCATGTAATTCATTTTCATGCAAGTAGTTTAATATGAAAACTGTAAAGCAACAACATATATTGCAATAAACTCAAATAGCAAACAAGCACCCGACTTCACACATCGCATCGTAGTAAACCACTGAAAGCGTTAAAACGCTTATATGAGTACAGAGACTCCATTCCAACAAACACTTAATAGTTCATAATTGAGAACGGCAACTCACTCGACCAAACAACCACAATAATCCACACATGAGTACAGTGACTCGACTCAACCAGTTCACAATACAGACAAAAGTACAATGACTCAATCAACCAATTCGCAACACACAATATGAGCCCAATGACTCGTTTCAACAAATCCACCAACATACAACACATAACCACGAAGCATAACCACTGAGCATAACCACTGAGCAACAAGGCGAGACAACGAGAATCATAAACAAGTATAATTTCCCGTCCTTGGCATACAAGCCCAAATAATGTTCGCCTAATGTACGAGCTAATATAGTCGTTCGTAATTGTTCAGTCATGCCTAATGACAACGTCTCGTTAGAACGACACGTCTCTAAGTTACCCATCTCTTATGGCAGGTCACCCACGGCAGTAGCCACTCCAGCGGTAGAGTCTGACCGACGAACCATCTGTAGTCCGTTGGAAATTTACCCAGATACTTACGGATGCCCACACGGCGTCCTAGTATCGTTAGTTGTTCACAATACACAGTAAGAGCCACAACCTCTTGATTAACTTATCTACACCATCGCATCGTCTTACCATTTTTCCTAACACAGTAGACTAAGGTCGTTAGTCCAATCCAGAGTATGTTGATTCGGGATCCAGTGTTAGATACGAGAGCGGCGTTAAAGAGGCCAATGCTCCGTATATAAGTCTCGGATAATATATATATATATATCTTATTATCCTAATGCTACAACGTTTTACTTACGTTCCTTATATTACACATATAAGATAGCATCATTGCCGCTAGTTCGTTTTATAATATGTTCATATATACGAACGGTACTGTTATCGTTCAACAGTAATAATAAAAGCAGCATTAATACACAACTCAAGCATATTAATTCACACAAGCAGACATTCAATCTTAACACAGATTTTCACACAATGTCTGAACTGAGGAAATCCTTAGAGACAATCAAGCCACATAAATAACATACCGTGCACCGGGATTATAAGACAGTGGAGTATGAATCAGCTAAAATCTCTGGCGATCCTCGAGATGCCTCTACCAATCTATTAATACGCATCACACTATGCATCAGCATCTCATACCGACAACACACTACGGCACCCCGTACCGTTCAAATCCCTCCCGGTTTATTCCCCGTCATTAACTAACGACGTTTGTCGGGTTTTCGGTTTAACTCGGGATTTGGAAAAACATTATATTACATGCGTAGTCTCGTCTCGTATATATATATACTTAAAGTTAAACTTTGTTATCGCATGTAATTCAATATACTCTTGTATATTATATAGTTGTTTCTATATTGCATGTATAATTCTTAATCATATATTATACATTTTTTTTACCTTAGTATTTATTTTCCTAAGGTTTGTTTTTCCAAGTTTAATGTAGTATAATTCATATGTAAAAATACTTTGAATTATATAAATCCTTATTATTCCATGTATACTCTTAACATTAGAATTTCCATATCTAATGTTTGTAATTCTTTTCTCTTTATCTTATATCATTTTAATTATGATAATATATGGTTATTGAACCATATTCTATTTTTCCACACCATAACATATATTTTTTTATATACATGTATTATGGGTCCATTTATTATATGGTAAACCTTTATAATATATTCATTCTCTTTTAATGAATATTTCTTATATTATAAATGTTATAACCTTTATAACATTGAAAACCATATTATAAATTTTTGTTCTAAAATTCTCATTATTTCCGAACAGCACCCATATTCTTAAATATTTACAAAATCCACCACATAATTAATATAATGTTATATTATAATTATATAACATATATTATGACATTTATGTCATTAAAACAATTATAACCTATAGTTATAAATTGTTATAAAATACCAAATGTACCATAACCTACTCGGTTTTATTTTAATTCCACCATACGTCCAGATTTTTACAAATCAATCCCAATTATATTCATGTCACACTTATAATATATACCTTATAATACCTTAAACCTATATTAATTATAACATGGTTATAAAGTGTATAATGGCCGAACAGACCCTAGGGTCTGTTTTAATTTAATTCCTTCACCTAACTTTGTATAATTACCAATCTCCCCAATTTATAATATATAGTTTTCTTATGTCATTAAAAACTATATATTATACATATACTAATTAAAACCTTATAATAACTCCAAAAATTACCAAACTACCAAAAGGATATAAATATCATTCCTAACCTTATATTTTCCATATTTACGGTTTCTACCACAAATGTTACCCATGTGTAACAATGATATAAAATATCATATATATTATATAATCCATATTAACTCCAAATTTAACCAAATAAATAAATTCCTAAAAATTCCTAATGACCCATAGGTGGTATAAAATACCATTTTATACCCCAAACTTTCGGTAATATCATATATACCCATATGTTATGTAATTTTTACATTTTAATACATAACTTAGTATAATTTGATAATTAAATTAATAAATCATCAAATCTGTTCAAAGTCTTTTGCTTGGTCAATGTTTGACTTCCAAACATCATTTTGACCCCACTTTCTCGGTAATTACATGGATTACCCCAAACTTTCCAATATTTGCAATTTCACCCCAAAACTTAATAAAATATTATAATTTTTATTTAAATACATTTTAAATTCCAATTTTTGGCTATATTCTCCTTCTGCCCTCTAATGTTTGTTTATTTACGGCTTTGACCCCTTACTTAATAGTAAGTGCATAAAATAAATTAATTAAGCTTTTCAACTTAAATAAAATGGCCTAATGACATGGCCTTATTACAACTTTGCTTTATAACATAAAATTACACATAAATAGCTCAAAATATAATATAAGCTCTCGGCCTTACTATAGTTTAATTATTTTTCCACATAATGTCATAATTTGACCATTATGTTATCAAATCACTTAAATGACTAGCTTAATTATCTTAGTCATTTTTTCCATACTTAGGTTAAAATCACCCATATAAATACCTCCACTCTTGGCACATAATTTATATATGCTAGGAAATCATAAAATCATAAGTTTAAGGTGTTTATACCTTGATTTATGTACTTAAAGCCCTTATACCCATTCGGAAGCTTGGAGGAAAAATCACCACAGCACTCACACATGTTTAATACACCAAAATAAGATATGGTTATACTCCAAGCATGAGCTTAACCATAAAGAACAATTAATGTAAGATTTAAGGCAAAAATCACCTTAAAAATGCAAGGTAGTCTCCAAAGGGTTTCAGCCTGAATTAAACACACCACTTGGTGTTAAATTCACCATATAAACATAGGGAATAGCTAGACAACCACAAGCTGCTATGGTAATAGGTTTTACCTTGGCAAAATGCCTTAAATAATGATCTTCCCTTTGATTTTCGACCACCCTTGCTCCAAATGGTTAACCAACTGAATTAACATGTAAATATGAAGATTATGAGTGAATAAACTCATAGAAATCAGAAGAAGAAAATCAGATGGAGAATAGAAATGCTTAAGGTATGTTTTTACCTTATAATGTAGATTTGGAAACCTTGGTCCCAAAACTTGCTTCAGCCGAGAATGGACATTTTTCAAGGTTTAAAACACTAAGAATAAGCCATGGAAAG
Source organism: Limonium bicolor (assembly GCA_023374045.1). Taxonomy (NCBI): domain Eukaryota; kingdom Viridiplantae; phylum Streptophyta; class Magnoliopsida; order Caryophyllales; family Plumbaginaceae; genus Limonium; species Limonium bicolor. Next base: position 201,022,541 of record CM041778.1, read on the forward strand.
TGGTAGATCATGAGCTCCAAGTGTAGGTAATGAAGATATGAAGAAATGGAGCTAAAATAAGCCTTAAATCATTACCTTAGGTGCAAATGGGATTGATCTGCCTTGAACACTCAAGAACACAGCTTGAGAGGGTTTGGAATTTTTAATGGCTCAGCTGGAATGGGACAAGAGGAAAGAGAAAGAAAGAAAATGAGTTTTAATGAATGAAAAGTAAGAAATGGAATAGTAAATGGTGATTCACCAAATTGGCTAGATATTTTGTATTAAAGCTTAATGTTCTGTCCTCCTTGCTCCATGATGCCGACCTTAATAGGGTAAGGATGAGTCATTACTTGACCATTGACTATACTTAGTCAATTTTGCTTAAAAATGCACTATTTGGATTACTATTCACAAATGAATGCCATATTTCTGATTTTTTTTTTGAAATCTTGGATTTAGACCTTCTAATGTGGTACATTATAGTACATTAGTATAACAAGGTCTAATCCAATGCCTAACACCACTCAAAACCCACTCAGAAAGTCAATTTTCTCAAAAACGTGCTTTAAGGAATTTTAAAGCACATTTTGTATTAGAACTTGTTTTAGAGCTTGGTTTCCTTTGAGAATGGTTTTATAATGTTCATTACTTCATTATAATACTTAGGAATCCACTTTGGATCCTATTTGAGGTCATACAATCTCTATGGTGTCTTAAAGCACATTTTTGGCTTTACCGATCTTAAGACATGTTTTGCCTTGTTGAGATCTTTAGATTGTTCCTCAATGATATTTAGATGTTTATTAACCATCGTAGATCATTAATAGATCATTTAATTATGTTTTTAAGGTTAGGGGTATTTCATATGCACTGATGGGATGAACCTTTATGGCACTTTGGCAGTATACATAGTACTTGGCCTGTTTTATTGACAATATACAATCTGCCGCCATGGTTGTGTATGAAACCCAGACATATTCTCCTCTCTCTATTGGTATCGGGTCCAAAACAACCGGGAACAAAATTGATGTGTTTTTGTAACCACTTATTGATGATTTACAACTGTTGTGAAATGAAGGTGCGACAATGTATGATTCATACGATATGGAAACTTCACGCTCCAGGCTATGTTGTTTTGTACAATCAATGATTTCCCTGCATACGGCAACCTCTCGGGATACACAATTAAAGGAGCACTAGCGTGCCCTATATGTGGAGATAAAACTTGCAGCATACGGTTAAAACACAGTGGAAAAAAATGTGTACGTGGGCCATCAAAAATTCCTCCCGAAAGGTCACAAATACCATAAGATGACGAAAGAGTCTAATGGAAAAACCGATCATGCAGTCGCACGACCACCACTATCTGCTGCTGAGACTTACAATCAGTTGAAGAATGTTGTGAACAACTTCTGTCCACCAATTAAAGCCACTGAAAAGAGCATATAGAAGAAAAAATCAATATTTTGGGAACTTGAATGTTGGCAACATTTAGAGGTGAGACATTGCATTGATGCTATGCACGTGGAGAAAAACATTGGTGAAAGTGTAACTACGACACTACTAAATGTGAAAGGAAAGACAAAAGACCATTTGAAGGGTAGAAAAGATCTGGTTTAATTGGGTATACGAGAAGAACTCGCGCCACAACAAAAAGGGAAACGAACATTCTTGCCTCCCGCTTGTCATACATTATCCAAAGAAGAGGAAATAAGTTTTTGTAGTTCTCTTCGTCATATTAAAGTGTCATCTAGTTACTCATCGAACATATCAAGTTTGGTATCAATGTCTGATCTTAAATTGTTAGGGATGAAGTCTCACGACTATCATGTGCTGATGCAACACTTACTTCCAGTTGTAATCCGTGGGATCCTTCCAGTTGATGTCAGAAAAACTATTACAAATTTATGTGTTTTCTTCAAAGGAATTTCATGTAAAGTGCTTGATGTGGAGATGCTGGATAAACTACAGAATGACCTTGTGATCACCATGTGTCAGTTGGAAATGTATTTCCCTTCTTCGTTTTTTGATATTATGGTGCATCTACTTATTCATCTTGTTAGAGAGAGATCAAACATTGTGGTCCGTTATACCTTCGATACATGTATCCGTTTGAGAGATATATGGGTATACTAAAAAAGAAAATGAAAAACCATTGGCGTCCAGTGGGAAGCATAATTGAAGGGACATTAACAAAGGAGGTAGTTGACTTCTACACTCACTACTTACACGGTGTTGATGTTATTGGATTACCAAAAGCAAGACACGATGGCAGGCTTAAAGGTGTTGGTAACTATGGAAAAAAATTATGCAAAGTTGATATTGATACATTGAACAAGGCACATTGGTTGTGTTGAATCACTCTAAAAGTGTTGAACAGTATTTCGATGCACACCTAGCCTACCTCAAAACAAAACACCCAACGATGAGTAATGCCAAATTAAAAAAAGAGCAGAATGCAACATTTGTTAAGTGGTTCAGACAGAAGGTGTTGTATGAAGATTCAAGGAACGTGGATGAAATGATCCAGTTGTTGGCACTCGGTCCAAATCTCGATATGTTGTCTTATGAAAGATATGATATAAATGGATTTTCTTTTTACACTGAACATTAAGATTGTAAATCGACAAACCAGAACAGTGGTGTGCATCTTATCGCTTCACAAGACATTTTCACAGGAACAAGTCGCAATACACTGAAGAACGAATATTATGGTATTATTAAAGATATCTGGGTCTTGAATTACACTAGTTATGAAACTTGCGTATTTCGTTGCAAATGGGTGGACAACAAACAGGGATATCGTGAGGAGGATCATGGTATGAAGCTAGTTGATTTAACGACAGTGGCTCCTACTGATGAACCCTTTATTGTTGCATCAAAGGTAAAACAAGTATTCTACTGTCATGATCAGTGTAATCCCAGATGGTCTATTGTAATGCGGAGTAAAAGATCAATAGTAGGGATTGATGATATTGTTGATGAGGATGAATATGACTGTGAAGATGAAACAGCTGTACCTATTCAGTTGCCGATGGAGGTGGATAATGTAACTAATTTTGAATATCGAAGGTCCGACCACAATGAAGGATTATGGATTGAACGATGAAATGTTATTTAGTAAGTCTGGTTGACAATATTATATATTTCATTTTGTCATATTTCAACATTTGATTAAGTAGATGTTTGTATTAACCTTGTTAATTATTGATTATTTTTCAGATTATGGATCCTGACGATAGAGTCAAAGAGGACGTACTGTTGGGGTTGGATGATATTGACGATGACGTCCCTGCTGAAGAACCACCAGCTGCATCTACTTCGCAAAACCCTCGGAAGGGACGTGGACCGACCCGTGGGTTGAAGGTGAAGAAGGATTCTCCCATCGATTTGGTCTGGGACAAGTACCTCAGACATTTTGGTGGGTCGAAGCACCAGTTTGCTTCTTACTTGGGATTTATGGTAAAATCCCATTGCTCGATTAATAAGGATTGGAAGGATCAAGAAAAGGCAGACAAAGACATCATGTGGCAGATGGTGCAGAAGCGGTACAAAGTCAGATGATCTTCGGATTAAGATTGAATCACTTCTAGCGACATCACTGTGACAGTTCAAGCATCGGTTGGTAGATGGTTGGATTAACAAACCGGGCTCCAAAAGGTCACCGCCGTGGGTAGTGTATGATGGTATGATCACGGAGGAGGACTGGAAGATATTCTACGACCGTCGCCAGACTGAAGAGTTTAAGGTACTTTTACACTGATTTTTTCTTAGATATTTAAGGAATAAAATTTAACAAATATTTTTATTATTATGTATAACTTACAAATGTACAAATTTTGTCACAGTTACGTCAAGAACAAGCGAGACTTAACCGGGCGAAGAATATATATAAGCACTTCATGGGGCGAGCTGGATATACGGGGTGCTTGGAGAAGTGGAAGAGCGAGGGCTTGCTGACGAAAGTTAATGAAGACGACACTCAGTCAGTTATTGAGAATGTTGAAGATGCAAGTAGGGTGCAGACATATATGCTGGGTCGCATGAAGAAAAATGACGAGGGAGTATATGTGTTCCCGCAGAGCGAGACTGCTGAGTTGGCTTCAAAGATTGTAAGTATATGTTTTTAAAAGTTGTTGTTTACTAATTAGTAAGTTCATTTCTAATAATTTTGTAATTTAAAATAGTCTGGATCTACTGAGCGATGGGAGATGGTTCGTCCCCTCCGTCTCAGGATGATCCACTGAATAAGGCCCTTGGGCAAAAGGATCATCCAGGGAGAGTGCGGGGGCTTGGAGGGGAAGATCACTAAAAAGACATGTTTCCTTCATCTCGATCGAGAGTACCACAGGCTTAAATGATAGAGAGAATGGTGGATGCACGGGTGCAGGAGTCAGAAAGACGTTTTGTTGAGGAGCGTCAAGCCTACGAGGAGCGCCTGCGAAGACTTGAGGCTTTAGTATTGGGCCAGGTGCATGCTCCTACACCGACACCTACTTCTACACTGATGTATGCTCCTACCACGACGGCGGATACACTGACAGTGACCGATGATCCTACACCGACACCTACTCCTACACCGACGTCTGCTCCTACCGCGACGGCGGATACACCAATGGTCGACAGTCCTACACCGACGTCTGCTCCTACCGCACGGCGGAACCTCCGATGTAGATGATCACCTACCCTGCTAGTACTGCATTGGTCCCTGCTTCACAGACCCCTACTCATCCTGCACCTTCTTCTTCTACAAGAGACACATTTCCTTATGAAAACCTTTCGGTTTGTTCTTTTTTCCTCCTTAGTTTTTTTAACATTACTTTTAAAACAATATAATTTTATTAGCTTGCTTACTGTTGTGAGTTTATGTAGGTGTCTAAATCATGCCATCTGTTTCAAGTGTTGGATGGTGGGACTGTGCATATTGCATACGGTCGGGTTTTACAGACCCGACCGAACGCTGTAGTACATTTCAAGCTCATCCCACCTCTCCACGCTCGTGTGTTGGTAGACGACATTGTGCATGGCCATGAGGACTCTCCGCTTCCATTGGAGTGGAATTAGTGGTGTAAGTTAATTGACGCACAATCTTCAGTTGTTCCCATGGCCATATTCTCTCATTGTTGTCAGCGACAACGTAAACTATTTACATGCTTACTGTTTATTTTTTAACTTGATTGTTGACTGGTATGTTTATTATTTAAATTTGTATACTATTAGATTGATAAGGAAAGACCGGTTAAGAAGAAGAAAGTGGATAAGGGGAAGGAAGTGGTGAAATCAAATGAGGAGAGTCAGAGTGTGAGAAAGGAAGTGGTGAAACCTTTCGATATGACTCCTAGGAGATCCCCCATTCCGACACCCAAGTTTTTGAAGAAGTTGACAGACAAACAAAGAATGTTGTATGACTTTTTCATGACGAGGGAGCAGTCTGTCACCAACTTCAACATGAAAGTGTCTATGCATATTTTCCACTCCCTCGAGCCCAAGGATCTGTTGATTACCGTGAGCGATCTAAGAGAATTTTTGATGGGAGACCTGCTTAACATCTCTATGATTCAGGCCTATTGTGTGTAAGTATCTTTTAAATTATTAAATTATCTTTCATTTTTTAAGCTATTTAACATATCTTTTGAAAAAATGTTGTTTAGGTGTTTGATTACTAGAATGGTATCGAACAAGAGATTATCTACCATCACTTTCTTGTGTCCGCAATTGATGTCAGCAAGTCAGGCTGCATTGGATGAAGGATGTGCACAGCACATGAGGTAGGGATTTTGTGCTGTGGTGCAAAGACGAAGCAAATATTTGCTGATCGCATATCATCAGATGTAAGTACACAATAACTGGAATTTTTTGCTTCCTAATTACATTTATGTGATAATTAAATATTGTTCTACAACACATTCTTTGTTTTACCTGTGGTAGCAATCATTGGATGTTGATGGTGTTGTGTATCGACACCTCATGCTTGTTGATACTAGACCCGTTAGGCGCTGATGACCTTCGAGAGATCGCTATAGAGAAATTTTTGAAGGAGTGAGTATTTATATTTTTTTAATGCATTTTGCATTTATTTTAAGCTTGTCCTGGATTATTGGCAAGAAATGGCTTCATTTTAAAATGTTAAATTTATGCAGGGGCCATAAGCTTAGTTTAAGTGATATGAGGAAACCATTCTCCATCTTGAACTTCCAATACATACGTGTAAGTAATCATTTAATTCATGCATTTTTGTATTAAAGTAAACGTTTAATTTCTTGATCTGTCTAAAGTTGGTAATCCACAGATGGTGTGATGACAGTGTCCTAAACAGCCTCATTCACGGAGCTGTGGCTATTATGTGATGCGGTACATGTATGAGATTGTTCAAAATATTGACATGCTTGACGATGATGACAAGGTAACCGATACCAATCAAAGTTGTAGTTAAAGTTATTGCATTTAAATAAAATTGTGTGTACTAATGATGATCAGTTTCTTTTTATGGACAGATTGTTTCTTTTTTCACAAAAGCATGGGGCACGTATTCCAAAGCGGATCTAGACTTTGTAAGAGATCATTTATCGCAGTTTTGGTGTAGAAATTACTTGAGCGTTTATTAGATCTTATCCTAGTGTAGTTTGACTTACACTTTTATTTGTGCTGAAGCAACGTAGACTCTCAAAGTTTGTAAAGTTCAACTCTCTCTTATTTTTGAAAGTTTGAATGGGTTTGTTTGCAATTTGTTTTCGATGTTGCAATTCAAATTGGCAACTTGTTTTATAGTCATATATAGTGTGGTTGGTTACCAATGGGCAATACCAGTTGGATGCCCTGTACAGGTTGTATATGTGATTATATATTGGGTTGTGTTGGAAAACACATGGTAGAAGCTGAAAAAACAAAAAAATTTAAAAAAAACCACGGTTAAGTAAAAACCGTGGTTTAAAACTCAATGGAACAAGTTTATAAACCACGGTTTATTAAAAAATGTCGTATAAGAGGCACTATATACCACGGTTCTTTCAGTAACCATCGTATAAGAGGCGATATATACCACGGTTCTGTCAATCAACCGTCATATAAAAATGTTGAGACCGCGACAGAAACGGTCTTTAAACGACGGTCATAACAAACCATCGTTTAAAGTCTTACTTTAAATGACGGTTTTAAACCGTGGTTTATAGGAATTTTTTCTATGCGACGCGAGTATATACCACGGTTTCTAACCGTGCTTTTTAGGCAAAATAACCGTGGTTAAAAACATTTTCTACACTAGTGCTTGGAGCTTGTTTGAGCCCATAGAGAGCTTTGTCAAGCTTGAGTACCATGTCTTTCCCTTCTTGTGTTTCAAAACCTGGAGGTTGTTCTACAAACACGTCTTCCTTGACATACCCATTGAGAAAAGCACTTTTGATGTCAAGTTGAAAGAGTTTGATTCCTTTCTGTGCGACAAATGCAATCAGTAGTCGAATAGATTCCATCCTTGCTACTGGAGCAAAGGTTTCTTAGAAATCTATTCCTTCTTGTTGATGATATCCTTGTGCTACCAACCGAGCTTTGTTTCTAATGACTTCTCCCATTTCATTTAGTTTGTTCCTAAAGACCCACTTTCGTGCCAAGTACCCCTTGATGTGTTGAATGAGGCACAAGATGCCAAACTTTTGCATCTTTCAAACTGGTTCAATTCCTCTTGCATTGCCTTAATCCAGTATGAGTCTTGTAGGGCTTCTTTGATGTTTTTGGGTTCGTTGGGTGAAACTGTTGTGGAGAAGGCCAAGATCATGAGTTTGTGCTCTGGTTTGAGTTCCCTTAGAGATGTCCGATATGATGTTCTTCAATGGGTGATCTTTATACAAAACTCGAGATTGATGAATGGTTGATGGTGATAGAGGATCTTCGACATCATTGTTTCCTTCGTTGTCATGTTGCTGACCAGTCACTGACCTGTCAGGCAGGTATTCCTTAGTCGGTGACTCATCTTTGGTATTGTCTATGTGATATTGCCCAGTTAAATCAAATCCAAAAGCTTCATCCTCTTCAGGTTCTTTATTCTTATGGATTTCAGCCTCATCAAAGACCACATGTACACTCTCTTCTACTATCAGAGTCCTTCTGTTGTAGATTTTGTATGCCTTGCTCCTCTCTGAGTACCCAAGGAAGATAACCGGATCACTCCTGGCATCGAACTTTCCTAAAGAATTCTTTCCATTGTCATGGACATTGCACTTACAACCAAATATTATGAGATGGCTTATGCTTGGTTTTCTACCCTTGAGCAGCTCATAGGGTGTTTTGTTGAGGATTGGTCGTATAAGCGTTCTATTAGTGATGTAACAGGCAGTTGCTATAACTTCAACCCAAAAGACTTGGGGAAGATTACTCCCTAGTAGCATGGCTCTAGCTACTTCTTATAATGTTCTGTTCTTGCGCTCAACTACCCCATTTTGTGAGGTGTTCTTGGTGCTGAATATGTGTGGTTGATTCCATGTTGGACACACATTTTCATGAATTGTTGATTCTCAAACTCTGATCCATGATCAGACCTAAGGGCCTTGATTTTGAGGTTGAGTTATACTTGGATTTGTCCTGCAAATGCTTGAAATTTCTCAAAGACTTCGTCTTTGGAAGCAATAAAGATTGTCCATACAAATCATGAGTAATCATCAACAATAACAAACACAAACCATTTCATCCAAAACTTCTAACTCTCATTGGTCCGCATAAGTCCATATGAAGTAGTTCGAGTGGCTTAGACGTACTTACCATGTTCTTTGATTTGAAAGAAGTTTTAGGTTGTTTGCTTCTCACACAGGTATCATAAAGATTAGTATCAGATTTCTTAATCTCAGGGAGACCTCTGACCAATTGATTTTTGACTGGTTTTCTTAGCAAGGATATACTGACATGCCCTAGTCTTTGTGCCATAGTGTGGAGTCATCTATTGATGCAGTCAAGCATGGAAGGTTTAGGCTGTCAATATCCTCCAGACTGGTTACGTATATATTTTTCAATCTTTTACCCCTTAACAACTCATTTCCATCACTCAGACTTACTGTGCTATAATGTGTAGAATACAAGTGGACTGAATTACCTTTGTCACAAATTTGAGATACACTAAGCAAATTGAATTTTAAATCATTAACTAAATTGACATTATCAATGACATAATCTGAAGTGAAACCAACCTTACCTACACCGATGATTTTTCCCTTTTTGTTGTCACCAAAGGAAACGGTTCCTTGGCTTCCTGATTCGAGTGAGAAGAACTTCCACTTATCTCCTGTCATATGTTTAGAGCACCCACTATCGATGTACCAGTAGGGGTCCCTTCCCACTCGATTTTGCGCTTAACAAGTTAGTAATATGAGGTTAGGTCCCAAGAATATTTGGACCCATTTCCACCAATTGACATTATTCTATGATCATCCTTGACTACCCATATTAGCCCAATTTTCTTTAGCTGTCAATGCCTCATAAATCGTGTCTTATAGCATTTGGTTTCATGGTGACTAGGTTGTCTGCACAAGTGGCAGACATCTCTTTGATGGGTTCCCGATTGGTACCCGACCGGTCATTTGTTTTTCCACATGGGTGTCTTAGGATCATTTTCTAGTTTTACATGTTTTTATTTAATCCTTTTTGTCAAGTGCAGCAATCAGTTCATCGATTTCAGGTTGCTTTCCTTGCTTCATTTTCTCATGGACAACAAAATTTTCACTATAGTCAGTTTGTAGTTTCTTGAGTGCATTCGTAAGTTTCACTACCATATCCTTATCTGAAATTTTCTCTAGTTTTTCATTTTTCTCTAAGAGCTCTTTATTTTCATTATCCAGCGCCTCTACTTGATCAACCAATATGAGGGAAAACTTTTTGAGTCCTAGAAGTTCAGCTTTTTGAATTTTCCTTCTAAGTCGAGAGTAGTTTACCTTGTTTTGTTCCTCTTTCTCCTCTGATTCCGACGTTTCCTTGTCTTGAGCGATCAGGAAAACTTCTTCAAGGCAAAGGTGAGCCTTTTCATCCCCTGAGAGATCGTTGTCGGTGATTTGGTTGTCGTCACTGAGTTCTGAGTCTCCCCATGTAGCGACGAAGGCTTCTTTCTTTGGCTTTTTGTTGAACGATCTCCAGACAGGTTTCCTGATCCTATCGTTGTCTTCTCGGGGTTGTTGTGGGCAGTCTTTGATGTGGTGCCCACGTTTTGAACACCCAAAGAACTTGTCATTGCTATTCCTTTGGTGATCGTCAGATTCCTTGAGCTCCTTACCTTTTCTCATATTGTTTCTAATAAATTTTCAAAAATACCTCTTGGCATAGAGGACCATCTCATCGTAATCTTCTCCTTACTCAGATTTTTCATTCTCAGCTACCTGAAGGGTTATGCCTTTTCCTTTCTCCCTTATTGAGCTTTCTGAACTTCTTTGTTGTAATTTTAACTCAAATGCCATTAATGATCCCAGCATGTCTGCCAGAGACATCTTAGAGAGATCATGGACTTTTTGCATGGCATTGACTTTGCTATCAAAGGATGCAGGAAGTGATCTGAGGAATTTTTTAATTTGATCCTCATTTGAGATAGTTCTTCCAAGCACAAGCATTTCATTGATCAGCTTGGTGAACCAATGTGCATTTCAGAGATGCTCTCCCTCTCTTCCTTCTTGAATAATTCCCAGTGAGTAAGCAGCAATTCAATGCGAGTCTTCTTGATTTCATCATTTCCTTCATAGGTAAATTCAAGAGTTTCACAGATTTCCTTGGCTGTTTTAGCTGAGGCCACCTTAGAGTATTGCTCAGGTAGTAATGCACAATGTAGGATTCTTACTGCTCGAGCATTGAATACCAACTTCTTGATTTGATCATCGGTCATGTTTTCGACTGATATGTCTTGTCCTTGAGCCTTTTGGAAGGTGAATTCACCACGTGATACAACCCTCCACATCCTTGAATCATCAGACTTAATATGGAACTCCATCTTATTCTTCTAGTGAGTGTAGTTGTCTCCATTGAAAAGTGGTGATTGATTTGGTGCAGAACCTTCTTCTGATGCCAGTAGATTTGAATGAGACAATTTTATCGTCTTCCAAAGCAGTTAGCTTTCTAGAAGAAACCCGCTCTAATACCAATTGAAACTTACTGGTGCTCCTGATGCGTCCTTGACCGGTCGCGGACGTATCGTTATCCTATGTGAACTACTTGATAAATGAGGAAAGTACTTGATAAACTTAAACTGGAAACTCCTTTTCGATTGATAATTTACACACAGAAATTCACTCAATCTCCCTCCGCCCTACCTACGGAATCCGGGACAATTTAGGACTTTATCCCTAAGTCCTCTACCCTCTCCTGACAGTAGGCCTACGGTTCCCTAAACGTTCCCCGACTGATCAGTCTACCAAATACACATAGTATTAACTCACAGACCCAGTCCTATCCAGCTCACCAGCTTCCTAATACTTACACACACTTAGTCTGACTCGCACTTGCTCTAGTTATCTCTCTTCTTCGTATATGACCAAGATGATTTACATAAGTTGTTATACTTGTATTTATACAAGTAAGTTAGGATGTGTAACAAACAACCTATGATCTTCCAGACCCTAGGATTCGTCTGCTTCTCTATCCCCAGCAAAATAGCCACGCTCGAATATAGGCTGATCTTCAACTTGCTCTGGAACCGTTAGGACATGTGTCGCCTTATGGTTGGACACGTTGGAGTTATGTGCTCAGGTGGTCGGTCACCACTTGCACCCTCCACTTGCCTGATCTTGTTTGCCTCATTAATGCTCATTAGTGCTCTCCCAGGCTTTATTTAATGCTGCGTAATGAGTGCCTCTTAATAGCCCTGGCCTTGTCTTGTTATCTTGTTCATTAATGAGCAAGACTTTTGTCGTGAGCTAGTTGCTTGTGTGGATACATGAGTGGGCATGAGTTTGTCGGCACACTTGATGTCTATTGTCCTTTTACTGCGTCTGATGCATGAGGGATATGGTTGTGTAGTATTTGACTTCTTATGTGTACTAGAAGTTCTATCGGAGCTCTCCCAGACAGGTGCCTGACTGGATAGGCACATGTCATGAACTGAAGTGTGCTTGTAACTAGATCCGGCAAAGGTGACCCGAACAAGAAAAACCGAACCGATCCAACCCGATCCGAACCCGAACTTAAACCGAATAGCGTAACCCGAAATGTGACCCAAAAATTCGAACTGAACCAAACCAAAACCGAATCAAACCGAAATTTGGTATAACCGAATCCACCCGAACCGAATTCACCCGAACTGAATCCACCCGAACCGAATCAACCCAAACCAAATCAACCTGAATGTTTTGCTAAATCTACTATAGTTGTTCCAACTGTAAAAATAATCTTGAAACCAAAAATACATAATGGAGATTTAGACATCCATAAGTGTTTCAAATGATATATATAATATTGAACATCTTCAATCTTCAAGCATCTCAAGCCTTGTTGTAATAAAACATTCATAAACTGTGTTGTTAATCTTCCCACACATGGATGTTTTGCTACAAACTATAGATTTTTTGCTTTAAAATGTTTTATAACACAATTTAATGTGTATCATTACTATTTTATAATACTATACTAATTTTGATTTTAATAAAGTTAGGTTTTTTTATGTTTAGGACATGAGACTTGGGAATGGTTTAAATGTTGATGAAGTTTAATTATAAAACCTAAAATTTTTAGTTGAGACATATACTATTCAAGATTAATGTGTATATACCTAAAGAAAATTATGCAATAAAATGAGGAAAATAAATATTCCAAATGGTAGATTATTGTGAATCGTGAGAGAGACTAGCATTTTGGAGGATGAATAAGTTTGGAGGATGAATAATCCCCACCTTATTCCATCTACCTTGACAACTTAACCTAAAATGTTTTGTAAGACAATGTAATGTGTATCATTACTATTTTATATTACTCTATATTTTATAAACTTAGGTTTCTTTATATTTAGGACTTAGGAATGGTTTGAATGTTGATGGATGGGCGTGGGAGTGTGACGCTTGTGCGAGGCGGTGATGGATGGGTGTAGATGCGCGACGATTGTGCTAGGTGATGAGCTCAGGGTGTGACGGGCGTGGCATGACGGGAGGCACGACGTCGGGCGTGGGCGGGGTAGACTGGACGTCGATTGCCGAATATTGACCACTAATTCACAAAAGCTTAATTTATACTTAGTCTATACAATTAATAGATGTATAGTTTAAATTCATTTACAAAATTTGTCATCCAGTTTGATTTTATCCAACCTATACACAATAGCAGTCTTGATCAACAGTAACACTATATTAAAAGAATTAGGAGCCGCATATGAAAATCAATGCAAGTTACAAAGGTTGCTTAAAATTCGTACTTTAAAATTTTTGTGAATTAAACCCGGATAAGTCACCTGAATTTGACCTATAACCTGAAAAAACTGAATGACTCAAAGGCTAACCAAAACCAAAAGCACCCAAACCCTAACTCAACCAAACCAAAATCACCAGATTTTAATTTAAACCATTGAACCCAATCCGATCCGAACCAAACCGAATAGTAAATATCTACAAATTGACCCGACCCGAACCGAACCGAACCCGAACCGAGTGACCCAAATTGCCAGGTCTACTTGCAACCTTGTGTGCTAAGCCATTCCTCTACCTGTTTATCTGAATTATAAGCTCAACAAACGTATTAGATAAACAACACAAGTTTGATATCATCAAAACTAAAGGATCTTGACTTAACATGAACTGATTACAAAATGATGATCAATGGATATGGGGTTTAGAGAAAAAAGGACTTTTACAATCAAATCAGCGTATTTTTTGGTGAAAGACATCTACAAATTTCAAGATTTATGGGAAAAATATTAATGCATGCGAAATACCCTCTCATCCACCACAAAGGTTGCACCGGTCATCACTCTATAGAGGCTCCTTTTGGCCACAAAAATTGTCACCAAAGAATGCTTTTTTGACTGGTTCTACCGATTTTGCTTGTAAGAATCAGTGGAGATGCTAAAAGTGATATTTCTCTAGGTTTGGATGTGATGGTTTACGAGATGCCAGATGTGGAAAGGTGCGCTGCATTTGATTGCATGGGGTATTGACCAAGCGGAGGCGTTCTTGGACACTACTGATGATCTTGATGTTATGTTAAGATCCTTTAGTTTTGATGATAGCTGATAAGTGTCCAAATGAGCATGTTTTATAGGTGTATTTCATATATAATATTAGCACTTTTCTTGCTCATTTCTCCACTTCGGTTAGTTTTCCTCTAGTTTATGTTTTATTGTTTATCTCACATATTTATTGGTTTAACATGAGGAAAACCAAGCTGGGAGTAAAGTAGACGAATAGACGAACGCATAGACACAAACGGCTCAGAAAACGGGGTCCAAACGAAGAATCTAGAGCCGGTAGAAGAGAGTCACGTATGGAGCACACAACAGAGGTGTGTCCGCCCCTGCAACCACCTAATAAGCAGGCGGACGAGAGGGAATCAACCGACAGGGGCAACCGCCTGTTGTTTAGGCGGTCTGGGAGGCGGACGAAGACATGCAACCGCTTCATTCTTAGGCGGTCTGGGAGGCGGACGAAGACAATGCATGCAACCGCTTCATTTTTGGGCGGTAGCCAAGGCGGACGACTCAGGGTCACCAGCAGTGGAGTCCGCATGATATTGAGGCGGACGCAAGAGAGGTCACGAAGCGGACGTCACTAAAATGAAATGCGACAGTTTTCTTCTCCGTTTTCTTCCTCGCGTCGACCTGTCTGCAACTTGCTACCATATCCATTACCAGTCGGCGCTTATTTTCCTCACGCGTGAACTCTGTCCCCTGCAATAAATGAGCAATCAGTGAGCAAATCTTATCCAGCTCTTTCCACCGCCTCAATCCATTCTTCAACTTGCTCACGCGTCAGTCTATCTTCAAACCTTCGCTTCCTCTATATAAACCACATACCTTCTCCTTTCATGACATATCAACCACCCATACAATCCATCACCGTACCACTTCACCACACATCACACGTTCATCTCATCTCTCTCCTCCCGCCTTCTCCATTTTTATTTCACTTTCCACCATATTCACCTCTAGTCCTAAGTATACAAAATAGCAGAGCGAGCTGGAGTGATTACAGATGATTTCTATTACTCTTGTTTCTGTTTATCTATTTAATATGTTAGGCTAGAATATTTATACTCTGGGAACGGTTATTATGTGTTTGTATTAATTATACATTATTTTTACTGGTTTTAATTATTTACAGTTTGTTACGTTTTAAAGGTTATCTCGCACCTTTTTAATAAATGTCATGAGTTTATTAAATTGCTTTCCTAAGTCTATTTTGATCAGACCGGTGATAAATAGATAGGTTAATTAAAACGTAAAACTGGAGGAAACTTGTTATGATTTAATAAGTTAGTATTCAGTTGCAAATGTAATTCCTCAATACTCCTCTGCCGTTTACAGGCATTTTGCTTGAACCTTGATTAGAACCTTGCATTTTCAGGTAAACGAGTTCTTTTGAGTCTATGACTTAGACCTTAAGAAAATAACAGGAACCTTGCCAAATTATTAAACCAGTAGAGATAGCTTAATTATGCAGATTATAATAACCTGACCCAGAGTTCCATTTAATTTATCTGTCAACTTAGTTTATTTTATCTTTTCTTTTTATTTATTTTACAAGTCAATTAATCCCCCCCTCCTGTGACACGCTTAGGTACTATTATATGTACATTAGTCCCACGGTTCGACATCCGGTCGCTTACATTTTCACTATACTACTACGACCGGGATTTGTTTGCAGCCCGACGTTTATTTTGAGTTTTTAATTTCTTTCTTTTATGTTAATTTCACCTGCTCTAACCACTCACAATATAACGTCTGCAAAATGGCGCCGTTGCGGGGACTAGTTTATTCTAGTCCCTAAGCCCCGGATTATTCACTTGTTATATTAGAATATTTTGTCTATATTATTTTTGTTTGTTGTTTATATTAATTATCTAATATATATTGTTTATATTATTTTTTATGTTTGTTTCTAACCTGTTTATTTCTAATCTGTTTTATTAGTTTCGTTTTGTATACAGAAAAACACAAAAAAAAAAATGTACGTGGCAAATGGAAGAAGCGCTCGAATATTGGCAGGATTTATATTGCTCCATATGTGGGGGAGCTCATGATTATGAGGATTGTCTCATATTTCAAGAGCAACTCTGGTTAGAAGATCAACCAGACTACCTGGAGAGAATTGCTCAACAACAGCAGCAACCAAAGAGCGAAACAGTTCAAGAGGTAGAACACCCCACTACAGACGAGCCAATCATGGAGTTCCCTCCCTCTGAAATCAATTACCGCTATTTTCCCTCCTTCTCTGTAATATACCCAGACAATGAGGATACTTATATCCTCGAAAATGAAGAGAAGGAATTGCCATCACCTCCCGCCAAGATATCCAAACAAAACGCCACTATCACCTTCAAAGAATTAACTTTCTCTGAAGATGATATCAAACAACGTTCTTTCTACGAGCCTCACCTACAAAAGGATGATGTTTACATCCTCCAATTTGAGGAAGAAAAATCATCATCGCCGGGTCTTCTGTTAGAACTACGTTCCCGGCAATACCTCCTCAAACACCAGATTTTGTGGAGTATTAATTTTCTTATTTTATATGCCGAGGTAACGTTTTGTTTTGATCCAGGATAACGAAGCAGGCGTCTAGCCAAAGACGTTAAAGAAGGGCAGCTTCCCGGGAGGCAACCCGGGTGTACTTTTATTTTATTTTGCTTTTTTGTTCTTTTTAATTTTCAGGTTCTCTTTAAATTTTATTTTTGCTAACTTTTAACCCCGTTTGTAGTATAGTTGCTTCTAGTGTCTTATGCAGGTGCACCTTCATATCTACACCGCAACCAAGCTACGCTACTTGAGACTGAAGCTCAAGTGTGGGGGAAGTCCTTTAACAACTAGCAAAAATAATATCAGGGGAGTACCGGTTTCTTTAATTTATGCTTTTATTTAAATAAAAACTGCAGAGGAGCGTTTATGTGCTTAAATGTTTATTTGTGATCTTTGTGTTATCTCTATTTTATCTACTTACCGAAAAGGTCTTCTGAAACCTTCCCTTGTTTTTCTGGTGAACAATGAGGACATTGTTCAATTTAAGTGTGGGGGAGTGTGCCCTTTTCGGTAAAAGGTAACATTTGTGCTTAAATGTTAATCTCTCTCCTTATCATCGTTTGTCCAATCAAATATTATGGACCCTTTATATGGGTGTGTGCTGCTTTAAGAATAAATATTGTTATGAATTGTAGGATATAATGGTACAAATTTTAAAATTTGATTACTTTTGAGGAGCATCTTATATGCGGTGTGACCATATAATCTGCAAATGGTTGGATTTTATTGCTCAGGGTTCTTCGTTATGCTCTCTTAGGCGATTGCTAAGGGGTTTTCTTGTTGATAAAAAAAAAGAAGAAGAAATAAAAAAAATATATTACAAAAAATAAGGGACTTGCGAGACACCATTGGTAACCAACAAAGAGAGTTGAGTGTTCTTGAATACAAAGGCGTTATGTCTATTAGTTCTCATCTCTTATGCAAAAGTGAAACAAATGCATGAATCTATTTTTCTTTTGTTTTCTCCTCAATGCCCATTCTTGAGAGAGTTGACCATGGTAAAGTTCTCAGTCACCTAAAAGAAACATTGAAATACCTTGGATCATACCCCGAAACTCTATTTTTATTTTTACCCTGAGCACACCTATGCCACCAGCAGTGATTTTTCACACTCTCAATAAGTTTAAAGATCATGTTTATCCTACCCTCATAATAATATTTGTTAGTATTGAGCATTCCCTACTTACTTGGGTACGTGGTTTGCTTGAGGACAAGCAAAAAGATAAGTGTGGGGGTTGTGATAAGTGTCCAAATGAGCATGTTTATAGGGTATTTCATATATAATATTAGCACTTTTTCTTGCTCATTCTCCACTTGGTTAGTTTTCCTCTAGTTTATGTTTTATTGTTTATCTCACATATTTATTGGTTTAACATGAGGAAAACCAAGCTGGGAGTAAAGTAGACGAATAGACGAACGCATAGACACAAAATGGCTCAGAAAACGGGGTCCAAACAAAGAATCTAGAGCCGGTAGAAGAGAGTCACGTATGGAGCACACAACAGAGGTGTGTCCGCCCCTGCAACCACCTAATAAGCAGGCGGACGAGAGGGAATCAACCGACAGGGGCAACCGCCTGTGTTTAGGCGGTCTGGGAGGCGGACGAAGACATGCAAACCGCTTCATTCTTAGGCGGTCTGGGAGGCGGACGAAGACAATGCATGATGCAACCGCTTCATTTTTGGGCGGTAGCCAAGGCGGACGACTCAGGGTCACCAGCAGTGGAGTCCCATGATATTGAGGCGGACGCAAGAGAGGTCACGAAGCGGACGTCACTAAAATGAAATGCGACAGTTTTCTTCTCCGTTTTCTTCCTCGCGTCGACCTGTCTGCAACTTGCTACCATATCCATTACCAGTCGGCGCTTATTTTCCTCACGCGTGAACTCTGTCCCCTGCAATAAATGAGCAATCAGTGAGCAAATCTTATCCAGCTCTTTCCACGCACTCAATCCATTCTTAACTTGCTCACGCGTCAGTCTATCTTCAAACCTTCGCTTCCTCTATATAAACGCACGTACCTTCTCCTTTCATGACATATCAACCACCCATACAATCCATCACCGTACCACTTCACCACACATCACACGTTCATCTCATCTCTCCTCCCGCCTTTCCATTTTTATTTCACTTTCCACCATATCACCTCTAGTCCTAAGTATACAAAATAGCAGAGCGAGCTGGAGTGATTACAGATGATTTCTATTACTCTTGTTTATTTATCTATTAATATGTTAGGCTAGAATATTTATACTCTGGGAACGGTTATTATGTGTTTGTATTAATTATACATTATTTTTACTGGTTTTAATTATTTACAGTTTGTTACGTTTTAAAGGTTATCTCGCACCTTTTTAATAAATGTCATGAGTTTATTAAATTGCTTTCCTAAGTCTATTTTGATCAGACCGTGATAAATAGATAGGTTAATTAAAACGTAAAACTGGAGGAAACTTGTTATGATTTAATAAGTTAGTATTCAGTTGCAAATGTAATTCCTCAATACTCCTCTGCCGTTTACAGGCATTTTGCTTGAACCTTGATTAGAACCTTGCATTTTCAGGTAAACGAGTTCTTTGAGTCTATGACTTAGACCTTAAGAAAATAACAGGAACCTTGCCAAATTATTAAACCAGTAGAGATAGCTTAATTATGCAGATTATAATAACCTGACCCAGAGTTCCATTTAATTTATCTGTCAACTTAGTTTATTTTATCTTTTCTTTTTATTTATTTTACAAGTCAATTAATCCCCCCTCCTGTGACACGCTTAGGTACTATTATATGTACATTAGTCCCACGGTTCGACATCCGGTCGCTTACATTTTCACTATACTACTACGACCGGGCTTTTTTTGCAGCCCGACGTTTATTTTGAGTTTTTAATTTCTTTCTTTTATGTTAATTTCACCTGCTCTAACCACTCACAATATAACGTCTGCAATAGCAAACCGGTGTTGTTTATCTAACATATTTTGTTAAGTTAGAATTCAGATAAACTGGTGGAAGCGTGGCTTAGCATGCAAGGTTGCAAGCACACTCTAGTCTTGACTAGTGTCCTACCAGTGGGGCACCTGTCATCAAAGCTCCAGTAGAGCTCCTAGCACACACGAGACATTAGATCAGCACAACAACGACTCTCAACATCAGAAGTGTTCAAGAGACCGAGATATATCAACCAAAGACAAGTAAACAAACAAAACATACGTCCTCACACAAGTTGGTGAAAGTTCATGACAAAGGTTGGTTAAAAAAAGCACAATCATGAACAAGATAACAAGACATAATTTGTAGCTATAAAGAGGCATTAATTACGCCGCATTAATGAAGCCATCAGGATAGGCAAGTGGACACCACAAGGAGCAACCGACCACCTGAGCTCTTACCTATGTATCCAACCAGTGAGTGACACGTGTCGTGGGTGTGTATGCTAGGGAGTTAGTGAGCGTAGTTAGACTGTGTAATCAACTCAATACTTTCGTGTTTAGTGGATTGACCAGTCAGGGAACAGTTGGGGAACCATAGGCCTGCTGTTAGGAAGGGTAGAGGACTTTGGTGATAAGTCTAGAACTATCCTAGAGTCCTTAGGTTGGACGGAGGGAGATTGAGCGAATTTCTAGAGTGTAAATTCTCAATTGAAAAGGAATGTTCAGTTTGTGAATTATTGCATCTTTACGAGAACTACCAAGTCTGTCTAACTCAACGACATGTCCGTGATAAATCAAGGACGTATCCGGAGCACCAGTCAGTTTCACTTGATTGCTCGATTCCGCTATTGAATCAGTTGTGGAAGGGGACTGAGTGGCATGATTCCACATCAATTTGGGTTGATGGTAGCTCAAACACTAAAAGGGGTTACAGTGCAACGGTTGTAGGTGTTAATGAGAATGGTGAATTAGTGGGGTGGCGTTTGAAAGAGGGATTGAATAGCTCTCCCTAGTTTTGTCTGAAGCCAGAGCCATAATTGTGGGGCTTAATCTTGCGCGGAGGTTAAGGTGGAAAAACTTCACAGTTGTGTCGAATTGTCTAAACATTGTGAGGTTTCTCAATGGTGAAGACGATGTTGACTGGGATGTGAGAGTAATTTTGGAGGATAGACTGTGGATGATGGTTTTTTATAAGGTTAATTGGGCCCGTATATGCAGGGGCAAGAACCAACGGGCCCATAGACTTTCTAAATTAGGTGGGAAGAGGGAAAAACTCTACTCTTGTAAAAAAATATTCCAAATCATGTACGAAATTTGGTTAGCGGATTAATGAAATTTAAGTTGTTGGTTTCCAAAAAAAAGAGCACTAGCTTTACATTGTTTGGTATGAAGGAGGTGGATTGGTGCTTTAGCTAACAAAAATAGCACTTTCAATAGTTTTCTATTTGAATATGTCGATTGACTTCAATATTTAACATATAAAATAAAATAATTTTATAAATTTAATTTTTTAAAATTTTATCACATGATAAACTATATTACAAAATTTATTTTTATGAAATTATTTTACTTAATATTGAAGTGAAAAAACGTAATATAAAAACAAACAACACGATATTTCTTTGCACGTGTTTTTTCCAGATTACATGCCAACAAGCAAACGATGATTACATGAAGAAACCTTAATCACAAACAGTCCTAGGAACATCCTATGACAACCAACATAAGAGAGTTTAACATAGTAAGAGAAATCAGTAGAAGATCTTCAAGCCCACAGGCGAAGCAAGAGCTGCAACAGCCAACCCGAAAGGAGCGAACAAATGAGGTCAGCCTCATCCTAGAGGACGACTACCTATCCAGCTGCCAGTGAAAGCATCCTTGAAAGAGGAGTGCGAAGAAAGGATAATAGTGCCAAGAACGGCACCACCAGGGGCACCAGGAGATCTCACCACTGACTCGCCCAACTGCACACAAAGGGGAGGATTTCCAAAAGTCTAGGAAACATGCCTGGACAAGGAAGAAAAAAGGTTGAGGCCCGAAACAATGAAGCCCCAAGACTGGATAAGGAATAATCCTTATTAAAATCCCTGTAGAGTTGGGACTCCAAAAAACCCATATGGCCATCAGAAAACTCTGCCATTCCTGACAACCATAGGCCCACCGAGTCACATCGTTAACAATTGGGTGGGGGTGGGGGGGACTTTGGATCTCATGCAAATGAACAAGATCAATGACTAGAACTGGGTCCTTGTTCATCAAAGTCTTCCATTTCTTATGACTTGTTGATAGCTTGGGAGGGGTGGATGTCATTCCATGCATGTCTTCGCTCCTCAATACCCTCTAATAGTTACGTTTCTTTCCATTCGAAAGGTCCGAAAATTTTGGCTAGCCCTTTACCCTTTTTCAAGCCCAGCTGGAGTGCTCATTGACTAGCAAGACATGTCAGAAACCGAGCCAATGTCAAGCTAAAGGGAATTAACATCCTTACAATGGGGGGGGGGGGAGATCCATTCGCTTGATCAGGGGCAGCGGGAGGAGCAACATCCTTTGATGATTGAAGTTCTAGTCAACTGCTCGACTGCCTACTCAAAAGGCCGTAAGCAATCTTCCAGGTATTCAGGTTATCTTCAAAGCCAAATCAATTCCTCATGCAAAGATTGGAAGCCCGAAGCCAAGGTCCATAAGGGTATACCAGAGTGAATAATCTATTGGCTCGGGCAATTCTTAGTGGCGTGGGTAAAAAGGCCGCAACTAAAGCAGATAGACGGGAGTCTCTCGTACGTGATGCACAAGGTGGATTCAGCTCCCAGGAATAATTTTCAAACACCAAAAAACTGGTTTACTGACCGGGATCATGACCTTAAACCACAAGAAATCTCCGCCGTAGCGTGATCCTTCTTCCCCAAACTCTAGAACGGTGCCAAGTCAACATACGAGGCTTCGAGCAGAATCCTCACTGTGCAAGACGAGGGGAACATCATGGATTCTGACCTAGATGGGAAAGGTCAAGAACTCATGATCTGAAGGGGCCTTTTTCTTGTTGATGCATTGAAGGATGAGGAGCACGCCGTCAAAAGACCATAGAACCACGATCGAGCACCGCATGTAGCATACGAATTCTCTCAAACTTCAGTAGGAATGTCTACATGACTGTATGTTTGATCTTCAAGTATCCCGCAAGTTGCCAGAACTTGGACAAGGTTGACTCCATCTGTCCGCGTACGGGTCCGTAAGTATCAAGAAAATTTCCCGTGAGCTAGAGTGGCTCGTTGGTCGGAGACTCTACCGTTGGAGTGGCTACTGCCGTGGGTGACCCGCCATAATATATGGGTAACTAGAGACATGTCGTTTTAACGAGACATTGTCACTAGGTATAACTGAACAACTAAAACAATTGAGACTTATACAGTGGCGAACAATACCATGGACGAGACTTAATACTTGTTTATTATTCTCGTTGTTTCGCTTTGTTGTTCATTGGTTATACTTGTGGTTATTTTATTGTGTGTTGATGGTTGGATGGAGCCTACGAGGCTAAGGTAAATTAAATATGAAAACTGTACGCTACGGCGTATGTACATTGTACATTATATTGTTATTACTCGATACGTTCGATATATAAATGTTGTATGGAATATTAAATGAATGTTTGGATATTTGGATGGATGGTTGAATGTTTATGGATACTTGGATGGATGGTTAAATTTATTATGCATGTTTATTACAGTATTGAATATATCTGTAAAATGGTAAAGCGTGAAACCGATCTAATAATAAGATGGTTAAAATGACAAGTGACCATTAGGGTCCAGGCCCGGCATACTCAGCGTCTATCGCTGATACTACACCATTACAGGTTGTTGATCATTGTCGGAGCTGAAGAGCAGGAACAGGGTAATTGGAGATGTTGTATAGCAATGAAGATGGTGTATGGTCTTATGGTAAGGTTGTGTATTTTCAGGTTTGGGTAGACGCTCACTTGTCGATGTTTATGATTTATGGATTTAGTATGATGTATAGGAATTTCTCGTTATCACTGCGGTTAGCAGTTTGTTTATTTTGGAGGTTGGATGTAGTTTGGCTACGTTGCTCACATGGGCGAGTAATGGCCGGTGACACCCGAGTGAGTTTTGTAATTGCTGGTTATTTTCCGCTGTGAGACATGTTATTTATTGTTACGTGAGAGATTATATCGTGATTATGGAGAGGGGTGTTACAAAAGTGGTATTAGAGCGGTACCGCTCTGATGACGAGAAGATAAGTTAAGACAGTGAGCTTAGGACTTGGGAAATATTGGGGAACATTTAGGAGGTACGAGACGACTCATCTTAAAAGGATATTGTGTCTAGTAACGCGAATTGTGTGACAGGTTAGCCTTAAGGCAATTTAATATCTATTGGTTGTGTACGGTAATTTACCGAGTATTTATGTGACATACTGTACTACAGATGTCTGGTGGTACTAGAGGGTGTGGTACTGGTAGAGGTGGAGGCGGTGACCCCGACATTCCAGGAGTTGTTGAGACGGTTGCAGCCGTTCTTGCATAGCTGGGTACTCAGATAGGAGGAGCACCAGCCCACCCACCACAGCCCAGGGAAACGAACTGGCTGAAGTCAGTTGGCGAGACCCGACCACCTACATATTCAGGGGAACCAGACCCCGTAGCTTTGGAGCGCTACATTGTTGAACATGAGAAAGCTTATGAAGCTTTACAAGTACCTGACGACAAGAAGGTCGCCATTGCTGCTTCCCATGTGAAGGATGCAGCCAGCACTTGGTGGAGGTTGGTCAAGGACCATCACCTGGCTACGCCCGACTTTTTGTGGGCTACCTTTGTAGAGTTGCTGAGAGGGAAGTACTACCCAGCTCACCTTAAGCAGAAGAAGCGCCAGGAGTCCGAGACACTGACCCAAGGAGGTCTGACCGTGAATGAGTATTACACTCGATTCTTTGGTCCGCTGGACTTCATTCCCGGTGTGGATTACTCAGAGACCGTGAAGGTCGAGAAGTTCCGGGGAGGACTATTATTTCGCATTCAGATGGCGATGGGTGCTACCCTCTACACTACCATCCAGGTGCTAACATGAAAGCCATAAAATTCTTTACTTACTACATTACCAATTAACTTTGTGAGAACTTACCAAGGGGATTCCAGGAGTGTTATGAGGCTGCCTCGAGGACGGAGCTAATGCTCCAGACTCGGGAAGAGACTCTTGGGGCAAAGAAGAGAAAGAACCCCGAAGGAGAGTCTGAGGATGGAGGAGCATCATCAGGCAATAGCCAGAAGAAGGGGAAGTAAGAACTTATTCCATTTCAGATTATTTATCATATTAAATACCTTAGGAATGCTGACCCGAAACCTTAAATAGGAAATTCTTTCCAAAGAAAGGGCAGTAGGGTCACCAGGGAACAAAGGGAAAAGAGCCCGTCCTTCAGTTGACCGGCCCAGCTATAGATGCTAAGCCTCTAAGATCTGCACCTCCTAAGGGTGAGAACACCTACCTCTTAAATTGAATTGTGACCTTAACCTTTAAATCATCAGATTGTAACTTAAACTTACTACCATTAGGCACCAGACAGCCCCAGCGCCATTTTTACTGTAAGCGTTGTGGGAAAGACCATCCTGGGGTCGATTGCGAAGGCCGCAAAGTTGTCTGTCGGTGCTGCAAGAAAGAGGGCCATAGGAATTCGAGTGTTGGATGAACCCTGAGAGCCGTAACTACATGCCACCAAAGAATACTTAGAAGACCTCAGTTGGAGGATCTGGAGTACCACGAGGCAGTCAGGATGGCCAGACATCTACTGATGCTGGAGCCCTGAAGGGCAAGGGAGTAGATAAGGCAGGAGTACCCTAACTCCATGAGACCGCTGGTGGAAGACTTGATTACTATGTTGTATATTTACTTTGGATGTTAGACAAAGACTTGTTATAAGTATGTGGGAGTGTGTCATTGACCACTCGCCTTTTGTGTAAGACTTTGGGATTAGTTGTGTGTACTCAGTACCAATAAGCTTTAAACCGTGACGGATATATATGAACAGGATGTTAATGCTTACATTATCATGTAGCCATACTAGACGACACAGAGTCAATGAGACAGGGGATTACTGAACTAGAATTTCCACCTGTGGCGCACTTGCTATTGCAAGCGCTATGACAAAAAAACCACTGAAATTTCCATCTGCCTTGCGCACTTGCTACAGCAAGTGCAGCAACAGCAATGGCAACAGTAACAACAACTGCAAATGCAACTGCAACAACTACTACTTTTTAGTCTTTTATTATATGTACAAAAAAAATGTTTTTCAAACGTTTTCATACAATCCCTGAGAATAGAAACCTATGCGACTACGGAAGAACCGTTAGTTCAACCACAAACAGGGAAATTATACAACCACTGCGATTGTAAACCACACCAGTTTAATTATTTGGGGACTTTCAGACATGGCTTATTAGCCAAATACCAACAGTGTATACTGGCATTTAATGCTAATCACTACCAGTGATAAATGTTTAGTCCTTATGGACAAGCATACCCTTTGTAGATGCACCACCGTCAGTGAGGATGGTTGGGAAGTGGAGAGCCAAGTTGCTCAAACTATTATGCAATCTGCAATATATCCAATTAAACGAATGAGGGAACAAATATGAACTATGGAGGTGATATGATCATGATAAACAGGAAGAAAAGGAATATGTATTGTACTCAGTGAGACCGAGTTAGGAGAACCGGGTTTGCTAAATGTAGCACGATTTTACTTACACCGAGCTAAATAACGCCGGTTAATGACACGAATTACTACTGATGCCTCCAGGGCAATAGCACTTATTACCAAATAACCGATACCATGAACTATTAAACAAAAAAGGGGAAGAAGAAGAGAAAAGAAAACAGGATATCCATCAAAGGGAGATTGACAACAGAATACTTCACAATAACCGTGTGACAGACATTACCAGTTTACTAAACGAGACATGGGACGACCGCACTCCGTTAGGAGCATGTGGGCCTGACAGACTTATTTATGAGTTAGTTGGGTAAGTAGTAATGTATCAGTACGGTACCCCATGCAAGTAGACAAGTAGTGTTAGGAACACGAGAAGTAGTCAACTCCGTACTACGGACCGTAAGACAGATTACCTCGAAGATGGACGAGAAGAGCCGCAGTTAAACCAACGGGCTAGGAAAAAAAAAGAGAACCTTCAACAGAGAACAGTGGACAGTATACAGAGAAGATAAAGGAACCGTTCAAGGACAGGAACCAAAAAAAAAAGCAACAGGAAAACCTATTATGGACGAAAATATGTAGAATCCTCATAAGGATCGAGTAAATTCTTGCAATCCAGAGGAAATCTACCAAATGATATGGACATAAACGCGTGATTACGCAAGGAGAAAAGATAAAGCTATATGATAGCAGATACCTTAAGCAAGGAACAGTGGATTTGGAATGTACCACTCATAGGATAATTCGCACATCTTTTCTGTTTGACTCATTGGATATTAGCTGTTGAGCGTTTACGCCTCTGCACTCTGTATGACTGAGTGTTTTGGTATTGCACTCGTGCAGTTATTAATCTAGTGGGAATGCAGAAAGATAAAGTGGATATCAACACGAGTGTGTTAAAAAAAAAAAGAAAGAAAAGAGCTATAACAGTGTGTTACTCCAGAACAAAAATACCAAGAGACATGGATGACAAACATCATCCTTGTGGACATATAGGCTGGTACGTCTTAGTATTACAAAGACAAGTGCAAAGAGCACTAAGTACTAACAGTAGCCAAATGTCATATTACATCTCAAACTGAATGTCAGCGAGAGAAAACACACGCATATATGCTAGTGATCCAAACGAGTGGATTCACAGCAAGGAAAAAAAAGAAAGGCAAATTGAGCCTATGTTCATGGGTCTGCACCTCATACGGAGCGAGTGGGCCCATTAGAATGAACTTGGGAGAGAGCACAAATAGATTAGTGCCTCACCCTTTATGTATTGTGGAGCCCAGAAGGGCTAGAGTCATACCCGTCTCTCTGATATGAGGATAATCCACGAGTTGGTAAACTCTTCGAGAGCCAAGTATCCAGCGCTCCTTGTTGAGCGGCTGTGGTATACTTGTGGGGTACGGGGGCGTAACCCTTTTTAAGGGGGGTAAGCCTCTTGGCTGTGCACATGTGTGCACTAAATTTTGTTTGATTAGTATGCATTGCATACAAAGAATTGGTGGTGTGCGGGGCATACGAGGTTTGTTTGGTTGATATGTGAATTGTTTCGTATGCATGGCATACAGTGAATTGGTTTTGTTGGTTATGGTTGGTACGCGGGGCGTGCGTTGATTGGTTTGTTTGTGTGTAATGTACACTTGTATGTATGTATCTTACGAGATACTTGTATGAATGTTGTGTTTACACCATGAGTGTGACACTTTTCTTATGCTATTTGTGATATGTATTCATATTGCTTTATAGAATGATTACATATGGTATCGCCTAGATACGAAATGAATCATTAGATATGGAATTCGGAACAATGGAATATTATGGACACCTCAGGGAGGTTGTCAGGGTTGGTAGAACTGATAGGAAATAATGGTGCTGATGGATCACCTATATCCATATATGATTGAACTAACGCCACAAAGTGATGGCTATGTGCTGTATAGGCACAACACGATGTGTGTAAATGATATATCACATAGATATACATTATGGGAATAATGGGTAGTTATACATTTATATACTTACCTATTGGATTGAGAGACTTCGGGACGAAGTCTTTTTAAGGGGGGTAGATTGAAATACCCCAAACTTATAAAACATGGATTAAATATCTAATCACATTAATTAAGGCCTAAACATGCCTTAAAAGTCAACTGAGAACAACAGTGGTCAACACAAAACGAGATGTTGCACCCTTTGACTGTTTAGGGTAAATAAATACCCAAATGAACTACTTAGGACCTAAAAATTTGTCCTAAGCATATTAACACATTACTAAACATATTACAATTGTTGGGAAACACTCCAACACAAAGAAAAAGCACTTTCATGCTTCAAGGTCAAAAAGGGCAAAAATGTGCTCTAAGAAGCCTTAAAGGTCTAATGACCTCTAAATGATATAAAATTGGATACCATGATCAAATATCATGTAAGGAACACCACAAAACCGTTGTCAAAGAAAACAGAGCTCAGAAACACCTTGTGACACAAAAAGTGCACTAAAACTCCTTAAAGCACGTTTTTGTGTAATCGCCTTCTAAATTGGTTTTAAATGGGCTAAAAGGTTATAAATACCTTTAAATATAATAAAATATCATATTATATGATATTAGGAATTTAATTCCAGAAATTTACGAATTTTTACAAATTTAATATTAAAATATTAATAAAACCCTAATGTGGGGCCCGTTTGGGTCAACATTGACTAAGTTGGTCAATGTTGACCATTGACCACGAAATGGACTACATAAAATCAGATAATTAAGTCTCTTAACAGACCAAGAGACAAGACCCATGTGACAATTTAATATACACCTTACTTTTACATAAAATAACAAAAAAAACATACTTTACCTTATAAAACAAAAAGGTGGTCTCCACTTGCCTTCCCATGTGAGAGCCAGCCGAATGGAGCCTCTCCTTTCCCCTTGTTACACGGTGCTCCAAGCTCCAAACAAGAACAAGACAAATGTGGTGAGTCACATATTCATTAATTGCTTAAAGTAACATATTAGTCCATTATTCATTCAAATTTGAATCAAATAATTCACCCACTCCCTCTTATCATGGACGGCTGCCTTTTCCCTTGTCTCCACTGACTGAGCTTCAATTATTCAACTCCAATCAGCCTTGGTGAGTCATCAATTCACTAAAGTCATAAAAAATGCAAAAAAATGTGTTTTAAGCCAAAATTAGGTCATTTGCCTCATTAGTCCCATTCCAAACGTGGGACTCCTTGCCAAACTCTCTCTTTGGCTCCTCTACAACCGTAGGTAAGTTTCCAAACTCCATTGGAGAGAGCTCAAGCTCTAGGTAAGCTCCTAAGGCATAAAAATGCCCATTTTCTTCATCTTTCTTTCCTTTTTGATTGATCTAGACTCCAACCTTTTCTATACATCTATGTAGAGTGTCTTGGAGGTTAAAGAAGAAATATTTTCGGCCATACCCAGATCTAAGGAGGAAAGTCCAAGTCTTGACCATTTAAGGTAAAAATGTGCTTTAAGCTCATATCTTTTGATTCCCTTCAAATTCGGCTGTGAAACTTTGTTCCTAGCCTTATTTTCTTCTCCTTTTCATGTAGATTCAGTTGGTATACCAAGATCTACAAGGAGTAGCTAGATCCAAGCCAAAAACACCATTTTTGGCATCTTAAACAAGGTAAAACTTAGCTATCTTCCAAGCTAATTCACCACGGTTTTACACCTTGTTCTTGAGAGTGTTTTGATACTCTTTCTCTTCTGGAAAAATAGGGCCGAAGTAGATCTATATCAAGCTTGAAGATCTAAGGTAAAAATCCATGATTTTCATGACTTAAATTACTTCTTATGGTTAGATCTTTCTTGGAGACTAACTAGGCCTTGTTTTCTGTTTGAAAACATGTAAGAGAAGCTTTGGAGAAATTCTCCTTAAGGTGGCGAATCCAAACAAGGATTTACCTAAGCTAAATCAAGGTATAAATCACTTAAACATTAACTTTGCTAAGTTAAAATGTTCTAAGCTATTTCTAACATTGTTGCCGTGAGTGAAGAAGTAAAGTAAGGTCATTTTTGACCTTAAAATGTTTAAAGAAATGGGTTAGTAAATTTATCTAAGTGATTAAGTAACATAAATGTCAAATTTAAGACATTATGTGGAAGTTTGGTAATTAAATAAAAATTATATGGTGAGGCCGAGATCTACAAGTATTTTTGGGACATTTATGTGTAATTTATTTTGTGAGCAAATGTTTGTAATAAGGCCATGTATTTTAGGCCATTTTATTTATGCATTTACAAGCTTTTATTTAAGTTTAGGTGATATATAATTATTACCGAAATGAATAAGGGGTTATAGTGTAATTAAATTAAATTAAGGGCTTTATAAAAATAAGGCCGAAAATTAGAGGTTAAAAGGAGTTAAAATAAAGTTTATAAGATTTTATAAAGTTTTGGGGTTAAATGGTGATTTCTAGAAAGTTTGGGTGCAAACCGTAATTATTAGGAATTAATGGTCAAGGAAATATTAAGGAGGTCAACCTTGACCATATGCTAGGTTTTGACCAAAATAA
This sequence comes from Limonium bicolor, assembly GCA_023374045.1. Lineage (NCBI taxonomy): Eukaryota > Viridiplantae > Streptophyta > Magnoliopsida > Caryophyllales > Plumbaginaceae > Limonium > Limonium bicolor. The sequence goes on from CM041778.1 coordinate 201,053,390, forward strand.
ATAAGTTAGATAACTTATTTAAGGTTTTATAATAAGATAAGTATCTTATGGTAATATTTTTATAACATATGTGGTAGATATGTTATTACCAAAAAAGTAAGGGTGTATAATGGTATTATAAACACCCATGAGCTATTAGGAATTTTTAGGAATTTATTGGGTTGTTTTTGGAATTAAAATGAACTATATATGTATAATATATAGTTATTATGTCATTATGACACTTTGGAGAAATATAGATGGTGGAATGGTAAATACCAAGAGTATATGGGTTAATAAGGATATTTATAACCCTTTGGTGAAATTTGGAGATTTTTAGAATTATATAAGAGTATTTATTAAGATGTGTATAATATATGGTTTTAATGATATGGTAAAACTATATGTTAAATAGGGCCAAATGGCAATTATGGAATAGCACAAGGGCTGTTGGGAATTTACAAAAAATAACCATTGGTTATGCTCTTTTATAAGTTAGAAATGTTATATTAAATGGTATATTAACATGGTAAAAAGAAAGGGGTGATTTTAAATAAAGGAAATTATGGTTTATGGAAAAGAATAAGATTTTCCTAAGGTGCCTAAGAGGCAATAATAAATAGTTTTGCATAAAAACTAAAGGGTATAAGTTAAAGGGAAATAAAAATATCATATCAAATGGTATTAGTATTTTGGTATAACATTACATAATGTTATGTGGTCAAAAAGGGAATTTAAATAAATTCAAGGGCTATACCGGATATTTAAGAATTGGAAAATGAATTTTAGACTATGGTCTACTATGTTATAAATGTTATGACAGTTATATGGTATTAAGGTGGTTTTAATGGAATTAATATAAGGAAGGATATTCACATTAAAGAATGTGACAAACTATAAATAAATGGGATTTATAAACTAAGGTATTTATTGAATAAACCTTAGGAGTTGTAATTATACAACATAAAATGTTACTCTTGTTAGGATAAGAATCTTAATATAAGTTGTATGATATAATACAACTAATGGGAATAATCATCTAATAAAAGATGATAAAAAGTAACATAAAATATAAGTGTTTATTAAACTCATGGGAATTACCTACGTGGTGAATATATACATACACAAGGATAATGTATATAAGGTGGATATATGTTTTGGTTGGAAACCATATGATTTAATGGTGGTGGTTATTAAAAAATATATAGTTATGAACTATAAGTTATGAGTTTTGGATGGTGGGAAAAATAATATAATATAATAAATGATACAATATAAAAAAAAATAATACGATATGATATAATCATGCATGCATACATGCAACTATAGGTTATGTACCTATGTTTATTGGTGGATGAGATTAAAAGAAATATAGGGAATTAAACTTAACAGTTGAAATATTTTGACGTACGCGTTTAAGTAACAAAACCGACTGTTTGAGAGAAACCCGTAACAAAACTGTAGAAAACAGGGGTGAACTGTCGGGGTTACTTATTATTCGGAAATACCGGATGTAGTTAGTCATGGAGACTGACTTATAGTTTTATTACCGTTTAGAGTATACTTCTGACAAGGACGCTTGACGAGCTAGCGGACTACACGGAGCATAGGATCTTGCTGATTCATACTCCACCGTAATACAATCAGGGTGAACGGTATGTAAAGGGGTTTGATCCGAGTTGTCCTAAGGTTGCTCCCTGGGCTCGGATTTGGTTGATATAACTTGTATGTTGTTATGTGTCTCTTATTGTCTCTGAGGGCTTCCTCAGTTCAGACTTCTGTGTGATCTGTGACAAGATTGATTGTCTGAATGTGTTAATTAATATGCATGAATTGTATATTTATAGCTGCTTATTATTTACTGTTGTTGAGTTAACAGTATCGGTTCATATATATGAACCAATATATATAAAACGAACTAGCGGCTATGGTGCTATCTTATATGAGATATAAGGAACGTAAGTAAAACGTTGTAGCACTATGATATAACATATACATATTATCTGAGACTTTTGTACGGAGCATTGGCCTTTTCTATACGCCGCTCTCGTATCTAACACTGGATCCCGAGTTTACAAACTCCGGATTGGACTAATGACCTTAGTCTGCTGTGTTAGAAAATTTGGTAATGCGATGCGATGGTATAATTAATTAATTAATGGAATGGAAGTAAAGCCAAGAGGATATGGCTCTTGGTGCGCGCTGTGATCACAAAAACGATACCAATATGTCCGCGTACGGGTCCGTAAGTATCAAGAAAATTTCCCGTGAGCTAGATGGCTCGTTGGTCGGAGACTCTACCGTTGGAGTGGCTACTGCCGTGGGTGACCCCCATAATATATGGGTAACTAGAGACATGTCGTTTTAACGAGACATTGTCACTAGGTATAACTGAACAACTAAAACAATTGAGACTTATACAGTGGCGAACAATACCATGGATGAGACTTAATACTTGTTTATTATTCTCGTTGTTTCGCTTTGTTTTCATTGGTTATACTTGTTATTTTATTGTGTTGATGGTTGGATGGAGCCTACGAGGCTAAGGTAAATTAAATATGAAAACTGTACGCTACGGCGTATGTACATTGTACATTATATTGTTATTACTCGATACGTTCGATATATAAATGTTGTATGGAATTAAATGAATGTTTGGATATTTGGATGGATGGTTGAATGTTTATGGATACTTGGATGGATGGTTAAATTTATTATGCATGTTTTATTACAGTATTGAATATATCTGTAAAATGGTAAAGCGTGAAACCGATCTAATAATAAGATGGTTAAAATGACAAGTGACCATTAGGGTCCAGGCCCGGCATACTCAGCGTCTATCGCTGATACTACACCATTACAGGTTGTTGATCATTGTCGGAGCTGAAGAGCAGGAACAAGGTAATTGGAGATGTTGTATAGCAATGAAGATGGTGTATGGTCTTATGGTAAGGTTGTGTATTTTCAGGTTTGGGTAGACGCTCACTTGTCGATGTTTATGATTTATGGATTTAGTATGATGTATAGGAATTTCTCGTTATCACTGCGGTTAGCAGTTTGTTTATTTTGGAGGTTGGATGTAGTTTGGCTACATTGCTCACATGGGCGAGTAATGGCCGGTGACACCCGAGTGAGTTTTGTAATTGCTGGTTAGTTTCCGCTGTGAGACATGTTATTTATTGCTACGTGAGAGATTATATCGTGATTATGGAGAGGGGTGTTACACCATCGCCCATAGTTCAACTCAACGAGTGGAAACCAGTTTGCCCAACAAGCATCAATCAAAAGACAGAGTCTGGTTGTGGTCGATGAGGTTATCAATATAGGTAGAGCTTTGTCCTTCGTGAGCGAGAGTTCTTCACATTGACAAGAGAGTTCCTCCACCGACCTTTGAAGGGGATATCCCATAGGATAGGCACAAAGTGTGCAGAATTTGTAGAAAAGGAACCAGATTAGGATGAAGGTACCAATGTAGTTGGTCGTCAAACGTGGCCAAAGAAGGGGAGACGCAGGCGGATGAAGAGCTCGAAGAAGAAGTGATGGCAGATTGTGGCATTGAGTATCATGTGAAATCTGTGGAGCTTAAAGGAGAGTGAAAGCTTGGGACAAACCTGATAAAGGTGGCCAACGTGTCTAAATAGAATCGGAACCAGTTGGAACTTTGGAACCAGAACCGCATGTTACCGAAGCAAATCCGAATACACATTTTGAGATTCGGGACCGAACCAGAACCGACCCGAAACAAGAATCGCCTTAGAACCGGTTAGAACCAAAATCGGTACAATTGGTGTAAGGATGATTACGAAGAATGGAACCGGAACCGATGGAACCGCCCCGACGGTTGAAACAACCACTAATTTCCGCCTCCTCTTATGAAAATAAAAAAAATAGATTTTTTTTGAAAAACAAAATCAAATTTGGAACCGATTCTTTAACCAAACCGGTAAAGAATCGGTAATAACCGGTTTTTGACCGAATCCGAAGCCAAATACACCCTTAGGAACCGAAATTGGAACCGGAACCGCCCTTGAACTGCCCCTGATCGGTTTTGAATCCGAATACACTTGTTTTGAAACCTGAACCGGTCAGAACCGGAGCCGTAGCCACCTTTAAAACCAGCTGAAGAACCATATGATTGGGTTCATTAATGAATATTAATGAACTGAAAAAACTACGTGACAGTTGAGGAAAAAGAGGAGGGAAACATGTAGGTATATTAAAGAGGCTTGGCCTGGGAAAAAAGCATCAAAATAACAAAAAAAAAATCTAAATAATAACACTATTTTACAAAATAAATACATATATTAGCCTACCTCTAAAACTAATTCTTCAAATAACACTATGGGAGAAATCGTCATTTCAAAAGACGATTTCACTTATTCACCAGATCACATCAGCGTCCTAGTCAGCAAGCGAGAAAATAAAGAAATTGTTTATTCAAAAGATGACTTTAGAAATCATCTCTTGAAAAGACAATTTCACCTTTAACTATAACTTAAATCATCTCTGGAAATGGCGATTTCAACTTTAACTAAAATTCTAAGTGTTGGAGCACCACAGATAGACGCATAGTTTATATAATTAGAAATCATCTTTTCAAAAGACGATTTTAAAGTTATCTTTTCAAAAGACGATTTCTTCATTTTCTCGCTTATTGAATATGATGTTGATGTGGACTGCAGATTAAATGAAATCGTCTTTTCAAGAAACGATTTCAACTTCTAAAATTAATAAAATCATCTTTTAAAAAGACAATTTCTCACAGAAGAGCTATTTTAGGAATTAGTTTTAAGAGGAGGCTAATAAATTTGAATATTTGTTGAGAAGGAGGTTATTTTGGATTTTCAGTCAAAACAACATGATCAAGTTGGAGAGATTACAATACTATGTTCTGAATAAAGAATGCTAAAGTAGTACTATATGTGTTTCAAGCCAAGACTCGTGGTTTGCAGACTCTTTTGACTAAACAGACCGGCGCATACATCTCGAAGTTCAAAGACTGCAACTGCTGGAACACGCGTCAATCGCTTAGTTCGGCTATCCAATTTCCCATGTTACTCGTCTTCGGCTCATTTGCGGCACCGCACACAGAGAATGCCCCCAAGTTTATTTGGTAATTTTTTGTACGGTAAAAGAGAAAGGAACAAAACTGGGAATATCATTTTTCGCTGGGATGGTCGTTTTCTTGAAGGTTTTCAAGACATAGCCAAACCCGAGCATAGACCTTTCTTTCTACTACGGGAAGGTCAACCATTGCTCCTTAGTACTGACTTGACTACCCAGGAGCATTACTCTTTTTTTTCTTTCTATTGTTGGGGAACCCGGTAGCGTTACTCCGTTAATGTATAGCTGTGACATATTAGTTGCGGCAAAAGACAACAAAACAATTATAGAAGCTGTAAAAGATGCTAGACTTTGTGGACTTATTATCGACCAAAAGATCTACTATCTCCGTCATGTCATAAGTGTTTCATTTATTTTTTAGCACACTTTTCCACTTCAATATTAAATATATAAGATAAAATAATTTTTTAATTTTTTTTACAATATATAGTTTTTCACATAAGGATTCCATTATAAAAAAAATTATAAAAATATATTATCTTTTTTTTTTTTGAAAAGAAATATGATATGATATTAAGAGAGCAGTTTAAGTACAATCTCCGGCATGGTCGCCGGAGTCCATGAACCCGAGGTCTGTGTACGACGGGCATGGTTAGCTAAAAGATGCGCATAAATATTTGCCTCTCTAGAAACATAAAACCATGATAAATCTTGAAAGGCTCCAAGACGGGCTAAAATGCGATCCAAGATAACAGTGGTGGAAGGCAAGAGGCCGGTATTGGATCCCGTTTGCAGATATTGAATGAGCCCTTTTGAATCCGATATGATCCGGAGAGAGGCTATCCCTGACTTCATTGCTTCAAACACCGTAGCTTCAATAGCTCGTGCTTCTCCTCCCGCAATATCCATTGGCTGCGTGAGGCAGAAACTACCCGCGGAAGTCAACTGAGAACGAAATCGCCCTACCCATGCAATGCCCACACGGTTATGGGTGTCCAAACTTGCATCTGTAGAAAACTCGTGCCACATTGGATAGTTCATGCGATGCTGATGAAGCGCTTGAGAGCTGGTCTGATCAGAGGCCTGAGCTTGATGGAGGTAAGTAACCGCTTGACACCAACCGTACTCAAAATTGCTACATGACCATGACGTGCGACAACGCGCAGACCCAGTGCCACAAAACAAACTATTTTGGTCACCTCTAATCGTGGCTTTTGCTGAATAAACTAAAGAGCCAGTTTTGGAACTCCTGATCAGTTCGAATATGTATGGGTAGATGAAAACTGAATTGTGACCAAAGCGCACGGACAGTGGGGCCACCCATAGAAAGCAAACATAGTTTCGTTGGAGTTGCACAGACTGCAGGTGTGGGCAGGTCTACCCGAATACATCCCTTATAGCAACCTTGCATGCAATCTTGGACGTAATGAACTTCCAAGATAAATTATTATCTTACATGTTAAAGATTGAAATCAAACGAAACACAACTCAAATGTAATGGAGTGGGGGAGGAGGATATTTAATCAGAGATCTCTTTGGCTCCGTTCGCCGCCAAGCTTATACAGGAATCGTGCTTTATGGGCCCTTTTATAAAGCTTTGACTAAGGTTGACTGGTTTATAAGTTGCAGCTTAATCTTGGCATGTGGCTTTATAATAAGGTGGGTTAGGCTGCGTTTTGTTTTTTCCCGCTCGTTTTACATCTTCCACCTACGAATGTAATTACATCGATGCCCTCATACTTTAGGCATGAATTACAGTAATGCCTTATTCAATTTTGCGCCAGCATCAGGTATTGTGGTTGACTGTCCTTCTCCCCCAAATCAACAGCCGTGTGAGGCATCAATATTCCTCCTCAAACCTCCTCATTTCTTCAATTCTGCAGTTTCCGCATATCTATGGAGCTCTGGTAGGCATTCTCCACTTCATCATCCACGTCTGCAGGCGTTATCTGCCACATACAAACAAAAAAGATCAGAAAAATGGAGATAACATTATGGTCTCGAAAAGTAGTAGAGAACCGAGGAGTGAAACTGATTCAGGTCGGAACATTAACCACGCATGTTATCTGTAGCTAATGGTTTTGTTGATAATAGTACCCGTTACTAAAGTAACGGCTAGTGTGTCTTTAGTGTTAGTATATAACTGCATATATCCTTCTGATATATATAGTAATATACTCTCTGTAACCCGCGTATACATACAATTCTATTCTGTATCGTGTATTACTAAAGTAATAACAGAGAATACTATCTTTCGATATGGTATCAAGAGCCTAGTTATTTTTTCCTTTCCAAGATTAAGCGAGAAATCAAGATCGCAACACCGGTGGAGAAATGACGAACGAAGGCGAAAAACACAACGAGAAAAATGACCCACCCGCAAACACGCTGGACGGGAGTTCGACATCGAACTCAACCCTAGATCCCCAAGATCCCCTCTACCTTCATCCGAATGACAACCCAGGAATGAAGATCGCTCACATTTTCTCTGGGCAAGGATTCGCAGGGTGGAAAAGGGCAGTGACGGTGGCTCTCAAGGCGAAGAGCAAGTTTGGCGTTCTCGACGGCTCCTTGACGGCGCCAGAACCAGGAGATTCCAAGTACAGACACTGGGAAAAATGTAACCATATGGTTATATCCTGGCTCGCACAGTCAGTGTCGCCGGACATCGCCGACGCTATTCTATACTTCTCCGAAGCCGCCGACGCCTGGAGCATGTTATGCGGCCGCTATGAACAGGCGAATCCCACACAGATATACGCATTGAAGAAGGAATTGGGGAAATTAGAACAGGATGAAGATTCCGTCCAAACCTATTATACGAAAATGAGGAAAATTTGGGATGAGTTAGAGGTTCTTGACAAGAGACCTACCTGTTCGTGTAGTGCCAGAAAGGGTTACATCGACCGACAACAACGAGAGAAAACCATGCAATTCCTCCTGGCACTCAACGAAAGTTATTCCAATGTTGTGAGTAACATTCTGCTAAAAGACCCTCTTCCGTCTCTCGATCAAGCCTATTCTCTGATAGTTCAAGAAGAACGAAGAAGACAAATACCAGCTCGCAACGGTACTGCGCCCCAAGAAACCCTAGCTTTGTCTGCAGAAAAGAAGAAGCCGGAACAATTCCAGACGCAGAGAAGAGTTTCGAAACCCCTTAACAAGCAAAATCTATACTGCACAAAATGTCAGAAGAAAGGCCATGCTAAAGAGGGTTGTTTCGAAGTTATTGGGTATCCTGAATGGTGGAAAAAGAAACCCAACACTATTGCGGGAGTTGTTACCAGCGCAGAGAATTCCAGTACGCAGTCGGTGCAAGAAGCTTCACCAATTTCTGGCTTGAATCCTCAACAGTACAACAAGTTGATGAATCTTCTCCAAGATACTCACTCGATAGAGTGCAGTTTTTCAGGTAAGTCAAATCTTGATTCTTTCCTAAGTTACAGCTTAAACACTCAAACTCTTTGTTCTACAATAGACTCATGGATTGTTGATACAGGAGCTTCTGAGAATATGTGCTGGAATAGAAAGTTATTTGTTACTATGCATGATTTACCAGAAAGACGTGTGATTAGTATGCCAGATGGTCATGTGCAATCTGTTAACAAATTTGGTAGTGTTAGAATAGGAAATAAGTTTGTTTTGCATGATGTCTTGCTAGTAGAAGCTTTTAAATTCAACCTTATGTCTGTCCGAAAGTTAGCAAAGCAAATCAATCATAGCATATACTTCAATGAACACAATTGTTATGTGCAGGACCATAATTCGAATGAACAATGGGTGATTGGCAAAAGCTTAAATGGTCTGTATGTTCTTGTCGATGCTGCTATGGATAGATTGGTTAATGACAGGGATAAAACAAGCATTAGGTTAGTCTGTTCAAATTCTGTGAAAAGCCAACAAATGGCATGGATGTGGCATACTAGATTAGGTCATGTCCCATTTCACAAATTGCAAACTTTAGAATTGATAACAAAGCATGATATCCCTGAATGTACTGCTTGCGAGACATGTTGTAAAGCTAGATCTGTTAGACAAAGTTTTCCTGATTCTACCATCAAGAGTAAAGCTTGTTTTGATTTGATACATGTTGACGTCTGGGGCCCTTTCAAGGTTCCAACATACGATGGCTATAATTACTTCTTGACTATAGTAGATGACTTTTCCAGGAGCACATGGACACATTTACTTAGGAGAAAATCTGAAGCTTTTTCTGTTCTGCTATGTTTTATCAAACTTGTTGAAAGACAGTTTGATAAGAGAGTAAAAATGGTTAGAAGTGATAATGCCCTTGAATTAGGTTCTAGTAATGAAGGAATAAAATTTTTCCGGGAAAATGGGATAATCCACCAAACTAGTTGCAGTCATTCGCCCCAACAAAATGGGGTCGTCGAACGCAAACATAAATACTTATTAGAAACTGCAAGGGCACTATACTTTCAAGCCAATTTGACTCTTATTTTTTGGGGGGAGTGTATTCGTTATGCAACCTATATAATCAACAGATTACCTTCTAGGGCTATTGACGGTGTCACCCCCTACGAAAAACTATACAGCAGAAAACCAGAATACAAATCTTTAAAAGCCTTTGGTTGCCTCTGTTATAAAACCACTGTCAAAAGCCACATGACCAAATTTGAAGCTCGAGGAACAGCTTGTGTCTATATAGGCCTTGCAGAAAATAAGAAAGGTTTTAAAGTTTTAGATCCTAAGACACAAGAGGTTAGTATCAGCAGAGACCTTATCTTTCATGAAAATAATTTTCCTCTCCATGAACCCTCCACCAAAACAGATAAACACCAGTATGAACAAGATACTACTGAAGAATTATCTAGTTTTGTTGATGACGAAACTCTTCCAACTACCACATCTCCACCTGTTTCTAATCCTGTTGATATAGAAAATCCTCCCTTGCCTGCACCTCCTGCTCCTGACCAACACCATCATACTACATCAGAAATTCATACAGATGAAGAGAGACCCAGCCCACCCCACTCTAGCACACCTGACGACTCTGATTCAAATATTACCATCAGACGGTCCACTAGAGAAAGGCATATTCCCACCCATCTCAATGACTACTTCCTAGGAGAAGCCCATACACCACAAGAAGATGTGTTCAGCAGTATATTATGTGAGAGGATACAGAACAACAGCACATCAACCAGAAATTGTCTATCCGAATCTGTTGTTGATATTTCTGCTAATACTATTTTTGATATTACCTCCCTATCTGCTACCTCACACTCTTTCTTGACACAAACACATATCCTGAAGGAACCAAAGTCATACAGAATCGCTTCTAGGTACCCTCATTGGGTTGAGGCTATGAAACAAGAATTCCAAGCTTTAAAGAATAACCAAACTTGGACTATTGTTGACCAGCCCCCAAACAGAAGAATAATAGGATGCAAATGGGTTTTTAAAACCAAATTAAAATCTGATGGTACCTTAGAGAGACATAAGGCTCGGTTAGTTGCAAAGGGGTACACTCAAAAATATGGTGAAGATTATTGGGAAACCTTTTCTCCCGTAGTTAAAATTACTACAATCCGCACCCTAGTTGCTGTTGCTGTCAAGAAACATTGGGAATTAAGCCAACTTGACATCAACAACGCATTCTTACATGGTGACCTCGAAGAAGAGGTCTACATGGAAATACCCGAAGGGATGAAAGAAATATACAAAGGAAAAGTGTGTAAACTGCACAAGTCATTATATGGTCTCAAACAATCTTCAAGGCAATGGTATGAAAAGCTCTCTGTTTTTCTCAAGTTACAAGGGTATGTTCGATCTGAAAACGATTATTCCCTATTTGTTAAATATGATGGCAGTTTTCGTACTTTTCTTGGGATATATGTTGATGATATAATAATGACTGGAAACAATCATGATGAAATAACCAACCTCAAACAGAAACTGGATCACCAATTTAAAATCAAAGACCTTGGTAATTTAAGCTATTTTTTGGGGATGGAGTTTCTTTATGTTGCAGGTGGCATTCTTCTCACACAAAGTAAGTATGCAACAGACTTAATCGAGGAATACCTCCCTACAGATTCTGGTATAACTTCTGTTCCCTTACCTACTGGAATTAAGCTTGACAGATTACAAGGCACTAAGTTGGCTGATCCCAGTTACTATCGCAGATTAATAGGTAAGGTTAATTTCCTCACTAATACACGGCCTGACTTAGCTTTTCCTGTGCAGCATTTAAGTCAGTTCATGCAGCACCCACAAGAAGCGCATCTTACAGCAGCATTACACCTTCTGAAGTATATAAAGGGCACAGCAACACAAGGAATCTTCTACAACAATAAACCCAGCTTGGACCTAATGGCATACTGTGACGCAGATTGGGCGAGCTGTTCGATAACAAGGAAGTCTATCAGTGGATACATCATCCTCCTTGGAGGCACTGCAGTAAGCTGGAAATCAAAGAAGCAGGAAACAGTTGCTCTTTCCACAGCAGAATCCGAATACCGTTCACTTCGAAGGGTAACTACTGAACTGACATGGCTAACAAGATTGTTGCACGAGTTAGGAGTGACCGACGTTGAACCCATAAAGGTCCACTGCGACAACAAGGCAGCTATTTTTATAGCCCGCAACCCGGTCTTCCATGAGAGGACCAAGCATATTGAAGTGGACTGCCACCTTGTTCGGGAGAAGCTTCAGAGTGGACTCATCACACTAAACTACATTCCTGGCCAGCAACAGCTAGCTGACATTCTAACCAAACAACTTCCAGCACGCGAGTATACTCGATTTCTGCAACACACAGGCCATCATACAAACTACAACACTTTCGCCAGCCAGAAGAAACAGGGGGAGTGAACTACTGCATTGCTCACGGTTTTTCTTCAATCTGTATTCTTCTTACACACTGAGCAAGAATTGGTTGTTATCCACCTACTTCTTGAGGGGGAGTGTTGAGAATATGTACCCGTTACTAAAGTAACGGCTAGTGTGTCTTTAGTGTTAGTATATAACTGCATATATCCTTCTGATATATATAGTAATATACTCTCTGTAACCCGCGTATACATACAATTCTATTCTGTATCGTGTATTACTAAAGTAATAACAGAGAATACTATCTTTCGATAGTTTGAAGCAAAACTACTGATGCAAACCCTAGAATGTACGAGGAAGAAAAGTAGTATGCAGTGAAGGAACAGCGCAAAAAACTCAGTTAGAGGGTGTCGGTGAAAATGGGGTACTTTTGTAAAAGCACATAAAAGTAGAAAACAAAATTACAGCTAATAAACGAACAGCAATACTCACAAGCTAGGAAAATGAGTCTGCCCACAATCTTCGATAAATCTAGCTTGAACAAGTAGAAGCTCGGCGGCGAACGGGGCCTTTCTCTCTATTCGAGCTTCTTCAATTCCATAAACTCTGCCTACCTCTTTCGCTCTTTGATTTCATCAAACGAGAATTGTACAACTGCTGCAGAACAAGCGATCACAAATAAGTAGAATAAAGGAAAAGAGATGAATTCGAGCCCTTTACTCCTGGAAGAACCCATCAGGATGGCTTCCATCCTCGAGCCTTCTAAACCTGTAACAATTTGCCAAGTTTTTGTTCTTATTTTCCTTCCGCTTTGTTCATACTCAATCAATTGCTTTATTTAATCTTGGTTCATACTAGATTCGTCTTAATTTGTGTTGAACAATCTTGCCCCTGTTGTGTCTGCAGAGTTTCTTCCCTGCCCTTACGAAGATAGTGGGCACTCTCGGCCCAAAATCTCGCTCTGTAAAGATCATTTCTAGCTGCCTAAAAGCTGGGATGTCGGGTAATTTTTCCTAATAAAACTGTGCAATACATGCATTGCAATTTTTATGCATATATACTCAGATAAGGCCTGATTCCTGATCTAGCATTTCTTCCTCTTCTGATCATATGCAGTTGCCCGGTTTGATTTTTCATGGGGAGATGCTGAATTTCATCAGGAAACCTTGGACAATCTCAAAATGGCTATCAAAGTTACCAGCAAGCTGTGTGCTGTATATATATCACTTTCCTCTGATTTCCGCTCTTTGTTATCTATCTATGCTACCCATTTCGTGAAATTACAATAGCCCCGTGATATATAACACTGTTGTTCGATTTAGTGATGTGTGGTGGTATACACAACTGAATGAGAATTAGTTTTTTAATGATGAGTAATGTTTCACCACCTTCCACTACCATAGAAAACATCCCTATACCAGCTGCCTACCCAAGCAAAAACAAAAATGGGCAGCACCGTGATGAGTATTTGATTATATTCGAATTTACACAGGTGATGTTGGATACAGTTGGCCCAGAACTGCAGATTGTTAACAAGGCCGAGCAGCCCATTGTACTCGAAGCCGAATCCTATGTCGTTCTCACCTCTGATCAAACTCAAGAAGCCTCTTCTAAGTTGCTCCCTACCAACTTTGAGGGTCTCTCCAAGGTTTGAATTTCCACTTGTTCAATTGGCAAATGAAATTATGCTTTTGGATGGCAGTAGGTAAGAAGTGATAAAAAAAGTTCATTTCTCTACAGACATAACTGTGATTAATTATCGGTGATAAACCTCAAGCTCTTTCACTTTCATGTATATCATGTAATGTTTGTAGGCTGTAAAGAAAGGGGACACAATTTTCATTGGCGAATATCTGTTCACTGGAAGTGAACCTACTTCAGTATGGTTGGAGGTAACTTTTTTTAATATATATTGATTAGAAAATGGGTTTTTTTTAACAGCAAGAGGTTGATGTTTGAGGATATATGTTTGTTATTTGCTTGCTTCATTCTGATTGATAGAATGTAATCGTCTGCCTTCTCATTAATCACAAGAATGTTTATATAATACAACCTATGCACAATTACTAGAGATAATATCTTAACCAACTCAAGATAGAATCTCAACAACTTAAATACATATATATCAGCCTAATAATATACATAATTATATACGGCTAACATCAATTACTAGAGATAATATCTTAACCAACTCAAGATAGAATCTCAACAACTTAAATATATATATTATAGCCTAATAATATACATAATTATATACGGCTAACACTCCCCTGCAGTCGAAGCGGGGGAGGATCGAACATGAAGACTGGACCGAAAATCTTCAAACAGAACCCGAGGGAGGCCTTTGGTGAAAATGTTTGTGAGCTGGTAGCGAGAGGGAACATGATGAACACGGACCTCACCCTTGGTGACCTTCTCACGAACAAAATGAATATCAAGTTCAATGTGCTTCGTCCGTTGATGATGAACCGGGTTGCCGAATAGATAGATAACACTAACATTATCGCAATAGACAAGAGTAGCCTTGGGCACAGGACAGAACAACTCGAGTAGGAGATTGCAAATCCAACAAGTCTCAGACACAACATTAGCAACCCCCCTGTATTCGGCCTCCGCACTTGTTCGGGATAGAGTATGCTACCGCTTAGAAGACCAAGAAACAAGATTGGAACCAAAGAACACATAGTAGCCTGAAGTTGAACGACGTGTATCTGGATAGCCACCCCAATCGGCATCTGTGTACGAAACAAGATCGAGAGAGGTGGAAGGAGCCAATTGCATGCCTAGTAGAAAGGTCCCCTGGATGTAGCGAATGATGCGCTTTAGTGCCTGCATGTGAACATCCCGTGGAGCGTGCATATGGAGGCACACCTGTTGAACTGCATAAGAAATGTCTGGACGGGTAATAGTAAGATACTGCAGGGCACTAGCAAGACTCCGGCAGAGAGTAGGATCCGAGTACAACGGACTGTCCGGTGAGGCACCCACCTTGGATTTGGTATCAACAGGGGTGGGACACGGTTTGCAGGACCCCATATCAGCACGAGCAATGATCGCCTCAGCGTACTTACGTTGAGACAAAATAGACCTGCACCAGAGCGTGTCACAGCAATACTGAGAAAATAATGAAGAGGACCAAGATCCTTCATAGCAAACTCCGAGCTAAGGGTAGTGATGATGGACTGTCAAAGCCGCTCAGAAGTAGTAAGAATAATATCATCCACATATAACAGCAGGTATGCCATATCAGAACCATGCCGAAGAATAAAAAGAGAATGATCAGACCTGCTATGAACAAACCCCAGAGTGGAGACGTAATCAGTAGACCTTTGATACCAAGCACGGGGGGCTTGTTTCAGGCCATACAAGGAACGACGTAAGCGACAGACAAAGGTCGGATGTGAAGGATCGCGAAAACCCAATGGCTGATGCATATACACAGTCTCACTGAGATTGCCATGAAGGAAAGCATTCTTGACATCCAACTGATGAATAGACCAGGAGCGAGCGAGAGCAATAGTAAGCACAACCCGGATAGTAGCAGGCTTGACAACCGGACTGAATGTCTCTGTACAGTCAATGCCAACCTGCTGGGACCTGCCATCTGCAACTAGACGAGCCTTATAACGCTCAAAAGAACCATCAGAGTGAAATTTATGACAAAAAATCCACATAGAGCGAATAACATTGACATCAGGAGGACGAGGAACCAAATCCCAAGTTTTATTCTGTATTAAAGCATTAAACTCATCTTGCATAGCCGATTTCCAGTTAGAGTCAGACAAGGCTGCCCAAGGGGAATGAGGCAAAGGAGGAGTGTGAGTAGACAAAAGTAAAAATCTGTTTGAGTTTCACAATCCCATGCTGACTCCGAGTGACCATAGAGTGGCGAGCGGGTGGAGGGGGGGGGGGGGGGCAGGGGATGTGGAGGACGATGGAGCTGTAGTGGGAAGGGTTGAGGAAGTCGGCGCAAGGGGATCCGGAGAAAGAGGCACAGGCGAAGCTGGAGATGGGGAACCAGCTAAGGACGAAGGTGACAAAACTGATGGAGCTGGTGAAGATAGCACATGATGTAGATATGGGGAAACACCAGAGTCAAGAAAAGTGTAAGACGATTTTGATGTGGAGGAAGGGGTTGAGAAAGGAAAGGTAGCCTCATGAAACAAAACATGACGAGAGACTAGAACCTGACCAGTGGAAGGATCCAGGCATAAATATCCCCGATGATTGGAAGGATGACCAAGAAAACACACGGGGTAGAGCGAGGCTGTAGTTTATGGATTGTAGAGGAAGGAATTAAGGGATAACATAGACACCCAAAACCCGAAGATATGAATATGAAGGCTGTTTGAGATAGAGTAGCGAGAAAGGTGAGTGACATTCCAAACGAGGTGACGGGAGAATATTGAGGAGATAAGTAGTCAGAGAGAGCGCATACTGCCAAAAATGTGCAGGGACGGACGAGTGATGGAGCAAGGTGCGCATTATATTATTAATTGTGCGAATCTTTCGTTCAACCTTGCCATTCTGGGAAGAGGTATAAGGACATGAAAACCGAAAATGCATGCCGGTAGATTGTCAAAATGAATGGAAAGTAGAATTGTCATACTCGCGCCCATTATCACACTGCAAGTTTTTGATTTTCCGTTCGAAATGTGTTTGTATGTATGTGTAAAAAGACTTGAACACAGAGTAGACATGAGACTTGCGGGAAATAGGAAATGTCCATAAAAAATTTGTATAATCATCAAGAAATAAAACATAATAACGATGTCCTGCTGTAACACCCCTACCGTTAATCCTATGCTTACCGTCTAATCGTCCTGTTAATCCTATCAGTTCGCAGCGGAAATACTACTATTACTACGGCGGGTGATACAACGCCGCTAACCGCCCATACGACTAGCTAGGCTTACCTTACTTACAGTCACGGTCTGATGATCATAGTATACCGAGCTACTAAAACATTGCTTACTGAATACAAAAGATAGCATTCTTACATTACCGGATCACCGAGTATTTAAAGTATTTAATTACATCCCTTTCCAATTGTTCCCAAAAGAATGAGTTTCTACCAACTACTCATCTATACCCAATCTCCGTCCTATCAACATCCAAAAAGGTGTACCCCATGGTACACCGGTTATCAAAAAGCTACAGCCGTGTACTACTTAGTACACCGTTCATAATCCGTTAATTACAATCCAAAAATAAGGCAAAAGAAATCAAGCTACGTCTCTCTACAGTCTTCACCCATCTCTTGTACCTGTGTAGTAAAAACATCGCCCCAAGGGGCTCAGCAAAAGCTGCGCATGAACTCCGCATATACCGCGTGCTAGCTAGGGCATGCCGGCTAATTAAGGTCAAATAGGCATGCGATTCATTTTTATCATACATACATGCTTACATACAACATACATTCACATGCAATACTTCATACAATGCAAGATAACAATATAATAGCACACACACTTACTTACCTTCACCGAGTTAGCCAATTTACGCATCCGGGTTAATCGGAATGCTTGTTACTCCTTTACTCATTACACGATGCTTACACATTCTCTTTCATACTTTACTTTCCCATACTCATTTACTTACTCTTACTTTCTTACTCTTACTCATGTTAAGCCGGTATGGCCTCTGGGCAGGGACTACACCGTCCCACCACCAGGCTTTGGGTGACTCACTAATCCAGGATGCTACCCATTTAAGGGGTTTGGGCCGTGGACCAGTTTAAGAGTCAGGAATTGGAGTCAACCTCTTGTGACTCCGCATCCTCACGCGTGGCCGAAACTATATCGGACTTCTACTCATTCCAATTTATTCACCAATTTAAGTTAGATTGGTTAGCTTGTTAGGAATCAGTTAGAAGTCCAATCACAACGCATTCGGTCACAGTACGAGCATCATACATACACACTCATATTCATTCGTACATTTCATGAATTATACAAACTAAGATTTAAAGACTATACAACAACATACAACACTATATCCACAAGTAAACATGATAACTCCGATTCGTGCAATTATCTTATTTGGTGATCATTTAGCACACAACACACAAATCAGAGTAACCAAGATAGCATACGGGGCATGAGGAATTCATACCGTTCACCGTTGTACTTGTATCCCAACTTTCCTCCGGTGCTCACAAATCAAATCCTATGATACACATGCAATCGGATGATTAATCTAACTATCATTCACTTAATTCGATTACTCTTACGTTTACTAATTCATATTTACTAAGTCTTTGAAGTTCTTATACTTACACATGGTTTACTTTCTTTAAGTTTGTTCCCTTACTTAACATCGGTATACTTACATATATGTACATATGTATATGTGGGTATACATATATATATATATTATTTAATTTAATTTAATTTAATTTTTTTTTGGTAAGACCCGACCGACCTTACAAGTCCGGTCCCAAGGTCAGTTGAAGTCAGTAAGGAATTACGCTGGAAAATTTCAGGGCCGACCGACCTTGCAAGTCCGGTCCCAAGGTCGGTCCATTCCAGTAAGTTACACGACGGAGAATTTTAGCCCGACCGATCTTGCAAGTCCGGTCGTAAGGTCGGTCCATTCCAGTAGGTTGCATTACGGGAAATTCTTCTGGCCGACCGACCTTGCATGTCCGGTCCCAAGGTCGGTCCATTCCAGAAGGTTTCCGTCCTTTGTAAATCTGGGCTCGACCGATCTTGCAAGTCCGGTCCCAAGGTCGGTCCGGTCCAGTATTTGCATTTTATTTCTGTTTCCAGTCCTCTCTTTTACCCATTACTTCCCCATTGTTCCTACACTTATTCCCACATGTTTTAGCACTAATTAAACCTCCTATTACATCCTAGTTCATTCATTAACTCTTTACACATTTCTATACTAATTCACACACATAATTTTCCAAGTTTCATTTCAGCACTTACACTAGTTTTCCCTAGTTGTGTTTTGCTACAAATTTTTGTTCTAACTCTCTCCAACTATAACTCCCTCTCCTAATGTCATTCCTAAAGCTTCTAATGCATTACACACCTCTCCTAACTTACCCCCTAAACTAACTCAATTAAAATCTGTTACAACATATTTTCCACCTAGTTTCTAGTTCACTAAGTGTTCTATTCTTAGGTAAATTTCGCCATAGTCTCCCCTATATTTTTATACTCTCACCACATTGTTTCCTCACACATTAACATCATCTCACCTGTTTATACACAACAACAATACACAAACTCTCATACACCCATAACAACACTAAATCACTCTTAAAAATTCCTGCACATTACATTCAATTCCCGTTTAGGTTTCAACAAGTTTTACATGTCTTTTAAAGGTTTAAAACACTTGTATTCTCCTACACATTACACTACCATTACACTACCATCTTACAATACATATTTTCATTACTAAAATCTGTTACATAAGCATTTACAAAGCTATACAAAGATGAGTATAATTACCTTGTTCTCCCTTCTAGTTTTCTTTTTCTCCTTCCTTCTCCTTCCTTCTTCCTTCTCTTTCTCTCTACCGATTATAGTACTTCAACAAATCTAACATTACAGCCCATACATACACACCATTTCTATACTAAAAACTAACCCTAAACATTATTTAAGCTTTTAATGTAAGTTTTAGGGTTTAGAGATACATTACCTTTCAAGGGTTTATGTAATGCTTGGAACAGCTCAAGAATAATCTTTCCACTCTTTCAAGAATGCCAAAATCGGCTGGGTACAAAAGGAGCAAGCAAGAGTTTTAGCTCAAATTTCGTTTTGCCCTTAAGGCTAGAAAAACAATGGAGTTTCAAGAAGATTTTTACCTCAAAAGAACAAGGAGAAGAAGGTGGTTCTAGTGGTGATTTTGAAGCTCCAAATGCTCCATACCCATGGAGATGAAAGTTCTTGTTTTCGAATTTTGAAAAGATAGAAGTGTTCCCCTTGATGGGAGGAAGACAATGGTGGTATTTTTATAATTTTTGGAGGATGTTCAAGGGGGTTACAAGGGGAGAGAAGTGGGTATTTTTGTGAGTTTGCTCAAGCTCCCATGGCCAACGGTTGGGAGGTAGAAGAAAGGAAAAATCAGAGAGGAGGAAGGGGGGCTGTGTACGTGAGTGAAGAGAATGTGGGTAGGAGAGAGAGAGAGAGTGTGAGTGAGGTAGTAAAGTAGGTTGCTTTTTACTTTTTTAATTCCCTTGTCTTTTGTAAATAAAAAGGGAGTTAAGAGTGTGTGTGTGGGGGATAGAAATCGGCTAGCACACACAACCCACATGGGTTTTAAAATCTTATTTACAATATTGGACACACTAGTTTGAGTTATTTATACTTCTACCCCACAACTTCCCGTTTTTGACAATTTTTACTAATTCCTCATTTTATTGATTTTATTGGTTCTAAAGCTTCACTAATATTTATTAATGATTATTTAGTTGACCAAAATTGTTACGAGTCTATTTGACCCGCTTAAAGACATGTTTCCCCGGTTACCTCGAAAAACGTGCTTTAAGGTTCGTTAGTGCTTTTAAACCATTTTAAGGCTCCGTTTTCTTCGGGATTTGTTCCCCAATGATTATTTACACTTAATTGAGCTTCTAAATTACTTATTAGCCTAATTAATCACTATTTTTAATTACGGGGTATTTCACCTGCTGAGCTCAAAACAGGAGATGTCCAGAGATCACTATGAATAATATCAAAAGGAAAACGAGAAACAGATAACGAAGAAGCAAAAGG
>CM041778.1:201074459-201132161 GCA_023374045.1 Limonium bicolor
TTGAACAACATGACATCAAATAATACCTACTCTAAGATTAGGGCCAAACTGCTCTAAATCCCTTGAGGGAGATCCAACAATCTAGAAGATCATGAACAAACTTACCAAAACTGTAGCAATAGATAGGATGTTCTCATAAGTAACTCTCAGTCTCAGGCAATAGTCTCTATATAGGTTACATACTTGAAGTCCCTAAACAAGAAGAGTGAGACTTACAATAAAACCCATAATTTGATTCAATATGATTTCTACATACTGAAAAAATAGTCAAGAGAATCGTCACAGAGTTTATTTGTTCTCATAAGGTCAAAACTTAACGAAGGAAAATCATGGATCCTAACCCAAACTTGGATAGTCCTTGGGACTTGTTGGAACTAAATTGTTGAGTTCACTCTCTAGGTGTGTTGAGTCATCTAGATAACACCTTCATGGACATAATGAATAGAAGAGGGGTAGGGTTCCCTTGTTGAAGTCTATTCTACCTGGGAAACAACCACTAGGATTCCATTAAGTGTAATAGAATACCTAGGTGTGGTGACAAGAAACCACCCAACCAGAAAACTTATGATGAAATACCAACCCAATTATCCTCAAAGTTCCACCTTATAGAGTCATAAGCTTTATAATTTTCAAGCTTAAATGCATTATATATAAGTTGATAATTTAACAAATTCACCATGTTCGAGGACATATTATGAGTTGATAATGTGCTTGGAACAAAATCTTCTTGCTTCCCATTCACTAAACTTGGTAATACTTTCTCTAAACTAGTTGTTAGGGCGTTTGAAATAATTTATACAGAGTATTATAATAGGAAAGGACCAAATTCAAATACGAACTTTAAAAAAAATGAAAATGACAAATGACGAATTTGCTTGGATTACACCTCTTTATTACTTTTATATTTTGGAACAAGAGGAATAGATCTAAATTTATTTAATGGAAATAACCACACCTAAATTAATAAATATTGTTAGATTACTTTAAACTCCATTAACACTTAAATTAATTTTAGAATTGATCAATTATTATATGTGCCAGTAAAAAAATAAAATTAAACTTCGAGTATTCTAGTGTATTTATAGTGTAAATTAAGATAAAAAAAAAAGAAAAATGTGCTTTAAGCTCATATCTTTTGATTCCCTTCAAATTCGGCTGTGAAACTTTTTCCTAGCCTTATTTCTTCTCCTTTTCATGTAGATTCAGTTGGTATACCAAGATCTACAAGAGAGTAGCTAGATCCAAGCCAAAAACACCATTTTTGGCATCTTAAACAAGGTAAAACTTAGCTATCTTCCAAGCTAATTCACCACGGTTTTACACCTTGTTCTTGAGAGTGTTTTGATACTCTTTCTCTTCTGGAAAAATAGGGCCGAAGTAGATCTATATCAAGCTTGAAGATCTAAGGTAAAAATCCATGATTTTCATGACTTAAATTACTTCTTATGGTTAGATCTTTCTTGGAGACTAACTAGGCCTTGTTTTCTGTTTGAAAAACATGTAAGAGAAGCTTTGGAGAAATTCTCCTTAAGGTGGCGAATCCAAACAAGGATTTACCTAAGCTAAATCAAGGTATAAATCACTTAAACATTAACTTTGCTAAGTTAAAATGTTCTAAGCTATTTCTAACATTGTTGCCGTGAGTGAAGAAGTAAAGTAAGGTCATTTTTGACCTTAAAATGTTTAAAGAAATGGGTTAGTAAATTTATCTAAGTGATTAAGTAACATAAATGTCAAATTAAGACATTATGTGGAAGTTTGGTAATTAAATAAAATTATATGGTGAGGCCGAGATCTACAAGTATTTTTGGGACATTTATGTGTAATTTATTTTGTGAGCAAATGTTTGTAATAAGGCCATGTATTTTAGGCCATTTTATTTATGCATTTACAAGCTTTTATTTAAGTTTAGGTGATATATAATTATTACCGAAATGAAAGGGGGTTATAGTGTAATTAAATTAAATTTAAGGGCTTTATAAAAATAAGGCCGAAAATTAGAGGTTAAAAGGAGTTAAAATAAAGTTTATAAGATTTTATAAAGTTTTGGGGTTAAATGGTGATTTCTAGAAAGTTTGGGTGCAAACCGTAATTATTAGGAATTAATGGTCAAGGAAATATTAAGGAGGTCAACCTTGACCATATGCTAGGTTTTGACCAAAATAAATAAGTTAGATAACTTATTTAAGGTTTTATAATAAGATAAGTATCTTATGGTAATATTTTTATAACATATGTGGTAGATATGTTATTACCGAAAAAGTAAGGGTGTATAATGGTATTATAAACACCCATGAGCTATTAGGAATTTTTAGGAATTTATTGGGTTGTTTTTGGAATTAAAATGAACTATATATGTATAATATATAGTTATTATGTCATTATGACACTTTGGAGAAATATAGATGGTGGAATGGTAAATACCAAGAGTATATGGGTTAATAAGGATATTTATAACCCTTTGGTGAAATTGGAGATTTTTAGAATTATATAAGAGTATTTATTAAGAGATGTGTATAATATATGGTTTTAATGATATGGTAAAACTATATGTTAAATAGGGCCAAATGGCAATTATGGAATAGCACAAGGGCTGTTGGGAATTTACAAAAAATAACCATTGGTTATGCTCTTTATAAGTTAGAAATGTTATATTAAATGGTATATATAACATGGTAAAAAGAAAGGGGTGATTTGTAAATAAAGGAAATTATGGTTTATGGAAAAGAATAAGATTTTCCTAAGGTGCCTAAGAGGCAATAATAAATAGTTTGCATAAAAACTAAAGGGTATAAGTTAAAGGGAAATAAAAATATCATATCAAATGGTATTAGTATTTTGGTATAACATTACATAATGTTATGTGGTCAAAAAGGGAATTTAAATAAATTCAAGGGCTATACCGGATATTTAAGAATTGGAAAATGAATTTTAGACTATGGTCTACTATGTTATAAATGTTATGACAGTTATATGGTATTAAGGTGGTTTTAATGGAATTAATATAAGGAAGGATATTCACATTAAAGAATGTGACAAACTATAAATAAATGGGATTTATAAACTAAGGTATTTATTGAATAAACCTTAGGAGTTGTAATTATACAACATAAAATGTTACTCTTGTTAGGATAAGAATCTTAATATAAGTTGTATGATATAATACAACTAATGGGAATAATCATCTAATAAAAGATGATAAAAAGTAACATAAAATATAAGTGTTTATTAAACTCATGGGAATTACCTACGTGGTGAATATATACATACACAAGGATAATGTATATAAGGTGGATATATGTTTTGGTTGGAAACCATATGATTTAATGGTGGTGGTTATTAAAAAAAATATAGTTATGAACTATAAGTTATGAGTTTTGGATGGTGGGAAAATAATATAATATAATAAATGATACAATATAAAAAAAATACGATATGATATAATCATGCATGCATACATGCAACTATAGGTTATGTACCTATGTTTATTGGTGGATGAGATTAAAAGAAATATAGGGAATTAAACTTAACAGTTGAAATATTTTGACGTACGCGTTTAAGTAACAAAACCGACTGTTTGAGAGAAACCCGTAACAAAACTGTAGAAAACAGGGGTGAACTGTCGGGGTTACTTATTATTCGGAAATACCGGATGTAGTT
Organism: Limonium bicolor; assembly: GCA_023374045.1. Taxonomy (NCBI): domain Eukaryota; kingdom Viridiplantae; phylum Streptophyta; class Magnoliopsida; order Caryophyllales; family Plumbaginaceae; genus Limonium; species Limonium bicolor. The sequence continues at coordinate 201,078,120 of CM041778.1, forward strand.
AGTCATGGAGACTGACTTATAGTTTTATTACCGTTTAGAGTATACTTCTGACAAGGACGCTTGACGAGCTAGCGGACCACACGGAGCATAGGATCTTGCTGATTCATACTCCACCGTAATACAATCAGGGTGAACGGTATGTAAAGGGGTTTGATCCGAGTTGTCCTAAGGTTGCTCCTTGGGCTCGGATTTGGTTGATATAACTTGTATGTTGTTATGTGTCTCTTATTGTCTCTGAGGGCTTCCTCAGTTCAGACTTCTGTGTGATCTGTGACAAGATTGATTGTCTGAATGTGTTAATTAATATGCATGAATTGTATATTTATAGCTGCTTATTATTTACTGTTGTTGAGTTAACAGTATCGGTTCGTATATATGAACCAATATATATAAACGAACTAGCGGCTATGGTGCTATCTTATATGAGATATAAGGAACGTAAGTAAAACGTTGTAGCACTATGATATAACATATACATATTATCTGAGACTTTTGTACGGAGCATTGGCCTTTTCTATACGCTGCTCTCGTATTTAACACTGGATCCCGAGTTTACAAACTCTGGATTGGACTAATGACCTTAGTCTGCTGTGTTAGAAAATTTGGTAATGCGATGCGATGGTATAATTAATTATTAATGGAATGGAAGTAAAGCCAAGAGGATGTGGCTCTTGGTGCGCTGTGCGAACGTAAACACAAAAGGATCCGCGTCGGTCCGTTGTATCAAGAAATACCAGGATGTCCGCGTACGGGTCCGTAAGTATCAAGAAAATTTCCCATGAGCTAGAGTGGCTCGTTGGTCGGAGACTCTACCGTTGGAGTGGCTACTGCCGTGGGCGACCCGCCATAATATATGGGTAACTAGAGACATGTCGTTTTAACGAGACATTGTCACTAGGTATAACTGAACAACTAAACAATTGAGACTTATACAGTGGCGAACAATACCATGGACGAGACTTAATACTTGTTTATTATTCTCGTTGTTTCGCTTTGTTGTTCATTGGTTATACTTGTGGTTATTTTATTGTGTGTTGATGGTTGGATGGAGCCTATGAGGCTAAGGTAAATTAAATATGAAAACTGTACGCTACGGCGAATGTACATTGTACATTATATTGTTATTACTCGATACGTTCGATATATAAATGTTGTATGGAATATTAAATGAATGTTTGGATATTTGGATGGATGGTTGAATGTTTATGGATACTTGGATGGATGGTTAAATTTATTATGCATGTTTATAACAGTATTGAATATATCTGTAAAATGGTAAAGCGTGAAACCGATCTAATAATAAGATGGTTAAAATGACAAGTGACCATTAGGGTCCAGGCCCGGCATACTCAGCGTCTATCGCTGATACTACACATTACAGGTTGTTGATCATTGTCGGAGCTGAAGAGCAGGAACAGGGTAATTGGAGATGTTGTATAGCAATGAAGATGGTGTATGGTCTTATGGTAAGGTTGTGTATTTTCAGGTTTGGGTAGACGCTCACTTGTCGATGTTATGATTTATGGATTAGTATGATGTATAGGAATTTCTCGTTATCACTGCGGTTAGCAGTTTGTTTATTTTGGAGGTTGGATGTAGTTTGGCTACGTTGCTCACATGGGCGAGTAATGGCCGGTGACCCCCGAGTGAGTTTTGTAATTGCTGGTTATTTTCCGCTGTGAGACATGTTATTTATTGCTACGTGAGAGATTATATCGTGATTATGGAGAGGGGTGTTACACCATCGCCCATAGTTCAACTCAACGAGTGGAAACCAGTTTGCCCAACAAGCATCAATCAAAAGACAGAGTCTGGTTGTGGTCGATGAGGTTATCAATATAGGTAGAGCTTTGTCCTTCGTGAGCGAGAGTTCTTCACATTGACAAGAGAGTTCCTCCACCGACCTTTGAAGGGGATATCCCATAGGATAGGCACAAAGTGTGCGGAATTTGTAGAAAAGGAACCAGATTAGGATGAAGGTACCAATGTAGTTGGTCGTCAAACGTGGCCAAAGAAGGGGAGACGCAGGCGGACGAAGAGCTCGAAGAAGAAGGTGGTGGCAGATTGTGGCATTGAGTATCATGTGAAATCTGTGGAGCTTAAAGGAGAGTGAAAGCTTGGGACAAACCTGATAAAGGTGGCCAACGTGTCTAAATAGAATCGGAACCAGTTGGAACTTTGGAACCAGAACCGCATGTTACCGAAGCGAATCCGAATACACATTTTGAGATTCGGGACCGAACCAGAACCGACCCGAAACAAGAATCGCCTTGGAACCGGTTAGAACCGAAATCGGTACAATTGGTGTAAGGATGATTACGAAGAAATGGAACCGGAACCGATGGAACCGCCCCGACGGTTGAAACAACCACTAATTTCCGCCTCCTCTTATGAAAATAAAAAAAATAGATTTTTTTTGAAAAACAAAATCAAATTTGGAACCGATTCTTTAACCAAACCGGTAAAGAATCGGTAATAACCGGTTTTTGACCGAATCCGAAGCCAAATACACCCTTAGGAACCGAAATTGGAACCGGAACCGCCCTTGAACTGCCCCTGATCGGTTTTGAATCCGAATACACTTGTTTTGAAACCTGAACCGGAGCCATAGCCACCTTTAAAACCAGCTGAAGAACCATATGATTGGGTTCATTAATGAATATTAATGAACTGAAAAAACTACGTAACAGTTGAGGAAAAAGAGGAGGGAAACAGGGAGGTATATTAAAGAGGCTTGGCCTGGGAAAAAAGCATCAAAATAACAAAAAAAAATCCAAATAATAACACTCTTTTACAAAATAAATACATATATTAGCCTACCTCTAAAACTAATTCTTCAAATAACACTATGGGAGAAATCGTCATTTCAAAAGACGATTTCACTTATTCACCAAATCACATCAGCGTCCTAGTCAGCAAGCGAGAAAATAAAGAAATTGTTTATTCAAAAGATGACTTTAGAAATCATCTCTTGAAAAGACAATTTCACCTTTAACTATAACTTATGAAATCATCTCTGGAAATGGCGATTTCAACTTTAACTAAAATTCTAAGTGTTGGAGCACCACAGATAGACGCATAGTTTATATAATTAGAAATCATCTTTTCAAAAACGATTTTAAAGTTATCTTTTCAAAAGACGATTTCTTCATTTTCTCGCTTATTGAATATGATGTTGATGTGGACTGCAGATTAAATGAAATCGTCTTTTCAAGAAACGATTTCAACTTCTAAAATTAATAAAATCATCTTTTAAAAAGACAATTTCTCACAGAAGAGCTATTTTAGGAATTAGTTTTAAGAGGAGGCTAATAAATTTGAATATTTGTTGAGAAGGAGGTTATTTTGGATTTTCAGTCAAAACAACATGATCAAGTTGGAGAGATTACAATACTATGTTCTGAATAAAGAATGCTAAAGTAGTACTATATGTGTTTCAAGCCAAGACTCGTGGTTTGCAGACTCTTTTGACTAAACAGACCGGCGCATACATCTCGAAGTTCAAAGACTGCAACTGCTGGAACACGCGTCAATCGCTTAGTTCGGCTATCCAATTTCCCATGTTACTCGTCTTCGGCTCATTTGCGGCACCGCACACAGAGAATGCCCCCAAGTTTATTTGGTAATTTTTTGTACGGTAAAAGAGAAAAGGAACAAAACCGGGAATATCATTTTTCGCTGGGATGGTCGTTTTCTTGAAGGTTTTCAAGACATAGCCAAACCCGAGCATAGACCTTTCTTTCTACTACGGGAAGGTCAACCATTGCTCCTTAGTACTGACTTGACTACCCAGGAGCATTACTCTTTTTTTTCTTTCTATTGTTGGGGAACCCGGTAGCGTTACTCCGTTAATGTATAGCTGTGACATATTAGTTGCGGCAAAAGACAACAAAACAATTATAGAAGCTGTAAGAGATGCTAGACTTTGTGGACTTATTATCGACCAAAAGATCTACTATCTCCGTCCTGTCATAAGTGTTTCATTTATTTTTTAGCACACTTTTCCACTTCAATATTAAATATATAAGATAAAATAATTTTTTAATTTTTTTTTACAATATATAGTTTTTCACATAAGGATTCCATTATAAAAATATATTATCTTACATGTTAAATATTGAAATCAAACGACAAACTCAAATAGTAAAGTGGAGTGGGGGAGGGAGGATATTTAATCAGAGATCAATCTTTGGCTCCATTCGCCGCCAAGCTTATACAGGAATCGTGGCTTTATGGGCCCTTTTATAAAGCTTTGACTAAGGTTGACTGGTTTATAAGTTGCAGCTTAATCTTGGCATGTGGGCTTTATAATAAAGGTGGGTTAGGCTGCGTTTTGTTTTTCCAGCTCGTTTTACATCTTCCACCTACGAATGTAATTACATCGATGCCCTCATACTTTAGGCATGAATTACAGTAATGCCTTATTCAATTTTGCGCCAGCATCAGGTATTGGGTTGACTGTCACTTCTCCCCCAAATCAACAGCCGTGTGAGGCATCAATATTCCTCCTGCAAACCTCCTCATTTCTTCAATTCTGCAGTTTCCGCATATACTATGGAGCTCTGGTAGGCATTTCTCCACTTCATCATCCACGTCTGCAGGCGTTATCTGCCACATACAACAACAAAAATAGATCAGAAAAATGGAGATAGCAATATATGGTCTCGAAAAGTAGTAGAGAACCGAGGAGTGAAACTGATTCAGGGATCGGAACAATTAACCACGCATGTTATCTGTAGCTAATGGTTTGAAGCAAAACTACTGATGCAAACCCTAGAATGTACGAGGAAGAAAAGTAGTATGCAGTGAAGGAACAGCGCAAAAAACTCAGTTAGAGGGTGTCGGTGAAAATGGGGTACTTTTGTAAAAGCACATAAAAGTAGAAAACAAAATTACAGCTAATAAACGAACAGCAATACTCACAAGCTAGGAAAATGAGTCTGCCCACAATCTTCGATAAATCTAGCTTGAACAAGTAGAAGCTCGGCGGCGAACGGGGCCTTTCTCTCTATTCGAGCTTCTTCAATTCCATAAACTCTGCCTACCTCTTTCGCTCTTTGATTTCATCAAACGAGAATTGTACAACTGCTGCAGAACAAGCGATCACAAATAAGTAGAATAAAGGAAAGAGATGAATTCGAGCCCTTTACTCCTGGAAGAACCCATCAGGATGGCTTCCATCCTCGAGCCTTCTAAACCTGTAACAATTTGCCAAGTTTTTGTTCTTATTTTCCTTCCGCTTTGTTCATACTCAATCAATTGCTTTATTTAATCTTGGTTCATACTAGATTCGTCTTAATTTGTGTTGAACAATCTTGCCCCTGTTGTGTCTGCAGAGTTTCTTCCCTGCCCTTACGAAGATAGTGGGCACTCTCGGCCCAAAATCTCGCTCTGTAAAGATCATTTCTAGCTGCCTAAAAGCTGGGATGTCGGGTAATTTTTCCTAATAAAACTGTGCAATACATGCATTGCAATTTTTATGCATATATACTCAGATAAGGCCTGATTCCTGATCTAGCATTTCTTCCTCTTCTGATCATATGCAGTTGCCCGGTTTGATTTTTCATGGGGAGATGCTGAATTTCATCAGGAAACCTTGGACAATCTCAAAATGGCTATCAAAGTTACCAGCAAGCTGTGTGCTGTATATATATCACTTTCCTCTGATTTCCGCTCTTTGTTATCTATCTATGCTACCCATTTCGTGAAATTACAATAGCCCCGTGATATATAACACTGTTGTTCGATTTAGTGATGTGTGGTGGTATACACAACTGAATGAGAATTAGTTTTTTAATGATGAGTAATGTTTCACCACCTTCCACTACCATAGAAAACATCCCTATACCAGCTGCCTACCCAAGCAAAAACAAAAATGGGCAGCACCGTGATGAGTATTTGATTATATTCGAATTTACACAGGTGATGTTGGATACAGTTGGCCCAGAACTGCAGATTGTTAACAAGGCCGAGCAGCCCATTGTACTCGAAGCCGAATCCTATGTCGTTCTCACCTCTGATCAAACTCAAGAAGCCTCTTCTAAGTTGCTCCCTACCAACTTTGAGGGTCTCTCCAAGGTTTGAATTTCCACTTGTTCAATTGGCAAATGAAATTATGCTTTTGGATGGCAGTAGGTAAGAAGTGATAAAAAAAGTTCATTTCTCTACAGACATAACTGTGATTAATTATCGGTGATAAACCTCAAGCTCTTTCACTTTCATGTATATCATGTAATGTTTGTAGGCTGTAAAGAAAGGGGACACAATTTTCATTGGCGAATATCTGTTCACTGGAAGTGAACCTACTTCAGTATGGTTGGAGGTAACTTTTTTTAATATATATTGATTAGAAAATGGGTTTTTTTTAACAGCAAGAGGTTGATGTTTGAGGATATATGTTTGTTATTTGCTTGCTTCATTCTGATTGATAGAATGTAATCGTCTGCCTTCTCATTAATCACAAGAATGTTTATATAATACAACCTATGCACAATTACTAGAGATAATATCTTAACCAACTCAAGATAGAATCTCAACAACTTAAATACATATATATCAGCCTAATAATATACATAATTATATACGGCTAACATCAATTACTAGAGATAATATCTTAACCAACTCAAGATAGAATCTCAACAACTTAAATATATATATATAGCCTAATAATATACATAATTATATACGGCTAACACTCCCCTGCAGTCGAAGCGGGGGAGGATCGAACATGAAGACTGGACCGAAAATCTTCAAACAGAACCCGAGGGAGGCCTTTGGTGAAAATGTTTGTGAGCTGGTAGCGAGAGGGAACATGATGAACACGGACCTCACCCTTGGTGACCTTCTCACGAACAAAATGAATATCAAGTTCAATGTGCTTCGTCCGTTGATGATGAACCGGGTTGCCGAATAGATAGATAACACTAACATTATCGCAATAGACAAGAGTAGCCTTGGGCACAGGACAGAACAACTCGAGTAGGAGATTGCAAATCCAACAAGTCTCAGACACAACATTAGCAACCCCCCTGTATTCGGCCTCCGCACTTGTTCGGGATAGAGTATGCTACCGCTTAGAAGACCAAGAAACAAGATTGGAACCAAAGAACACATAGTAGCCTGAAGTTGAACGACGTGTATCTGGATAGCCACCCCAATCGGCATCTGTGTACGAAACAAGATCGAGAGAGGTGGAAGGAGCCAATTGCATGCCTAGTAGAAAGGTCCCCTGGATGTAGCGAATGATGCGCTTTAGTGCCTGCATGTGAACATCCCGTGGAGCGTGCATATGGAGGCACACCTGTTGAACTGCATAAGAAATGTCTGGACGGGTAATAGTAAGATACTGCAGGGCACTAGCAAGACTCCGGCAGAGAGTAGGATCCGAGTACAACGGACTGTCCGGTGAGGCACCCACCTTGGATTTGGTATCAACAGGGGTGGGACACGGTTTGCAGGACCCCATATCAGCACGAGCAATGATCGCCTCAGCGTACTTACGTTGAGACAAAAATAGACCTGCACCAGAGCGTGTCACAGCAATACTGAGAAAATAATGAAGAGGACCAAGATCCTTCATAGCAAACTCCGAGCTAAGGGTAGTGATGATGGACTGTCAAAGCCGCTCAGAAGTAGTAAGAATAATATCATCCACATATAACAGCAGGTATGCCATATCAGAACCATGCCGAAGAATAAAAAGAGAATGATCAGACCTGCTATGAACAAACCCCAGAGTGGAGACGTAATCAGTAGACCTTTGATACCAAGCACGGGGGGCTTGTTTCAGGCCATACAAGGAACGACGTAAGCGACAGACAAAGGTCGGATGTGAAGGATCGCGAAAACCCAATGGCTGATGCATATACACAGTCTCACTGAGATTGCCATGAAGGAAAGCATTCTTGACATCCAACTGATGAATAGACCAGGAGCGAGCGAGAGCAATAGTAAGCACAACCCGGATAGTAGCAGGCTTGACAACCGGACTGAATGTCTCTGTACAGTCAATGCCAACCTGCTGGGACCTGCCATCTGCAACTAGACGAGCCTTATAACGCTCAAAAGAACCATCAGAGTGAAATTTATGACAAAAAATCCACATAGAGCGAATAACATTGACATCAGGAGGACGAGGAACCAAATCCCAAGTTTTATTCTGTATTAAAGCATTAAACTCATCTTGCATAGCCGATTTCCAGTTAGAGTCAGACAAGGCTGCCCAAGGGGAATGAGGCAAAGGAGGAGTGTGAGTAGACAAAGTAAAAATCTGTTTGAGTTTCACAATCCCATGCTGACTCCGAGTGACCATAGAGTGGCGAGCGGGTGGAGGGGGGGGGGGGGGCAGGGGATGTGGAGGACGATGGAGCTGTAGTGGGAAGGGTTGAGGAAGTCGGCGCAAGGGATCCGGAGAAAGAGGCACAGGCGAAGCTGGAGATGGGGAACCAGCTAAGGACGAAGGTGACAAAACTGATGGAGCTGGTGAAGATAGCACATGATGTAGATATGGGGAAACACCAGAGTCAAGAAAAGTGTAAGACGATTTTGATGTGGAGGAAGGGGTTGAGAAAGGAAAGGTAGCCTCATGAAACAAAACATGACGAGAGACTAGAACCTGACCAGTGGAAGGATCCAGCATAAATATCCCCGATGATTGGAAGGATGACCAAGAAAAACACACGGGGTAGAGCGGGCTGTAGTTTATGGATTGTAGAGGAAGGAATTAAGGGATAACATAGACACCCAAAACCCGAAGATATGAATATGAAGGCTGTTTGAGATAGAGTAGCGAGAAAGGTGAGTGACATTCCAAACGAGGTGACGGGAGAATATTGAGGAGATAAGTAGTCAGAGAGAGCGCATACTGCCAAAAATGTGCAGGGACGGACGAGTGATGGAGCAAGGTGCGCATTATATTATTAATTGTGCGAATCTTTCGTTCAACCTTGCCATTCTGGGAAGAGGTATAAGGACATGAAAACCGAAAATGCATGCCGGTAGATTGTCAAAATGAATGGAAAGTAGAATTGTCATACTCGCGCCCATTATCACACTGCAAGTTTTTGATTTTCCGTTCGAAATGTGTTTGTATGTATGTGTAAAAAGACTTGAACACAGAGTAGACATGAGACTTGCGGGAAATAGGAAATGTCCATAAAAAATTTGTATAATCATCAAGAAATAAAACATAATAACGATGTCCTGCTGTAACACCCCTACCGTTAATCCTATGCTTACCGTCTAATCGTCCTGTTAATCCTATCAGTTCGCAGCGGAAATACTACTATTACTACGGCGGGTGATACAACGCCGCTAACCGCCCATACGACTAGCTAGGCTTACCTTACTTACAGTCACGGTCTGATGATCATAGTATACCGAGCTACTAAAACATTGCTTACTGAATACAAAAGATAGCATTCTTACATTACCGGATCACCGAGTATTTAAAGTATTTAATTACATCCCTTTCCAATTGTTCCCAAAAATGAGTTTCTACCAACTACTCATCTATACCCAATCTCCGTCCTATCAACATCCAAAAAGGTGTACCCCATGGTACACCGGTTATCAAAAAGCTACAGCCGTGTACTACTTAGTACACCGTTCATAATCCGTTAATTACAATCCAAAAATAAGGCAAAAGAAATCAAGCTACGTCTCTCTACAGTCTTCACCCATCTCTTGTACCTGCGTGTAGTAAAAACATCGCCCCAAGGGGCTCAGCAAAAGCTGCGCATGAACTCCGCATATACCGCGTGCTAGCTAGGGCATGCCGGCTAATTAAGGTCAAATAGGCATGCGATTCATTTTTATCATACATACATGCTTACATACAACATACATTCACATGCAATACTTCATACAATGCAAGATAGCAATATAATAGCACACACACTTACTTACCTTCACCGAGTTAGCCAATTTACGCATCCGGGTTAATCGGAATGCTTGTTACTCCTTTACTCATTACACGATGCTTACACATTCTCTTTCATACTTTACTTTCCCATACTCATTTACTTACTCTTACTTTCTTACTCTTACTCATGTTAAGCCGGTATGGCCTCTGGGCAGGGACTACACCGTCCCACCACCAGGCTTTGGGTGACTCACTAATCCAGGATGCTACCCATTTAAGGGGTTGGGCCGTGGACCAGTTTAAGAGTCAGGAATTGGAGTCAACCTCTTGTGACTCCGCATCCTCACGCGTGGCCGAAACTATATCGGACTTCTACTCATTCCAATTTATTCACCAATTTAAGTTAGATTGGTTAGCTTGTTAGGAATCAGTTAGAAGTCCAATCACAACACATTCGGTCACAGTACGAGCATCATACATACACACTCATATTCATTCGTACATTTCATGAATTATACAAACTAAGATTTAAAGACTATACAACAACATACAACACTACATATCCACAAGTAAACATGATAACTCCGATTCGTGCAATTATCTTATTTTGATCATTTAGCACACCACACAAATCAGAGTAACCAAGATAGCATACGGGGCATGAGGAATTCATACCGTTCACCGTTGTACTTATATCCCAACTTTCCTCCGGTGCTCACAAATCAAATCCTATGATACACATGCAATCGGATGATTAATCTAACTATCATTCACTTAATTCGATTACTCTTACGTTTACTAATTCATATTTACTAAGTCTTTGAAGTTCTTATACTTACACATGGTTTACTTTCTTTAAGTTTGTTCCCTTACTTAACATCGGTATACTTACATATATGTACATATGTATATGTGGGTATACATATATATATATATATATATTTTTTATTTAATTTAATTTAATTTTTTTTGGTAAGACCCGACCGACCTTACAAGTCCGGTCCCAAGGTCAGTTGAAGTCAGTAAGGAATTACGCTGGAAAATTTCAGGGCCGACCGACCTTGCAAGTCCGGTCCCAAGGTCGGTCCATTCCAGTAAGTTACACGACGGAGAATTTTAGCCCGACCGATCTTGCAAGTCCGGTCGTAAGGTCGGTCCATTCCAGTAGGTTGCATTACGGGAAATTCTTCTGGCCGACCGACCTTGCATGTCCGGTCCCAAGGTCGGTCCATTCCAGAAGGTTTCCGTCCTTTGTAAATCTGGGCTCGACCGATCTTGCAAGTCCGGTCCCAAGGTCGGTCCGGTCCAGTATTTGCATTTTATTTTGTTTCCAGTCCTCTCTTTTACCCATTACTTCCCCATTGTTCCTACACTTATTCCCACATGTTTTAGCACTAATTAAACCTCCTATTACATCCTAGTTCATTCATTAACTCTTTACACATTTCTATACTAATTCACACACATAATTTTCCAAGTTTCATTTCAGCACTTACACTAGTTTTCCCTAGTTGTGTTTTGCTACAAATTTTTGTTCTAACTCTCTCCAACTATAACTCCCTCTCCTAATGTCATTCCTAAAGCTTCTAATGCATTACACACCTCTCCTAACTTACCCCCTAAACTAACTCAATTAAAATCTGTTACAACATAATTTTCCACCTAGTTTCTAGTTCACTAAGTGTTCTATTCTTAGGTAAATTTCGCCATAGTCTCCCCTATATTTTATACTCTCACCACATTGTTTCCTCACACATTAACATCATCTCACCTGTTTATACACAACAACAATACACAAACTCTCATACACCCATAACAACACTAAATCACTCTTAAAAATTCCTGCACATTACATTCAATTCCCGTTTAGGTTTCAACAAGTTTTACATGTCTTTTAAAGGTTTAAAACACTTGTATTCTCCTACACATTACACTACCATTACACTACCATCTTACAATACATATTTTCATTACTAAAATCTGTTACATAAGCATTTACAAAGCTATACAAAGATGAGTATAATTACCTTGTTCTCCCTTCTAGTTTTCTTTTTCTCCTTCCTTCTCCTTCCTTCTTCCTTCTCTTTCTCTCTACTGATTATAGTACTTCAACAAATCTAACATTACAGCCCATACATACACACCATTTCAATACTAAAAACTAACCCTAAACATTATTTAAGCTTTTAATGTAAGTTTTAGGGTTTAGAGAATATTACCTTCAAGGGTTTATGTAATGCTTGGAACAGCTCAAGAATAATCTTTCCACTCTTTCAAGAATGCCAAAATCGGCTGGGTACAAAAGGAGCAAGCAAGAGTTTTAGCTCAAATTTCGTTTTGCCCTTAAGGCTAGAAAAACAATGGAGTTTCAAGAAGATTTTTACCTCAAAGAACAAGGAGAAGAAGGTGGTTCTAGTGGTGGTCTTGAAGCTCCAAATGCTCCATACCCATGGAGATGAAAGTTCTTGTTTTCGAATTTTGAAAAGATAGAAGTGTTCCCCTTGATGAGAGGAAGACAATGGTGGTATTTTTATAATTTTTGGAGGATGTTCAAGGGGGTTAAAGGGGAGAGAAGTGGGTATTTTTGTGAGTTTGCTCAAGCTCCCATGGCCAACGGTTGGGAGGTAGAAGAAAGGAAAAATCAGAGAGGAGGAAGGGGGGCTGTGTACGTGAGTGAAGAGAATGTGGGTAGGAGAGAGAGAGAGAGTGTGAGTGAGGTAGTAGGTTGCTTTTTACTTTTTTAATTCCCTTGTCTTTTGTAAATAAAAGGGAGTTAAGAGTGTGTGTGTGGGGGATAGAAATCGGCTAGCACACACAACCCACATGGGTTTTAAAATCTTATTTACAATATTGGACACACTAGTTTGAGTTATTTATACTTCTACCCCACAACTTCCCGTTTTTGACAATTTTTACTAATTCCTCATTTTATTGATTTTATTGGTTCTAAAGCTTCACTAATATTTATTAATGATTATTTAGTTGACCAAAATTGTTATGAGTCTATTTGACCCGCTTAAAGACATGTTTCCCCGGTTACCTCGAAAAACGTGCTTTAAGGTTCGTTAGTGCTTTTAAACCATTTTAAGGCTCCGTTTTCTTCAGGATTTGTTCCCCAATGATTATTTACACTTAATTGAGCTTCTAAATTACTTATTAGCCTAATTAATCACTATTTTTAATTACGGGGTATTTCACCTGCTGAGCTCAAAACAGGAGATGTCCAGAGATCACTATGAATAATATCAAAAGGAAAACGAGAAACAGATAACGAAGAAGCAAAAGGAAGTCGAACATGCTTCAAGAGGACACGAAGAGCCCTGGAAGTTTGTGCGTAATGAAACACGTGGTATGAAATTATTTTTGTGAAGCAACTGGAGAAGACGAGAACCGGGGTGGCCAAGACGAGCATGTTAGAGCGGGACAGAAGCAGCAACAAAAGCAGAGTGGCGGGTGGGCAACGGTCTCGTAAAGGGATAAAGGTCCCCAGAACTATCACACCGCAGGATTGGTTTGCCTGTTGTAGTTCCTTAACAGAAAAACCAGAGGAATCAAATTCAACAGAAACATGGTTATCACGAGTAAACTGGCGAACAAAGACAAGATTCTTAACCAAATTCGGATCATGAAGAACACGAGGAAAGCGTAAAGGAGGGTAAGGAGAAGAAAACTGAAAAGAGCCAACCCCTTGAGCAGAAATTGTATGACCACTACCAACGATTATGCGAGACGAGTTGCTTAAATGTAAAAAGACGAGAGATTACCTACCGTGTTGGACATATGAGAAGTGGCACCTGTATCGAAATACCAACTGTCATCTGGAGGAGTCAAGGACATGGTATGCATCGTGGCATCAATATCGGTAGCAGGATAGACGGGCTGAGAGGTGGCGACATGGTGCGCTTGTGGAGGCCGCGGACCAAGAATGCCCGAGCGAGGAGCAGCGACGATATGGTGCCAAACCGACGCAGGTGTCGTCGGATACGGGCTCGGAGGGGTAACCCACATAGGATGATAACCATTCCACGAACCGGGTGAAGAAAACCACAACGACCAAACAGGAGGAGGAGCCGGACTAGAGGTATCACGGGACGACCGGTTTCCGGAGCCCCGACCACGGCCCGTGCCTTTCTGACCACTAGTGTTGCCCCCGCGCCCACGGGAGGAGGAACCGCGAGCCGGCGATGAGTGTGGAGCAGTAGCACTGTGTCCCGGTTGAACAGCCGCAGCAGATTCCGACGTAGAACTGGCAACATTGCGAGCCACGAGAGCAACATTGGACTGGCGAGTGGTACGTTTCGCCATCGTCGATTCCTCTAACACAAGCATAGAGCGTGCTTTTGCAAAAATTGGAAGTGGCTCACTCTGCTGTATTAACGTAGCAATGCCGGAATATGTATCGTTCAGACCGGCCTCAAGCTGAAGCACCAATCTTGTGTTGGAAACCGGAGAACCAACATTTGCAAGCTGGTCCGCCAGAACCTTCAACCGTTGACAATAAGAGGTAACGCTGTCGAACTGGTCAAGAGAAAGATTGGTAAATTGCTGCTCGAGATGGACGGCACGTGTATGGCGGTTGTCTTAAAATAAGGCCGCCAACTAAGTCCATGCAGATAAAGCGGTAGCGCCGGACTCGATGATAGTGTGGAGAAGGTCGGTGGATATCGTACCATAAATCCACTGGAGAACAACTGCACCGAGGCGATGCCAGAGAGCGACGGCCTCAGCAGCAGAAGACGACGTAGTTGCAGAAGGCGCCGACGTCGGAGGAGTATCAGCAACAACCGCGGCGTCTTCGGTTGCGGGTTCAATGACCGTGCCGGTGGGCACATCGGTGGAGGCTGAAGTGAGGGCGGCGGCATCATCGGCAGAGGCGGAGAAGCGCCAGGTTGGATGTGGGCGAGCACATCATACGCGGTAGCATGGTTGCGGAACAAAGCCGCCCATGATGTATACTGCACAGACTCTAGATCAAAAAGTATCGGGATGAAATTTCGTATGTTGGTGACGGCCAGAGCCGGATGGAACTTTGAAGAGGACGCCATGTGTGTCGGCGGCGGGGTGAAGAAAACGAGGACGGAAGACGGAGATGATAGGCGGCGGTGGAAGAAGGAAATTTTTAAATGGGTTAAAGCCTAGGCGACTGATACCATGATAGAATGTAATCGCCTGCCTTCTCATTAATCACAAGAATGTTTATATAATACAACCTATGCACAATTACTAGAGATAATATCTTAACTAACTCAAGATAGAATCTCAACAACTTAAATACATATATCAGCCTAATAATATACATAATTATATACGGCTAACATCAATTACTAGAGATAATATCTTACCAACCAGCTTAAGATGTAATCGCAACAACTTAAATACATATATATCAGCCTAATAATATACATAATTATATACGCTAACACTGAGTAATGTTTATTATTTGCCATTGTTTATGATCAATATGCACTAAACTTCGAGAGACAGACTTGGATTGTTCATTACTGTAATTCTCTGTTATTTCTTTTTACCCTAGATTTCAGTATGATTCTCCAGGTTTCTGATATAAAGGGAGAAGAAGTGGTGTGCCTTATCAAGAACTCTGCTACCCTGTCTGGTTTCATGTACACTTTACACGTCCTGCAAATTCCGATCAATCTGCCCCCCTATCTGAGAAGGACAAGGAGGTACTGCATGCTGCTTTCTGCATTGACAATTAATGCAATGTTGGTTTTTCCTGGTTTACTCACAGGAAGGAGGATGTTTGGTTAATTTTACATTGCACATCTGATGTTTCCTATCTTCTGCTATATATATCTCAGGTTATAAGAACATGGGGTGTAAGGAACATATAGATTTCCTGTCACTCTCATTCACACGCAGTGCTGAAGATGTTCGCCATGTAAGGAATTAATGTATTACTCAAACAGATAAAACTCAATTCCTTTAAACTAAAGATGTTCGTGAAGTTGTTCATTGTTGTTGTTTCTGATTAGGCTCGTGAGTTTCTTTCCAAGTTGGGTAATCTTCGACAAACTCAGATTTATGCAAAGATTGAAAATGTGGAGGTGATCAGGCTCATTTTCTCCATGTAGAATCTGAATAGTAATATATATTGAAATCCTCAAACTTAATTCAGGTTTAGTTAATTTTGATGAGATTCTTGAAGAAGCAGATGGGATTATCCTATCACGTGGACATTTGGGGATTGATATTCCCCCAGAAAAGGTTAGATGTTATTAAAAAAAGTGAATTTTTTTTTGTGATTTTGAGCTGATTAATTAAAAGTGAAGTTTTCAATTGTGTGCTATAATCTGTAAATAAAAATCGGTCTTTAATATTGATGAATGAATGACTGAAACAGGTGTTTATGTTTCAAAAATCAGCTATTCACAAGTGCAATGTGGCTGGAAAACCTGCAGTTGTTACTCGTGTGGTAGACAGCATGACAAATAATCTACGACCTACTCGTGCTGAAGCAACTGATGTTGCAAACGCTGTTCTTGATGGTTTTTGTACTTTAGCCATTAATTGGGGAAAACTAATATATATATATGCATATTGGTTCTGAATGTGTGAAAATTCTGTATAGGAAGCGACGCCATACTGTTGGGTGCGGAGACCTTGCGGGGTTTGTATCCAGTGGATACTATTGCCACAGTTGGTAGGATTTGTGCTGAGGTAGGTAAATGCAAGTGTAAGCCTATCTCTTTGTGGCGGGATGTCAAAATGCATGAGTAAATTAATGATGAGTTGTCCTTGTTTCCTGCAGTTGAGGTGAAAAATATGCTTATTCTCTCTTTATTTTCTTGGGTGCAGGCTGAGAAGGTTTTTAACCAAAATGTGTATTTTAGAAAAACTATGAAGTTTGTGGGAGAGCCCATGTCACACTTGGAATCAATTGCTTCATCTGCGGTATGTTATACTAGCTAGTGTGTAGTATATTTAATTACAAGAGAGTTTTGTTTTTGGATTTCACATATAAATGATGTTTGCAATAAGCTCTTTATATCAATGAAATGGTTTTAATTACTAGAAGATGTTGGTTGCATGTCAGGTACGAGCAGCCATCAAAGTGAAGGCATCTGTGATAGTTTGCTTTACATCATCAGGTAGAGCTGCAAGGTAAGCTAGCAAATACTATTTCTTTTCTGCTATTCTTCTGTGTTCAATTTTTTTTTTAACATAATGTTTGCACTAAAGAAGGGATGCACATGTAATCGATGCAGACTAATCGCAAAATATAGACCAACAATGCCAGTGCTGTCTGTCGTCATTCCAAGGCTGAAGACAGATCAAGTGCAGTGGACTCTTTCTGGGGCCTTTGAGGTATATGTATATATATATACTCCCTATATCCCTCACTCCTTTTCCTTAATTTGTTACTTAGTGTTGTTTTTGTGCAATTAAATTAATTGATGAAACTCTCTTAACTCTTTGCATGATGATGCTCATCACTAACGTAAACAGGCTAGGCAATCACAAATTGTGAGAGGACTGTTTCCCATGCTTGCTGATCCTACAAATCAGGTTAGGTTAGGAAACTCTAGTTTGATGAAATAGACATAATCAAAAGAATGGAAATGGTTCTAAGTAATTTGTTTTGTTTTCTTGCAACACTACATTAATTTTGACAACAGGTGGAGTCGAAGTATAGCGTGACAAATGAATCGGTGTTGAAGGTGGCATTAGATCATGGCAAGGCCTCTGGTTTCATAAAATCGCGTGACAGAATTGTTGTATGTCAAAAAGTTGGGGATGCTTCTCTTGTCAAGATCATCGAGCTTGAGGATTAGGATCACCATGCATTCACCTGTTTTTATGAAAAAAGAGTTTTATTACATTTTTTCTTCTTTTTGGTCAGCAAGTTCCATCTGTTTTATATAGAAAAATTTGCTTTTTTACACACCTGAGAAGGGTGCTCCATGTTAAAGAAGCAGGGATTAGTAATGTTTGTTCTAGAAAAAATGATATTAAGAATAGATCAGAGATATAGTTAACATGTCATGTTACATATTATGTTTTTATTCTATTCTCTGTACTAGTACCGGTACACATATAAACCGGTACTCTGTTCCTCCCTTTATGTAACATCTAATTTCAGACACTGTACACTTCTCAATACATCTTTCTGCTTTTCTCTCTTCTTTATCGTTTCTGCTCCGCCTCAAATGGTATCAGAGTAAGGGAGCGCAAGCTAAACGCATCTGCATTCGCGGCTATGGTGAACATAAATCAAGACGATGACGAAGTTGAAGAGAACAAAACGGAGAATCAAGAGAAGTGGCATAATCCGCTGCTCAAGAAATTAGCATGATCAGCAGTCAAGATTTCAACGACCCATTATTCTTGGATCCCTCTGATCATCCAGCCCTGGTTTTTGTTGAAGAAAACAACACCAACTCATCTAGAAAAGCTAGGAGGCACCGTCCACCATTTCAGTCATCCATTGCTGAATAAGTAGCAAGCATGTCTAAAACATGTGATTGTGTATATGTAATAGTTAGCCCCTTATTTTGACTACATACAAGTTAGTGATGTAGAATTCCTCTATAAATAGATTTGTACTTCAATGAATAAAATCATCTCTTTCCAAAATTTAAAACACTTACAGTGCTTTTGATTATCTAATTTCAACAATCTGACATCAGAGCCATCTCCATATATCTTCCACTTGATACTCTAAAATCAATAAATCAGTTACACTAAAAATTCTGCCCATCTTTGTGTGAGCTCCGGTAGCAAAAGAGGATTATTCCTCTTGCCTTCCCTCATCCATCAATGTCGATTGAGTTTTGAACCAAAAATAATCAGAAGAAAACGAGAGGGGCTGGGTGTTGAGGAAAGAGAGATTAAAAAGAGAGAGAGTAGTGGGTATGTGACGTCCAAGCAAAGAAAAGAAAAAGAGTCAACTAGAGCTGCTTAAAACTTGTCCGGCCCGGTGACCCGGCCCTGTCTAGTAAGGAAAACCCCCAATAGGCCCGAATACGACGGGTTGTCTGGGTGGGTTTGGACAAAAAAACGAGCCCAAATAAAAAACTGGGCCGGGCCACGACAAATTTTCAAGTCCGCGGGCTGAGCTCACCCGACCCGGTTTTCAATATTATTTATTATTTTTAAGAATATATATAATAATACATATATCAAAATTATATTTAATATACATATTATAAAAAATTTTACTCAAATTTATATATAATAACAATTTTCAAATTAAATATATATTTTTAAAAATTTTAATTTAAAGAATATAAAAAAATATATAACCGGGCCAGGCGGGCCGAGCACCAGAAGAGCTGAAAAAAACCGGGTCTAGCCCGACCTAAAGATATAAAAAACCGGGCTTGGTCTCCATGAACAGGCCCGACGGACCCAAAAAATCTTCTTGGCCCGACCCAAACCCAGCCCGCTGTTGAGCAAAATATGAGTGGTTAAACTACTTTGCTAACTATGGGCAGTGAACCCAATCATTGTAGTTCAACAAAGTCGTATCCACAGGGACTTTATAACTATCTAGTTAATTATAAGGTTAGTCAATGTGCATAGAAATATACTAAAGTAAGTGCATAAACTTAAATTGGGGGTTTTAGGTTTTTGGGTTGTGATTGGAGAAATAAGAAAAAGCAATAAACACTAAACTAACTATCTAGGATAAATGTAGCTCGGGAAGGATCTTTGCACCCGTCCTCCCCTTCCTACCGATTTGTCGAACTTTGAACTTATAGCTAAACAATGGAACACTTAATTAATTAGCAACATAATCTAGGCCTACTAATCCTAACCAATCTAACTGGGACTTCTCAATCAGTTAAGCTCAGGGTCATTCGATAGCACTAAGCTCAAGTTCCCCTAAGGTTGCAATGTAGTCTAATATCAAAATCATTGAATCAAAGTACATTGTTCTAGTCTTTAACGGTTTAGGTTTCTATCTCAGAATCACATTTTGATAGAAACCCACAATAATACTAAACTATTCGGTAGGCCAAACCAACCAATTTAACACATATATGACAAATTGAGCAAAACCCTAAACAAATCCCTAAATCATGAGTGACAAGTTTAAGAATCATAAATGCCCAATAATCATCTTCATTAAGCTCAAAGACTAAAATAAAGCATAAATACAAGTTCAAGGTTCAACAATGGAGGTTTTAGGGATTTTGGGGCAAAATCCTCATCCCAAGCTACAAAGGAGGTTAAGCCTCCATTAGAGCATAAAAGAGAGAGAAAGGAGAAGAAATAGCCATGGGAGGTTGAAGAATACTTCAATGGTGAGGGGGTTCTTCCTCTACTTTCCCTTCTTCTTCTTCCCTTTTCCCCTCTTTTTTTCTCTTTTTTCTGTTCTGGGTCGTGGCTATCTCTCCCCCCTCTCTCCTAATTTTTCTACTTTTAAAAGCACAGATTTAGGCAAAATCTGTGACCGACCGACCCACCGTGGGTCAGTCCCGTGGGTCGGTTGAGTCTAGAAGCAATTTCGGGGGCTGAAAATCGTGTTTTTAAGTCCGACTGACCCACCCTGGGTAGGTCCTAGGGTCGGTTGGGCCCGGAAGAAATTTTGGCCCCTGGAACGAGCGTTTCTGGCCTTCGGAACATCCGACCGACCCACTCTGGGTCGGTCCTGTGGGCAGGCTAACTTCAAAATGTTGTATCTTCTTCGTTTTAGCTCCAATTTTGGATCCATTTGCGCCCACGCGTTTGTATTTTCGTCTACTTTATTCTATCTATGTTTTATTCCTCCTGTTTGAAATAGTTATGTACACCAATAAACACAAAACTAAAGGAAAACTAGCTAGGGAAGAAATGAGCATGAAAAGTGTGGACAAAACATACGAAATACACCTATAAAACATGCTTATTTGGACACTCATCACATCCCCACACTACCTTCCTTTTGCTTGTCCACAAGCAAAACCAAGCCCCCAAGCAAGTAAGGAATGCTCAAGACTAATAAAAACTAACATGAATTGTTAGATAGGAGAAGAAGCAAAAAGTGATTAAAACATTTGAGAAGTGTGAACCATCTCTTAGTGGTGCATGAATGTGCTTAGGGAAAAACAAAATCTAGATTTTGGGGTAGATCCAGAGTGCTTCAAAGTTCTAAAGATTAGGTGACTAGGAGAGCTTTTACATGGCCACTTCTCTCAAGAATGGGCATTGAGAAGAAAAAAATGGAAAATAGATTTATCATTTCTTTCACTTTTGCATAAGAGATGAGAAGACAAAATTTTGGCATCAAGCCTTTACATTTAATAACACTCAACTCTCATTGTTGGTTACCAATGACGTCTCACAAGTCCCTTATAGGATTTTACAAGAAGCACCCCTTAGCAATCCCTAAGAGAGAAGACAGAAAGAACCCCTACATAAAAATTCCAACCATTCAAGATCACTTGGTCAGACCGCATGACAAATACTCCTCAAAAGCAATCAAAAAGAAAAATTTGAGCATTTATCCACATTCATAACAGCATTTGCTCTTAATGAGAACAACTCACAACACAAGGTCAAAGTGTTTGATTTTGGACAACCGCAAGATAAGTAGAGAGATTAAGCATTTATGCACATAATTCAATGAAAAGGTCACTCCCCCACACTTAATTTGAACAATGTCCTCATTGTTCACCAAACAAACCGGGGAAGGTTTCAGAAGACCTTTTCAGGAAGCAGACAAAAGAGAAAACACATGGGGTACAAGCAAGCATTATAACACATAAGCTATCCCCAGCAGAAAATGTCTTGGAATCAAAATGAAGGAGAAGTGAGCGACACAAAATTAAAAGAAACTAGTATTCCCCTGGGATTATTTTTGCTGCATTGAAGGAACTCCCCCACACTTGAGTTTTTGTCTCAATTAGCATATCTTGGTTGCGGTGTGGATGTTAAGTTGCACCTGCATAAAACACTGGAAGCAACCAACTACAAACGAGGTTAAAAGTTAGCAAAAACAAAATCAAAGGAGAACTTGACAAATTAAAATAAATGAAAATGAAAGAAAATCATCCGGGTTACCTCCCGGAAGCTGCCCATCTTTAAGGTCTTTAGCTAGACCATACCACATTGAAGTCCTCTAGGATCAAAAATGAATGTTGAAGTGGGCTTCAAGGTGGGTTGGGCGGGCATCGTTTTTCAGTGAAGAACGGCCCAAATATTGAGGTTGATGATCCTTGGTGCAAGGATCATCTAGTGGTGGAGACTCCTCTTCAAATGTAAGGATGAAGACATCCTTATCTTTGTTGAGCGGTGCAGGGAGAACTCCGGGGTGGACTTTGTCTTCAAACTCGGGTCCCGGATCAAATGGGAATGTGGCCTCCACACTTAACGGGTGAACTTTATGCTTCCACCTTACATCATTGTTGCACAGGTGGGAAAGTCTTGATCCTCCAGATGAAGATCAAAGTTAGATGGCTCATCCTCTTCAGTTTAGAGGAGTAGTAACCCTCATATATGGGGTGAGGCTCATAGGAAAAGCCATGATGGACATCAACTTCAGAGGGAGATGGCTCCTTGAAGTCGATGATGGCACTCTCCTCTAATGACTCGGAGGGAGGCGATGGCTCTCCTTCTCAAAGTTGGGGATGTAAGCATCCTCACTGTCTTGGTAAAGCACATGGAGGCAGCCTGGAATAATCAATTTCAAATTGAGCAAAGGACTCCATGAAGTCAAAGTGGAGACTCTCCTCTAATGGGATATCTTTAAGATTGATCTGGTGTTAAATGGCGTTGGAGTTTCTGATTCAAACAAGGGAGGAGTAGGGGAGTAGCTAAAGTCCTCAACAGGTTGCTCCACCTCATGAACTGTTTTGCTCTCAATTTGTTGCACAATCTGATCAATCCGAGCTTGAACATTCATGTGAAGGTATCTTGCTTCATGATAAAAGTATCTTGCATAGTTGGGTTAGGCTTGCAAGAAGAGATAAGGTTTGACATGAGCTCTTCAAAACTAGGTGAATCAACCTTTACTATGATCACAGAACACTAAGCGCTCTCGTGGTCTCCTCCACACTCTTGGTCCTCCATGAGAGCTATCAATTCTGACATTGTTGTTGGACATTGGGTGCTCTCATGGTACTCTCCACACCTTTGGCATGCATGTAACACCCCTACCGCTAATACTGTCATTACCGTCCAATCACACCGTACTTACATACCTTCGCAGCGGATATTTACATACACATGGTGGGTGATACAATGCCGTTAGCCACCCACGTGACTAACAAGGCTACTACTACTACTACTACTACTACTACATACAACATCGGTCTGATGGACCGGAATATCCAAGTGCTACACAAATACAATCCTTACTATAATTACAACCGGGTACTTCTACTTCCCATTCAACTCAATGCATTACAGTACCATACAATACAATATACATAACCGAGTTTATAATTCCAAATACAAATACAATACTTCTTCTAAGTTCACATATACTTTAAGAGTCTACATCTACCCATTCCTCACACTACATACTTTCTAAATACATCATTGTGTACCCCTTGGTACATTTCTACTCTCAAGGCTACAAGCCTTATACCAATTACTATATCTATATTTCGTTCCTAGTAGTCTAGGCATGTCTACCGGTCTTTCTGTGACCATAACTGCTTCGGGTACCTGCACATTAAAAACATTGCCCCTAGGGGCTCAGCTTACGCTGAATATGACTTCCGCATACCCCGCGTACTAGCGAGGGTACACCGACCACTTGGTCGAATACATGCAGTTCATTTTACAAATACATACATACATACATACATGATTTTATACATCATACTACAATACTACATAAGAATACATAAATACACTTCATTACATACAAGGATACATACATGAAAGACAATACAAGTCAACCGATACTTACTTACCTTTACCGAGATACACATACAATATATTCACGATACATACACAATACTTGTTAGCTTCATTACGCACCCAGGTTAGAAATGGGTGCACTTTACTCTTTTACTCAGGGTCAATGACTTACACCAGCCAAAACCATTACACATACAATACTTTACTTTACTTACTACTTACTCAAGTCAAGTCGTCGGGACCTCTGGCCCGGGGACTACTCTGTCCCACCACCGGGATTTACTTGGTTCACTAATCCAGGATGCTACCCATTTAAGGGGTTTGGGCGTGGACCATTTTAAGAACCAGGAATCGGATCCAACCTCTTATGTCTCCTCAACCTCACGCGTGGCCGAAACTATATCAGACTTCTACTCATTCCAATTTACTCAATACTTACGTTAGGAGTTAGGTAGTTAGGAATTAGTAGAAGTCATTCACATCCAAGCCACACAATACTTACTTACATACACATCCATACAAGTACAATACAATACATAGGTACACTACGAAGTACATACACACTTATTTTCATCCATACATTTCATGAATTATACAAACTGATTGTTCAAGACAATTATATCAAGAACAATATGAACAAGCACAAAAGTGCAATAAAGTCCGATTCATGCATTTATTTATTTAGGTGATCAAATAAACACACACATCGGGGAACCAGGTTAGGATACAGAGCATGAAGAAATCATACCTTTCACCGTTGATTTTGGATTCACGACTCCCTTCGGTGTTCAACTATTTGAATCCTATGACATACATACAGTTGGGTGGTTAATTATCCATAATTAAACTTACTTATTATTTTTCAAAAGTTTCCCAGTTTATACTTACTAATTCATTGTTATTCAAATACATGTACTTAAGTTACTTACTTAAAGTTATTTTCTAAGCTTGTTCAAGGCCTTAATGACCTTTAAAACATCATTAATTAAGTCTTAAATATCTTATACTATCATTACCATTCAATTCCCATCATTAGAATGCATTAAAACACTTTCTGGACAAGTTTTGGGGTGGTCCGGGTTTGTGTCCGGGGTTACAAACCCGGACCAATCCGAGAAATCACATTCTGGTGCAAATTTACTATGGTCCGGGTATGTGTACCGGGATACAAACCCGAACCATGCCCTGGAATGAGTTTCTAGAGTGTTTTCGGGGTGGTCCGGGTTTGTGTACCGGTTTGTATACCCGGACCATTCCTGTTATACATTAAAATGTAGTTTTAAGCCTCCTTTCAACCCTTAATACATACTTAACCCTTTCCTAATCTTTCCACATGTAATCTAACATGTTTTTACACCATTTAGGCACACTAAACTCCTTAATCCAACCACTATACTCCTCTGTTAACTTAACATATTTTTTCACTGTTGGTCTCCTTCTGTTACAGGTTTTTCTTCCTGAGATCTTTCCTCTCTTCTTCTCACGTAGCTATATGGTTCTTCACCTAGCACAACTTAGTTAAACAACTTACATTGCTCCATTCTAGTTCTACTCAACTACATCTCTTCCTCCTAAATACAAACCAAGGTATTAACCACACATTCTCTTCTCTGAACATATCCATGTTCTTTCCTCTGCAACAACACTTAAGTCTCTTAAATCTAACCAAAATTTGACAGAGGTTCCCTACATTCTTAAACATTCTCACCACATTAATTTGCTCACTCACACAGTTTACATCCTGCTCAATATGTACATTAATCGCACCACATTCCAAATACTTGCCACAAGCTTATACTCACACTTAACATTTTATTAACTTGTTTTCAAAAGCTTCCAACTACAAATACTATCCACATTAATATACCCCATTACTCCCCTACTGTTACAGTAGCTTAAACATTGCTACGGTAATATACTCATTTCTATGTAACAGTAAAAATCTGTACAGAGCACTCCATTACCTTGAGTTTTGATTCCTCTTTTCTTTTCTCTCTTTCTCCTTTCTTGCCCCTCTTCCTTCTTTGTTCTTATTTCTTTGTTTTCTTGATTCTATTTAGGCCAAGCTACATCATGTAACAAGGCATACACACACACACACACACACACACACCAAAACTAGTAAATTTTCTAACTCACGTATTAAAACCCTAACTTGTGAGAAATCATTTAAAACTCTTAGGAAGTCTTAGCTTGGACTTCTAAATGAAGTTTTGAGTAGAAAAATGACAATGCTTCAGCTCCTATTTGAAATGCCAAAACCGGCTGAACAATGGAGTAGTGGTGTTTCACGTGAGTTTTGGATTTTTACAAGGGAAAAGATGAAAAGAGAAGAACTTGGTCCCTTTTCTTACCTTAGAACATGAAGAAGATGATGGAGCTTCAAATGGTGTTCCTTAAGCTAAAAGATTTTACCCTTAAAAATGAAGTTGGAGGTTTTTGATTTTTGAAGGGTGTAAAACGGTCTCCAAAGCGACACGAATTCAACGGTATAATTTTTGTAGCATTTGGAGGTAATTTGGGGTTTCAAAAATGAGAAGGAAGTGGGCTGCTGTGTGTGGATTCTTCAAATTGCCATTACTGGGAGGAAGGAAGAAGAGAGAGTGCTGGGCAAGGAAAAGAACGTGAGAGTGTTGTGTGAGAGAGGAGAGATTACTTTTTACTTTTTGTTACTTTATTTGTTTGTCACTTAGCATAAGGAGGGAAAATAGAAGAGAGGTGTGGCTAGTAAAACGTGCCCCCTTATCAAATTAAGGAACCGGCTGCACTATTACAAAGGGGGGTCACATTTTGCTTTATTACATTTACACCCATAACTTCCCAATTTTTGCACTATTCACTTCCGGACCCGTTTCTGGAATTTTCTCGTTTAATTAATTTTATTGGTTCTAGACCTTCATTAATGTTTATTAATGACTATTTGGTTGGCCAAAATTAGTAAGTCTATTTAACCCGCTTAAAGTCGCATTTTCCCGGTTCCTCGAAAAAAAACGCGCTTTAAGGTTCATTTATGCTTTTAATCCATTTTAAGGATCCGTTTTCTTCGTAATTTATTCCCTTATATTATTTAGGCATTATTAAGCCTTAATAATCCATATAATACTCTAACCGAGGTCTCATACCCCCTACGGTTATTTAACGCTTATTTAGCGTTTTTCGCTTTTTAAGTGTTCTTCATTTCTTTTGGATTCCTTACTAAAATTACTTAGGCATTAGGCCCTTAAATACGTATTAGAATAATCTTAATCACTATATTTAAGTTCGGGGTATTTCAATCTACCCCCCTTAAGAACTTTGTCCTCAAAGTTGTTCGAGGATATAAGATTACTATACTTACTCATTTATACTTGTCTAATGCCAAAGTCATACATCCCTCCTCCTTACAATTTCCAAATCCGTTACTCAAGGTTTTCTACTTTCCGTACCATACCAATGTACAACGGTTACTCCAATCCGCGTTACTATCAACCATCCGGTTCCTCATTACAGAATTTATACATACATACAGTGCAAAGCTATCCCCAAAGCAATGCAATACACATTACAATCCCGCAGGCACTCAGGTCATCTAGACACAGGACTCCTCTATATCCCTCTGCCCTCGGAATAATACAATATGATATACTACTATCTTCTCCGGTATAAGCTTCTAACAAGTCCTCATCCTCCTCCAGTCTAAGGGAAATTCTTTCACAACTACTAATTAACAATTTTCTAAAACACAACTCCAAATTCCAATTTATATTCATTACTTCTATCCTATATGTGATTCTTGTGACCACTTGAGGGGAGCTTCAAGAATCATTGACCGTGATGTGATCAGCATCAGTGTTGAACTATCTTTCCATCCCAATTTGTGTTCGGTTTCCCTTGATCTGATCAGGATCAAGTTCGACTTCCCCCATCAGTTTCAAACAATCAAATAATTCGATTATTTCCATTTTCTATCTTTTTATTCTTCCTAGTCATAATTACAATTCATACATCTCCAAAGGATGGAATTCAATCCATCAATCATTCTCAGTCTACTTCCCAAATACTTTACTTCGAGATTCAATGCCTAAGACCTCATTTCATCAACCTTCGCTACTTTCATCCATTACAACTCTCCATCATCTCAAGTATTCTAGCTAAGGAATACGATACCTATAAAATTCAATTGTCTTCAATTTGCTTCCAATAACTTACTTAGGAATACGCTACTCCTAGAATTCATTCATCAACTACTCTCAATCAATTCGTACTACTTCTTTAAGGGCTACAATACTTGTGGAACTCCGTCCACTACTCATTCTCAATTCCTCACTACAATCCCCTAGGGAACTCAATTTCCTCTAGGTTCTACATCGGTTTTATACCTACTCATGCTATGGTATTTGCATCTCTCGTGCCTAATTACCATAATTACAATATCAATGGGTACGTATGTTTATTTAACATAAGTACCAATCATCAAATCAGTTATCATTTGTGCTATGCACATTATAGTTTATGTGTTTTATACATGAAACTTACATTAAGTGGTTTTCGCTCTACCCCCCTTAAAAGGGATTACACCCACGTAATCTCCCATATGTTATTATTGAACATTAGTTTACTAAGTTCGGCATTCTGAAGCATTTGAGCTTCTCTACGGTCTTATATACTATGCTCTGGTCAAAGGGTCTTAACCATACCGATGGTTTAGTCTTTGCACCAAGAATTCCTATATGAGTTTATTTAACTCATAATTAATTCGGTTCTAGCCTACAGGCTTCAAGGCATCGATAGCCATTCTCTCATACTTACTAGGTGTATTAAATTTTTAGCTATGGCCCACTAGCCTGCTGCGCGACCCTGATAACCTTAGTGCTTAATTCGCTCTTTGGTTATTCTAAATATGCTACTCATCGCCTTTTTATCCCTCTATTATGGGGCTAAGGTTTACTAACAAGTGTGGTATTCTTCTACCGTGCTTGAACTCAATGAGTTTTAGATTTATAGTCAGCTCTCTAGCAATCTATTATACATACTATTCGTACTCCCACAATTATTCACTAAGTTCCTCCGACCTATTGTCGGGCGAGGTTAAGTCACTACTTAGTTGTAGTGCTTCCTCTGCAGTCAATAGCTTCTGAATTATACCAGTTCTTCTAGTTCAGTACAAGTGTTCTTTACTTGTATGACCTTGCATTTCCTGTGCGTCGGTCCTAGTGACTTTCTTCAGTCTTCTTTCACCTTTTATTCCAATGGAATTCACATCTTGTGATTGTTAGTGTGTTTTACACTTTTCGTGTTTCTTTGGCCTTAGGCCGCACGGTTTGTTGCTAAGCTTGTCTAACTGGCTTATGCCGTGTTTGTTGGTGGAAAGGAGGGTTTACTACGGTTTACATTTTCCATATTCCTAGCTATCCCATTAGATCATTAGCTGCACAAGTGCAATACCAAAACACTCAGTCATACAGAGTGCAGAGGCGTAAACGCTTGGAAGTAAATCACTTATGTGATAGGAATGAATATTTCTACCTGTCATCTCATACTTACTACTCCGTATCATTGTCTAACTACTTCCTCATAGTGGTCGCTTGTTACGCACCATATTCTTACTCATTATACAACATCATTGTTACGGTTTCTGTTACTGTGGTAGCTTATCTTTACTCATTGCCATTGTCTTTGGCACCATTTCCTTATGGTGTGAATACACCGAGGGTTTCCCATGTTCGTGTGTATGACGATTGTTGTAGCATACCGCAATGTTACTATCCTCCCAATGTGGAGATGTTTCATTTCAATTTAGGTTCCATGTGTAGGTTAGCTTACCTCACATTACTTCATCATTTATGATGCAATTTACCAAGTATCTTGGTTGACCAAGGATGAAATAATTTATCAGGTTACAAGCTCTCTTGAGCGTTGGTCATTCGTGGTGCCCAATGTGCACTCACATTGATCGTTCTTGACAATTACTGTCTCCCAGTGCTGAGCATTGGTTATAGGCTCCAGTTATGCGGTTTTACTTTGTATATACATCACCGGGACATCCCAAGAACTTCAAGGGTTTTCTGGTCCCGTTCTCTAATTGAAGAGTACTCTATTACTGATAAATGAAAGTTCTTGTTGAGGGGTGTGTTTCCACTCATAAGTCTCATGGCAAGGTTTACTATGTTAGTATTTATACAATGGTTCACCACATGCTTGGGTGCATATGAAGTATACTTACTCCTTCGAGTCCTTATGCTCTTTGAGCGATGTGCTTCTACCGTCCACAACCTCTTGCAGGCGTAGTGGTTTAAAATCTCATTTTCTTGTTCGATTGTCTCTTGGCAATATTTACATGCGCACGCTTTGTTGTTACGATAGATGGGAGCCTTTTCTAAGGGTTCACATCATTAACGCATTGATGGTCTTTGGTTAATGAGAGGTACTTTTCCTCGGGTTTCCCGTAGTGTCCAAGTGTGGACTAGGCCATTGTTGGCGTTATCACGATTCCTATGCCTCTGTGTTAACATTTCTACAGACGACATGAAGGGAAATTAAAGACTTGTCAACTGTATACTAGGCTGATGCTCTAGTGACAGTGACACTGAGATAGCCATTACTCCAGGCCACTCATTATATTGAGCTCAAATTGGGTGGTTCAATTGTCGATCTGTTTGTCGTATGAAGCAATATCTCTTGCAATTCTCGTTACTAATGGTGTGAGTTTTGCAACCGTTTAAGTTTACATAATGTAGTTGGTTTATGGCCTTTGAGCCAAATTGCTGCGAGCTATGCTCTTTGCAAGCTGCTTATACATGTTTGCACTCCTTGTATACTCCATGGGTTGGGGGTATTACTGGGCTCCATGGCAAGTCGTGGCATCATGCTTCCATTCATAGGAGACCCTTTAGGCAATCTGGTACTAATCAGTGCCTTCTTGTAGTTTAGGGTATTTCCTGTTAAGTGAAATCCCTTCGGTATCTTAACTGAGTGTTCGTTCTAGCTTCCGTGCTCTTATCCTGATGCTCTGTTCAATTGTCGTTAATCTAGACACCCTTCAAGGATTGCTCCTGGGTGTTGTTAGGTTACGCCGTGACATCCGGCTAATGTTTATATCACGTTGTGTCTACTATACCGCCTTGTGGTATTGTATTTAAGCTATCCCCTTTGGGGTTATAACGTCTCCCGATATTAGGCAGACCGTTTATATTCTCACCTAGTGCTTAAGACTAGGTTCAAAATCCTCTCTAATGACAGATTATGCTTGGGGTAATCTTATAATTGCTCTTGGGAACTCCGTCCCGTCTGTTGAGCATTGTTGTGTTCACATTAGGCATTTGCCTTACTGTGTTTAGGTTGGGTATCCTTTCCAGCTGTCAGGTAATTGTTTGAATTATTTGAGACATATCCAATGTCTATGCTTGCTAATCTGCGCTTTGCACTTCTTAATCCTCATTCTTATCTTCAGATGGGTTCTCTGAGTTTTTTTACTTATTCCTTAGCTGAGTTCTTCTCCTTGATCGTCTGAGATGTCCAGCTGTTCTGGTTCGAACTTACTCATGGTCCGTAGAACGGAGTTGACTACTTCCCGTGTTTCGTGCACTACATGTATACATACATGGGGGTACCTTGTTGATACGTTACCACTTACCCGACTATATGTCAGGCCCACAAGCTCCTTCGGAGTGCGGTCGTCCCACATCCCGTAATTAGGTACACTCGTAGTGCTCGTCACACGCCTAAGTGAAGTATTCTATTGTCAACTCCTCTTGTATCATTCTATGATACTCACCATAATTCTGTTGGTTTGGTTTTAAAATTCAAGGTTTAAAAGAAGGTTTGTGTTTTTGAAAAATAACGGTTCGGTGTTAGAAGAGGTTCTTCATGGCATAGCCATGTCTGAAGTTTTGACCAAGTCCAGCTTCTTGCTGACTGGTATGTCCTTCAATGCAATGGCCAGGCCGTCAGGCCCTTCCATTGTTTCTTACTTTCAGCTTCAGGATTTGTGATCCTGTGGTTGCTTCACTGTCGTCATGGTACATTACTATGTACTTGTGGTGTGTTAGGGTTCCTTTACATGTTCCTGTTCTTACTGCACTTGCCGTGGCAAGTGCGTGGTGCTGGTGGTTTTTGGGTAGACCTATGCCGGTCACGGTACGGTTTCCACTCGTATTTGGGTATTTCTTGTGACTCTTCCTTCGATCTTATTGATCTATGTTTGGGATACTTGATCTTTTAAGTAACTTCTCCGTGATCTTGACGTGACTGTCGTTGATCGGAATACTTCTCCAATCCTTGGAGATTCTTATTTATTTGATCTTGTGTTTTTCCTTGCTGCTCGTTCCCACACGTTTTTTGTGGTTACTGAGCCTTAGCTTGTTTAGGCACTACTCCTGTTGTTGCGCCGGATTATATCCCGTGAATGTTCTTGTAGCTGTATGAGCTATGTCGGCCAGGTATTGTAACCTTTTTGGTGTTGTAGTTTTGGAGTCAACCACTCCCAACTATGTCCTTAGTCATCTAGCATATCGTTGGTGGCATTATTTAGGTATTACTGTCCCGCAGTCTTGTGTCTCGGGTCTCGTTATTGTTCCTTTTTCCGCTCTGTTGCACGCTTAGTGCTTCTTTCCCTGCTGCTGGTTGGTTAGCTAGGTTCTCGCGACGGCTAAGCACGTCGCCCCATGCTGTTGTAAGTTGTAGCCTCGTTATGGTTGGAGTACTCATTCAACCGCCATTAAGTGCGGGTATCGTTGTTCATCCGGGAATTATCACCGGGACTTCCAATTCTTGGAATCTACTGTATGTCAGATCCTTTCCTCTTATAGGAATATCTCATTACTGGCAGATTGGGTTCTCCCGAGTACGAGAGGACTTTCCTTCTCTTTGGCGTTCTTTCCCAAGTTATACAGTGGGTTTGCGGAGGGCGGGTCTGATATTGTAGGTATCCGGTACTCACCGGGAGTTCCTAACTAGCATATCTCTAATGCTAACACTGAGCCCTTAGCCCTAAGCTTCTAATTCCTAACTCGGTATTTCCTAAACTCGGTATTTCCAGTCATCAGAGCGATACTTCGCTCTGATACCACTTTTTGTAACACCCCTACCGCTAATACTGTCATTACCGTCCAATCACACCGTACTTACATACCATCGCAGCGGATATTTACATACACAACGGTGGGTGATACAATGCCGTTAGCTACCCATATGACTAACAAGGCTGCTACTACTACATACAGCATCGGTCTGATGGACCGGAATATCCGAGTGCTACACAAATACAATCCTTACTATAATTACAACCGGGTACTTCTACTTCCCATTCAACTCAATGCTCCATTACAGTACCATACAATACAATATACATAACCGAGTTTACTAAGTTCCAAATACAAATACAATACTTCTTCCAAGTTCACATATACTCTTTAAGAGTCTACATCTACCCATTCCTCACACTACATACTTTCCAAATACATCATAGTGTACCCCTTGGTACATTTCTACTCTTACAAGCCTTATACCATTTACTACAATCTATATTTCATTCCTAGTAGTCTAGGCATGTCCACCGGTCTCTTCTGTGACCATAACTGCTTCGGGTACCTGCACACTAAAAACGTTGCCCCTAGGGGCTCAGCTTACGCTAAATATGACTTCAGCATACCCCGCGTACTAGCGAGGGTACGCCGACCACTTGGTCGAATACATGCAGTTTATTTTACAAATACATACATACATACATGCTTTCATACATCATACTACAATACTACACAAGAATACATACATACACTTCATTACATACAAGGATACATACATGGAAGACAATACAAGTCAACCGATACTTACTTACCTTTACCGAGATACACATACACAATACATTCACGATACATACACAATACTTTTTAGCCTCATTACACACCCAGGTTAGAAATGGGTGCACTTTACTCTTTTACTCAGGGTCAATGACTTACACCAGCCAAGACCATTACACATACAATACTTTACTTTACTTACTACTTACTCAAGTCAAGTCGTCGGGACCTCCGGCCCGGGGACTACTCTGTCCCACCACTGGGATTTACTTGGTTCACTAATCCAGGATGCTATCCATTTAAGGGGTTTGGGCCGTGGACCAGTTTAAGAACCAGAAATCAGATCCAACCTCTTGTGTCTCCTCATCCTCACACGTGGCCGAAACTATATCGGACTTCTACTCATTCCAATTTACTCAATACTTACGTTAGGAGTTAGGTAGTTAGGAATTAGTAGAAGTCATTCACATCCAAGCCACACAATAATACTTACTTACATACACATCCATACAAGTACAATACAATACACAGGTACACTACGAGTACATACACACTTATTTTCATCCATACATTTCATGAATTATACAAACTGATTGTTCAAGACAATTATATCAAGAACAATATGAACAAGCACAAGTAAGTGCAATAAAGTCCGATTCATGCATTTATCTTATTTAGGTGATCAAATAAACACACACATCGGGGTAACCAGGTTAGGATACAGAGCATGAAGAAATCATACCTTTCACCGTTGATTTTGGATTCACCGACTCCCTTCGGTGTTCAACTATTTGAATCCTATGACATACATACAGTTGGGTGGTTAATTATCCATAATTAACCTTACTTATTATTTTTCAAAAGTTTCCCGGTTTATACTTACTAATTCATAGTTATTTAAATACATGTACTTAAGTTACTTACTTAAAGTTATTTCCTAAGCTTGTTCAAGGCCTTAATGACCTTTAAACATCATTAATTAAGTCTTAATTATCTTATACTATCATTACCATTCAATTCCCCATCACTAGAATGCATTAAAACACTTTCTGGACAAGTTTTGGGGTGGTCCGGGTTTGTGTCCGGGGTTACAAACCCGGACCAATCCGGGAAATCAAATTCTAGTGCAAATTTACTATGGTTCGGGTATGTGTACCAGGATACAAACCCGGACCATGCCCTGGAATGTGTTTCTGGAGTGTTTTCGGGGTGGTCCAGGTTTGTATACCGGTTTGTAAACCCAGACCATCCCTGTTATACATTAAAATGCAGTTTTTAAGCCTCCTTTCAACCCTTAATTCATACTTAACCCTTTCATAATATTTCCACATGTAATCTAACATATTTTTACACCATTTAGGCACACTAAACCTCCTTAATCCAACCACTATACTCCTCTATTAACTTAACATATTTTTTCACTGTTGGTCTCCTTCTGTTACAGGTTTTTCTTCCTGAGATCATTCCTTTCTTCTTCTCACGTAGCTATATGGTTCTTCACCTAGCACAACTTAGTTAAACAACTTACATTGCTCCATTCTAGTTCTACTCAACTACATCTCTTCCTCCTAAATACAAACCAAGGTATTAACCACACATTCTCTTCTCTGAACATATCCATGTTCTTTCCTCTGCAACAGCACTTAAGTCTCTTAACTCCTAACCAAAATTTGACAGAGGTTCCCTGTGGAGGGTGATTTTTCGGTATGAGGGGGGTCTTTACAAAATATGGTTCTTGACTGAAAAGCCTAGATCCTAAAATGCCATTCTGTGGAGGGTGAAAACCCGTTATTCTGGCAGCCCTCAAATACCTACTCCATCGTCCGTCTTTCCCAGAAAGCATAAAGGGGAGTGCAAGTGTGCACTACACCCGCTCTCAATGGGCTCCACGCGGACTTATGCCTCTATAAGGCGGAATTGACTAGAGTCGCCACCTAGTTTGACCTATGGGACTAGGAAGGGAGGAGAAGGGTTCTAAGAACCGTTAATTGACTCTGATGATTTGTTGCCTATGGATAGGACTTATCTGATCATACTAGAGATTCTGTGTGGGTTCGCACTGGGTTACACCCCTCGGAAGTGGCAACGACCACGACTTCGGATTGGTGCCCGAGGAAACCTCGGTCTCCAATTATTGGGATTGCCTTCTTTCAAAACCTTTTTTAGAGAGATTCATTTAAAAGCCAAGGATAGGATTAAAAGAGCGTGGAGTGTGGAAAGTTGATGAGGCGAGCTTTTCTGCCAAGCTAGCGCCAAGAAGAGGAACTAATGAATTCGAATGAGTATGACAGAATAGGAGTATTTTGAGAGTTTAAAGAAGTCGAGGGTTAATGGGAGTCAAAGGGGATTTGAATGTTTGACAGACATGAATACCACCTTGGAGTGGGGAAAAGGGGATTTTTGATTGGAATGGGGTCGCACCCTGGATGGGCTGCCTACGTACTCAACTCCCTGTTGAGATCAGACCTTACGTAGTTCAGATTTTTGGAGATGTTTGAAGTTTCGGATTTGGGGGTAGTCTGTGAGACGCTCGGGTCCATGAGACGTTTGAAACCCTGAGATGTCAGAGTCTGTGAGACGCTCGAATCTGTGAGACGCTCGGGTCTGTGAGATCTTCAGGTCTGTGAGACATTCAAATCATTGGGATGACAAAATCTGTGAGATGCTCGGGTCTGTGAGACAATACGGGGTTGTTTGGAGGTGAGATGGACGAGTGAAAATGGCATTTTGATTGATGTGGGGTCGCACCCTGTGTGGGTTGCCTACGTACTCAACTTCCTGTCGAGATCAGACCTTACGTAGTTCAGGTCTTTTGGAGGTTTGGGAGTTTTGTGGTTTTGAAGGAATTGAGGTTTTGACCTTTTGGGTCTTTGAGGGGTCAAAGAGGTTTTATGGTCGTTTTGTGAGGTTTGACAAATTGTCGGGTTCATTTTGAAGTTTGAGGTGCAAAAAGTCTGTGAGACACTCGGGTCTGTGAGACAATTGAAATCTTGAGGTGACGGAGTCTGTGAGACGCTCGGGTCTGTAGGATGATCAAGGCTTGAAAGGGTTACAAGTTTTGAAGGTGTTCGGGTGTGAAAAGCTAAGGGTTCTTGAGGTTTTTGAGTTTGCTGAGTCTATGGAGATATTCGAGTTCGTTGAGCTGCTGAGACAGTCGAGTCTGTTGAGCTACTGAGACGGTTGAGTCTGTTGAGCTACTGAGACGGTCGAGTCTATTAAGCTGTTAAGACGTTCGAGTCTACTGAGCTGTTGAGACGTTCGAGTCTGTTGAGCTGCTGAGACGTTCGAGTCTGTTGAGCTGCTGAGACGTTCGAGTCTGTTGAGCTGTTGAGACGTTTAGAGATTCGAGATGCTTGGGTTCTAAGGAGTTTGAAGTTTCAAGGAGTTTGAGATTTATGATGTTTGGAATTATTTGGGATTGAATTGAAGTTGAATTGAATTGGGAATGAAAAGAATTTTGAATTGAATTGGATTGAAATTGAGATTGAATCTAATTGAATTAAGAATTGAATTGATTTTGAATTGGGCTTGAACTGAAATGAATCGGGTTTGGAATTGAATTTGGTTTGAGTCGAATTTGGTTGGGGTTGGAAAACAAGGTGGGTCAAAGTTAGACCAAGTCAAAATGGGATTGAGTCACAGTTGGGTCAAGGTCAACTTGGGCTGGTCAAAGTTCGGATTGGTCAAAGTTTGGGTCTTGGTCAAAGCTTGGGTCTTGGTCAAAGTTTGGGTCATGGTCAAAGTTTAGTCAAAGGTCAAGGTTTGGTCAAAGGTGAACATACGGGTCAAGGTTTGGTCAAAGGTCAACATTCGAGTCAAGGTTTGGTCAAAGTTTGACATTCGGGTCAAGGTTTGATTCTTGTGGACTTGCTTGGTTTTGTGAACTTTGGTCAAAGTCAAAGGTTCAGTCAACTCGAGTTTGGTCAAACGTTCGGGTCAAGGTCAAATCGGTTTGACTTTTGTGGGTTTGGGCTGGTCTAGGCTCAATGGGCCGAATTGGATTTGGACTTTTGGGCCTGATTTGGGCCTTGGCTTGATCTGGGCTATGGATTGGGTTTTGGGCCGAGTTGACCTTTTGGACCAATTGGGATTTAATGGGCCGAGTTGAGTTTCAGGCCGATTTGGATTGATTGGACTTGACTATGGATCTGGTTTGAGGGTGGGTTAAAATGGGCCTTATTGTTTTCGGGCTGAAGTGAGCTTTTCGATTTGGGCTGAAGTGGTTTTGGGTTTGCCTGATTTTGGCATTTGATTGCTAGGCTTTTCTATTTGGATGGGCTAAGAAATGTTTCTGGGCTGAAATGAGCCTCGGGTTTGATTTGGACTTTGGTGCCCCATTTGGACCTTGGGCCTTGGTTGGGCTTTTGATTTTTGGATTGAAGTGAGCTTTTGATTTTTGGGCTTGATTTGGTTTTGGGCTTTTTATTTGAAGCAATTTGGATTTTTGAGAAATGGGCCAAAGATGAGGTTTATTGATTTTTGGGCTTGATTTGGTTTTGGGCCTTTGAACTTTGATGGGCTTTGGAAAATTTGGGAAGAAATGATGAATCAAATTGAAATGAATTTTGAGGAAGTGATTTTATTAATACATGTTATTATAATAAGATGTGGTTTGGGTCTAGGGATTACCCAGTTTATTAGGTGGGACCATGGCTCACCTAAATCTTAGGGTTCACCCTCTATCCTAAGGCTTGGACCTAAGGACAATAACTAAGGCTTAAGACATCAATAAGCAATGAGCAAGGGGCATAAATCACAAAGCAGCAACGCAAATATCTCACATAAGGTACAAACATTGGAGAAGCAAAATGAAGTGTAAACATTATGTACAAAAATTTAGTGATTGAACACTAGCGAAAATCCTACAAGATTTCAAATTAATCTCCAAGCTCAAATGAATATATAAGGGAAAAAATAAACGCTAGAACAACATAATCCGAAACTAGCTAGAGATAACATGCTAACCTTGTTTACGTGCAAAGAATGAATTACAAAAATGAATAAGTTCTAAGACTACAACCGAAAGTAAGAACAATAAACAAATTACAGATTAATACAAACATAGATAACAATCTTAAATAGAGAGCTGCTATGGGGGGTCGCATCGACGCCGCCTCACTTGAGCTAATAGGATCAGCAAGAATTACACCAACCGTTACATGTGTTTGAAGCGGAGACCCCGGTAGTCCAAGCCACGATCCCGTTGCTTAGTCTTAGAGTAGTTTCCCGTTCCACGAGCATTAGGTACATGTCAAAGAAACACAACCAAGAGAGGCACGATACATCAGTCAAGAGAACGGAGGGAGGTTGGGATGTGTGCAATGGGATCATACGGCCCCTCTCAATGGGAGGAAAGGGGGCAATCTAATCATCTCCCACACCCCAACCGAGAACATAGAAAAGAATTTCAAGCTGCCAACAAATGCTAAGGATTGTAAGATAAATCAAGCATCGGGGTTGCTACTCAAATTAATTCGTCATCTTAGATTATGACTCCAACCGAAGTGTAGTATCAAAGGGGTGAAATTGTGAGTCATGTGGGATCATACCTAGAAGGGTTTATATCATTTCCCTCTAAGATGAGGAATTAATAAGGACCAACCAACCATGTGATTTATCTAACAATTATAGCATAGGGCAACTATCACTCTATTCATGTTGATATCTAAGCGTAAAGGGACAAGCAGATGCTAGTTTCAAATCGATTTCCCAAACTGATATCAATGCGCAAGGGACGAGTTCAAAACTGAGACAATTCAATTTCCAAACCAAATTCAGGGCGTAAAAAGAAATCAGCAACGTCGCTAAATACAAGAAAACTGACCGATAGGGTTTTCAAACCCACAGAGGTATGCCCAAAGCGCAAGATATTTGCACAGTCCAAATAGGGCCACAAGTCCAGCAAGAACAAACCACCGCAAGCCCAGCAAGAACAATCCAAGTCGATCAAACCCAGCAGTGTCCAATATGCGCCTCGGTTTAAACATGAAACCGGAAAGTAGTTAGTGAACCGTACTAAACAAGCGAAACAAACGGGGCTGTCATAGTGAGGTCTTCTAGTGTTACAAATCAAACATGGCCTTATCTTCTTCCACCAGTGATCACATAAGCGAAGCAAAAGCTCTAATCCTGGGGTTCACTGTCAATTTCTTTTCCTCCTCGCCTATTCACGTAAACAGATTTCAAGACACAAGGCCTAGTAATCCTCTTCTTCATATATTTAGAAACAGAAACAGATTTCGCTGACCATATGTCCTCAGAGCAAAACAGACATTCAAACTATCGGTGTAAACTATCAGTGTGAACATCAGAAAGCATGGAATAACGACGAGTCGAGCATGAAGTAGACAGTATTTTTCATTCTGAGTTTAACAAATAACAAGGGACAGACATTGATAGCAAAAGGGGCACGTGTAGTTCCTTGCATACTCAGAACACACCAAAGACTTGAGCAAAGTGTTAATTCAACTGCTACACTAAGGAGGACAAAGGAAATGACAGTGAGTCTCGGATAGAAGAGTAACGAGAGCTTCCTGCAAAACAAGGACTTCAAGCATCATAAAATAGTTCTCGATTCTTAATTAATATTCAGGACGAAAAAAGCAGATGAGATGGAAATCCGAACTTCACTTAAGCAGATTGGAGTTTCTGGTTACAGGCTCCCCTGACAGACTTCCTGAGTCTCAAACTCAAACGCCAATAAATCCAATCAACACTTACCAGCAATATATTCGCACAAGAGAAAAATACACAGATTATCAATACCGAAAGCGAACTTAGCAACTCCTGTTTGCAGTAGAATCCAACGATTCCATCAGATGGACTCAAATAAACCAACAGAACCAGGATAATCGAGCAAATCGTTACCAATTAACCTCAGGAAATGGATAGCCGAAAAGGATAGCAAAAATTAAAGAGATTTACGACCATATCTCAGAGGCGATTTGGTAGCGACGGCCCATCGATTGCTTCGCCAGCAAGATCTCAAAATTACCGATGAAGAGAAAGGAGAACGGAGCATCTAAGCTCCTCGATTGCCAGTTTGGGTTGAAATTACCGGGAGAGAGAGATTGAAGATGGAAGGTACTGCGTGTTCCTTGTCGCCAGATTTTCTCAAGCGAAGGGAATGGAGGACAGAGCATGGATTTTCCTTTTCCGCTGGTCGGGTCGCAAAATCGTCAAAAATTGGGGAGAATGAGGGGCATAGCGTGTGCGTTTTTTGTTGGCCAGTTGCATAGCAAGATTTTTAGTGGTGAAGAGAATAAGTGTGGAGTCGTTTCGTAAGAAACTGGGAGGGAACGATTGATGGACAGTGGGGAAGAAGAAGAGCTTAAATCGACAGAAATGATGCACAGATTACATGACATTTACCCCGGGGTGAGATGGGTGATTCGAAGCGTTGATTCGGGGCTTGAAGATGAATCGGGAGCATTGTTGAGTTTTTTTTTGGTTGCCTGGAGAATGAAGACGAATGTGGCGCTATGGAGATGGA
This sequence comes from Limonium bicolor, assembly GCA_023374045.1. Lineage (NCBI taxonomy): Eukaryota > Viridiplantae > Streptophyta > Magnoliopsida > Caryophyllales > Plumbaginaceae > Limonium > Limonium bicolor. The sequence continues at coordinate 201,119,062 of CM041778.1, forward strand.
GAGGGCGGTGGTGCCTTTCGATGGAGATGGAGGTGAAGAAGATGACGGTGCTGGAGGTTGAAGACGACCGAGGAGATCAGCAAATGGCTTCCTTGATTTTTTGGTCGTTTCTCGGGGAGTAGTCGATGGCGAGATGAAAGAACGACGAAAGAATATCGGCTACTGTTCGGTCCTCTTCCTAGGGTTTGTTTTCTTTGCTGTCTTTATAGGAAATGGGTGGGTTAGGGTTTAGTTTGTGTGTGGGTGAGATTGGTGTGGAGTGGGCCTTGAAGTTTTGATAAGATGGGTTTGGGTTTTAAAGTGGGCTTCCTGAAGCTATGGGCTGAAAATAGAGTGGGTTTAAGGAATTGGGCTAGGCCAGATTTCAACCAAGTGTGGATTGAGTTTGAAAGATGAAAATGAGTGTGTATAAATAGAAATGAAAATAAAAATACTAATAGTAGAATAAAATAAAATATAAGAAAAAGTGGATAGATGAATAAAAATATAATAAAGTAAAATAAAATAAAATAAAATAAATAGAATATAAACAAAACAAAATAAGATAGTAAAATAAGTGAATAAACAAAAGGGGACGACCTTGAAACTGGACTGTCGATGGAAATTCATTTTCGAAGAATTATGTTTTTTTTCTGAAATGTTTTGAAAAGGATTATAAAATGATGGTTTCGTCTTAGCACGCACGTTAATATGTTTTGGAAAAAGAAAGGCGACGACCCCTCTTATTATTTCAGAATTTGCTTTATGGGGTGAGAATTTTTGGCGTCTACAGATGGCTCCCCTTGATTCAATTCTTGCAGAATTGGATCAAGGTTGACGGGACGCCAAAAATTCTCACTGCGGTTTATGGTCTGTTCTTATGAATGCGGGTGCACGGGGATTTATGACGGGCCCCAAATTACGGTGATTGATGGTATGAGGACTAATGACAGGCCTCAACTAGATCTCGGTGTCTAGCTCTAGGACTAATGATGGGCCTAGAATACGATCAAACAACCTATGCATGAGGACTAATGACGGGCCTCAACTAGAACTCGATGTCTAGCTCTAGGACTTATGACGGGCCTAGAATGCATCTTCGAAATGTATGAGGACTAATGACGGGCCTCAACTAGATCTCGGTGTCTAGCTCTAGGACTAACGACGGGCCTAGAATACAATCGGTATATTGGTTATGCATGAGGACTAATGACGGGCCTCAACTAGAACTCGGTGTCTAGCTCTAGGACTTATGACGGGCCTAGAATGCATCTTCGAAATGTATGAGGACTAATGACGGGCCTCAACTAGATCTCGGTGTCTAGCTCTAGGACTAATGACGGGCCTAGAATACAATCGGAATAAGGGTTATGCATGAGGACTAATGACGGGCCTCAACTAGAACTCGGTGTCTAGCTCTAGGACTTATGACGGGCCTAGAATGCATCTTCGAAATGTATGAGGACTAATGACGGGCCTCAACTAGATCTCGGTGTCTAGCTCTAGGACTAATGACGGGCCTAGAATACAATCGGAATAAGGGTTATGCATGAGGACTAATGACGGGCCTCAACTAGAACTCGGTGTCTAGCTCTAGGACTTATGACGGGCCTAGAATGCATCTTCGAAATGTATGAGGACTAATGACGGGCCTCAACTAGATCTCGGTGTCTAGCTCTAGGACTAATGACGGGCCTAGAATACAATCGGAATAAGGGTTATGCATGAGGACTAATGACAGGCCTCAACTAGAACTCGGTGTCTAGCTCTAGGACTTATGACGGGCCTAGAATGCAATTGAAAGTACGAGGACTTATGACGAGCCTCAACTAGACCTCTTGACATCTAGCTATAGGACTTATGACAGGCCTATAATACTTTGATTGAGTTGTACGAAACTCGTTGTTTTGAGTGGTCGATTTGAGGATGACTTTGGTTGTGGGTTGATCCGGGATTGGATGTTTTTTGGTTGATCTGTGAGGGATGTGATAGTCGAATGTTTTCTATTAATGTTGCCCTTGACTTCGTCAGTGTGGGACTTGTGTTTCGGTTTTGCTTTGACAGTCTCGCCCGATGTGCACGATAGTTTCGGGATTTGGTAGGACTCTTGGCTCCAGAGTTTCGAGATGGCTCAGGTATGGCTCTTGAGTTTTTGTTTTGGTTTTGTGATTTTGTGGTCGGTTTTCGAAAGGATGGTTTTGTGAATGAGTGACTTTGGGGACTCGATGGTTTTGATATGACCGAATGACTTTTGTATGATCAGATAGCTCCGATGTGATTGGATGGCTCCAGTGCGGTCATATGGCTCTCGTTTGATATGTGACTCCCTTGTGAGCAACGACTCTGGATGGTTGATGGGTTTCGATTTGGATTGAGATTTTCGGGATGGTTAGTGGGTTTCGATTTGTTTTGGATTTTGAGTCGAATGGTGGGTTGATGTGATCGGTGGATTGTGTTGTGTTTGTGTATTTGATGTGGTAAATCTTTTGTTGTGTTGTTTGATAACTTATTGGTCATGGATGGATGGCTTCGGTCCGGTTATGACTTCAGGGCTCTCTCATGATGGCTCCGGGATAGCTCGGGGTGGCTTCGGGAAGGGCTACGAGATGGCTCTATTTGGTGAGCGAGGAAGAAAGGGGAACTTTCGCCTGTGAGGTGGTCGCACCCTGGGCGGGCTGCCTACGTACTCAATTCCGTATTGAGATCAGACCATACGTAGTTCGAAACTCTGTGGGCAAGACCCTGGTGACGAAATGGATTTGATGTGGCTCCCGTATTGTTCTCGGACTGTTGGGATGACCCCTGCGTAATTCCAAGGATGGTTTCAATGTCAGATGATGGCTCCCGTATGGCCCAGCTTGGTTCTGGATATGGTGTTGATGAGGTTCAAGCATGACACTGGATGGCTCCGAGATTGTCTTCGTACGGCTTAGGATGGCCTTATTTTGGTTCGATGTAGCTCAAAGGTAGCCTGGGATGGCTCTGAATGCTTCGATGTAGTTCGAGGATGGCCCCGGGTGGCTTCATAATGATTCGACGTAGCTCAAACATAGCCCGGAATGGCTTCAACTTGATTTCCTTTGATAGGAAGTTTTACTTCAACTGCAGCAACTGAAGTCGACACTCTCAGCGAGACTAGGCAGAGTTCTTACCAATTAGATGTTGACGATGGAGTGCTTATGATGCAAATATTAAATGCTAGATACGATGCAAAATGCATATGCAGTTTTTGTAGAGAAGGTACGGTTCTATCTCTATTAATATGAGGTTTACGAATATAAGACATCTTCGATTCGATCTTGAATGATTGTTGAATTGGAAGGCGTGAATCATTTTCCTCTCATGGAGGGATACGGGTCAATCTCTCGTGAGTTTGGCTGTGTGTGCAAAGCGGTGTGATGATACTCTCGATGCTTAGAGCAGTATTTTCCTGAGAATTTCCTTTTTGAGGTTATGGACTTTCCGTTCCTCACAAATTCCTCTTCTGCAATGGGGTAGGCTGATTATGATTTGGTGGTTTAGTCGAAGAGTCACTCGCACTCTAAAGACCTTGTGAAGTAAGGTCGCACTCATTCACTCATAGTCCCCGTATTGTGAGGTGGGACATGTGATAACAAGCACGAAACTTATGATTCATGTTTCAGATCCGATACTTTCAGTTAACGTTCACCAACTAACGAGTCGGAGGTTTTTTATTGGGTTATAACGGGGTTGAGGGGTATGATGATGTCACAGGGGACTGGAGGATTTGTTTAGGAATTGTGGAGTTTTTGTGCAATAGAAGACATGTTTCGCCTTTGCCATGGGTGGAATGATTAGGCGGGTTTTGATAACCCGTTGTCGGTTTCTGCGGGACATCATTGGTCCTTTTGGTTTGGATTTCTCCTTCTTGCTCTCCTGGCGTACGATTTGAACTTTCTTCTCATTTTTGTGTTATTGAAATTGCGTTTGGCTCATCAACTTTTTCAAGCATTCTCTGCTTTGTATTTTGGCTTTCAGCTTTAGAGTTGCATTGACTCAACGATCTTCTTGAACATTTTCAGTGTTCTTTTTTGGTGTTTGGCTTTGGAGTTGCCTTGACTCACTGATTTCTTCAAACATTTCATTGTTTGTTTTTGTGAAAGATGGTGGGGAGGGGCCATGGCTCCGGCTCCTTTGAGATCCTCTATTGCAAGGGCAAGTAAGTATATGTACGTGGGTTGGCATGTGGTGGAGTTCACAGAAAAAGGTTTATCGTGAAAGGCTCAGCAAGGCTCACTAAGGGATTATGTACAGGGCAGTCAAAGCTTTTTGGTTTTGTGGAGGTTTTTATTCCTAAGTGCCTCGTCATTCTCATTAGTTAATGATTGTTTTCTTACTATTCTCATATCTTTGCATGAATCACAGTTCGTATCCTGTTTAACGACATTGATCTCACTATGAATTGTGCCTCTCCATGTGATGAAGGAATACACAAGTCGCTCATGGTTTTACCTCTATGGACTCGCTCTATCTGCCCTCATCGCTCGGTGGATTGTCCAATATCCTCATTCAGAATTCAAGGGAAAATACCGCTCTTTGCACACTACTCACTTGGATTGTGGTGCTGATTTTAATTAGACCCTTATGTTCATTGATGGGTCGAGAGTTTAGTGGTTCACGCACTCCATTCAATCATTCTCTCAAGATTTTTCCCAAAGATGTCGTTTCGATACGAGAGTATGCAAACACGGCTATCTACAATGCAATGTACTGTGGTAATATGGAATTACTACGTATAAGATGCGTGAAATGCTGAAAGTGAAGAATGAAGATGGTTGACTTTGGGTTTTGACAGAATGTTTTTTTTTTTTTGCGTTTTTCGTTTTGGATGCAATGCATGTGTGGTAAAGCTACACCTAGTCTCGCTTGAGTCGGTTCCAGTTGATGGTCTATGTAGCTCATCCCTCCATTATAAACTCTGAAGCTGGTCTAGCTGCTGGGGTCACTGTCAGGGTAGAGACTCTCAAGTGAGGCCGGGTTGGTGATTGGTTTTTGGAATTTGGATTTTTAGGGAGTGATAACTCCCGCATGGTGGTCCCACGGTATGACACGCTCTTTCCCTTTTAGTCACTGGTGCGCATGGTGATTCTGAGTGGGAGAGGTTTGAACTCGGTTGTCTTTTCTATCCCTCTGAGATCGGGCTCTGGCGGTCGAGATATTGGGATGAAAGTGTGTGTGGTGTGGTGACAATGAAACACATGGTTATGCAATTTTTGAGATGGACATGACTCGTGAATGATTGATGGAATTGAAATGGCTGGAAGTGCAAGCGACTCTTTTTTTTTTGTGTGGAATGCGATGCATGTGTTTTGCTTTGTGCTCGGTTGCATTTGTTGGTGTTGTTTATTTAGGGGATACCTCCTGTAGATACCGTGAATTCTCGCCCCATAAAGCAAAGTTGATAAATGATATATAACTATGAGGAGTCGTTCCTTATTCATTCTTCTCTTTATTCGTGCATGCCAAAAGAAACCAAGTTTTTCGGGTTCTTGACCGGCTGCTCGCTCGTTTTCGGGCTCTTGACCGGTTGCTTGCTCATTTTCGGCCTCTTGACCGGCTGCACGCTTGTCTTCGGGTGCTTGACCGACTGCTGGCTCATTTTCAGGCTTTCACAACGAAGCAATACTGTGATCAAACAAAACGGGTTGGTGTTCTTATGATTTTCAATAGTTTGAACTCGAACCGGTGTCTCTAGTCTTCATGTCGTTTGGCTCAGGTTGGTACGCCTCTGATTTTGTAATTGAACGATTGGTGTCGGTCTTCATGTCGCTCGGCTAGCTCCACGGGCTGGTGCGCCTCTGATTTTTAGCTCGATCCGCTCCGACGAGGGAAATGAGGGATATTCTTGAGAAAGGAAAAGGTGAATGGTCAAGCACAAAATCTTATGTGAAAATCCACCACTTTTGTGAAAACACGAAATGACTAGTACGCTCCACAGTAATGACCGCTGCTCTTGAAGGTGGGTAGAACTTCAAAAATAGCGGGTCATGACATGGAGACTAAATCATTTATTTTGAAATACGTTTGTGAAAATCAACTTTGAAAACTGTTTTGAAAACTATTTTGAAATAATGTTGGTGAAAAATGTTGTTTGAAATTCGTTTGTAGAAAGTAGGTTTTCAAAATCTATTTATGAAAATTGTTTTGGAATAACATTCTAAAGATGAAGTGGCAAGATTAAAACCGCAAATGTTTATGAGAAAAATTTAGGTGGGATTTGAAATTAAGCGAGCTCGTAAAACAGCTTTAAGAGATGTGCAAAAGAGAATTCCGAACGTTTTGAAACAGATTGGTTGGAAAAAGCAGTTTGCACACATGCATAGCAGAAGTAAATCGTGGTTGTATTTGATGTGGAGTTGTAAGTGTTAGTGTTGGGATAATCACTTTCCAGGTCAATTATGATTCCGTCTCACCGGGGAACCATCGTCCCTTCACTGTCATCTCTCGGGGTTTTTCTCTGCTATGCCCCTTGCGGGGCACGTCATCAAGAAAGTCCGGAGTGCTTAAGTTCGAAAGGTCACGGATACCAAAACAGTGATAGGAACCATACGCCACGGCCAGTGATGATCCGACAACACCCACTTTTCAGGAAACTCGGGGAGTATTGCATGGGAACGGGTCTCTCGTCATCTGCACGGTCAGGTGTGTCTAAAGTCCAAATTATTCACTGACTACGTTGTACCATGTATGGTATCCGGTAAATACGGGATCCTCTATGGACGTGTAGCGTGACATTGGGCTTTAGAGACACCCGTGGCGCAGAGGAACAATGGAGAACTGAGCCCATGCAATCTTCAAGGTAAGGCAAAGAGGTGGTCAGACAGGCGGCATACAAAGGGGGTGACTACCCATAAAACCCGTCTTAGACACCGGATTAGGCAGCTGGACACTGAAGGCTCATGGTTCACTATATGCTGGCTTAAACTCGGATAATGAAGGATATTTTGGATCATGAGCCTGCAGGGCGTAGGTCGATGACCATCTTGCCCCGTGGGTTAGCCATTTATATAAATGACCCAGCTCATGGGAAATCAACCGTGGACCGGTCGGGATTCCGTGACTCGTGGATAAATCGGGTGACACAGAGGAATGCATGTCCTAAGCTACCCTCCCAATGCACCCCACAATCATAACATAAATATAAAAGTGATGAAGTCAGCACCAACCTATTTGCTAAGGATTTTTTCTTGAAAGTGATTCCAAATTGGTTGCTTATTAACCTAGAGGGAGTTAGCTTCATTCAATCCTAAGTGTCTCTTTCTAATCGTGAGCTAATCATTAACCCATTTGTTGTAATGTTTGTTGAGGATCTATCAAGTCCTAACTGTCCTCATCAGGTACACACTCTAAGCGTGGAGTAGAGTAATCCTAGAGGCTTTGAAATGAATCTCATGAAGGTTTTGAAAGAGGTGGGGAAATCTTGACAATTTGAATGGAGTTCAGTCTTCCTTGAGTTTGAGAAAAACTAACTCAAGTTTTCCCCAGCAGAGTCGCCATTCTGTGGAGGGTGATTTTTCGGTATGAGGGGGGTCTTTTCAAAATATGGTTCTTGACTGAAAAGCCTAGATCCTAAAATGCCATTCTGTGGAGGGTGAAAACCCGTTATTCTGGCAGCCCTCAAATACCTACTCCATCGTCCGTCTTTCCCAGAAAGCATAAAGGGGAGTGCAAGTGTGCACTACACCCCTCTCAATGGGCTCCACGCGGACTTATGCCTCTATAAGGCGGAATTGACTAGAGTCGCCACCTAGTTTGACCTATGGGACTAGGAAGGGAGGAGAAGGGTTCTAAGAACCGTTAATTGACTCTGATGATTTGTTGCCTATGGATAGGACTTATCTGATCATACTAGAGATTCTGTGTGGGTTCACACTGGGTTACACCCCTCGGAAGTGGCAACGACCACGACTTCGGATTGGTGCCCGAGGAAACCTCGGTCTCCAATTATTGGGATTGCCTTCTTTCAAAACCTTTTTTTAGAGAGATTCATTTAAAAGCCAAGGATAGGATTAAAAGAGCGTGGAGTGTGGAAAGTTGATGAGGCGAGCTTTTCTGCCAAGCTAGCGCCAAGAAGAGGAACTAATGAATTCGAATGAGTATGACAGAATAGGAGTATTTTGAGAGTTTAAAGAAGTCGAGGGTTAATGGGAGTCAAAGGGGATTTGAATGTTTGACAGACATGAATACCACCTTGGAGTGGGGAAAAGGGGATTTTTGATTGGAATGGGGTCGCACCCTGGATGGGCTGCCTACGTACTCAACTCCCTGTTGAGATCAGACCTTACGTAGTTCAGATTTTTGGAGATGTTTGAAGTTTCGGATTTGAGGGGGTAGTCTGTGAGACGCTCGGGTCCATGAGACGTTTGAAACCCTGAGATGTCAGAGTCTGTGAGACGCTCGAATCTGTGAGACGCTCGGGTCTGTGAGATCTTCAGGTCTGTGAGACATTCAAATCATTGGGATGACAAAATCTGTGAGATGCTCGGGTCTGTGAGACAATACGGGGTTGTTTGGAGGTGAGATGGACGAGTGAAAATGGCATTTTGATTGATGTGGGGTCGCACCCTGTGTGGGTTGCCTACGTACTCAACTTCCTGTCGAGATCAGACCTTACGTAGTTCAGGTCTTTTGGAGGTTTGGGAGTTTTGTGGTTTTGAAGGAATTGAGGTTTTGACCTTTTGGGTCTTTGAGGGGTCAAAGAGGTTTTATGGTCGTTTTGTGAGGTTTGACAAATTGTCGGGTTCATTTTGAAGTTTGAGGTGCAAAAAGTCTGTGAGACACTCGGGTCTGTGAGACAATTGAAATCTTGAGGTGACGGAGTCTGTGAGACGCTCGGGTCTGTAGGATGATCAAGGCTTGAAAGGGTTACAAGTTTTGAAGGTGTTCGGTGTGAAAAGCTAAGGGTTCTTGAGGTTTTTGAGTTTGCTGAGTCTATGGAGATATTCGAGTTCGTTGAGCTGCTGAGACAGTCGAGTCTGTTGAGCTACTGAGACGGTTGAGTCTGTTGAGCTACTGAGACGGTCGAGTCTATTAAGCTGTTAAGACGTTCGAGTCTACTGAGCTGTTGAGACGTTCGAGTCTGTTGAGCTGCTGAGACGTTCGAGTCTGTTGAGCTGCTGAGACGTTCGAGTCTGTTGAGCTGTTGAGACGTTTAGAGATTCGAGATGCTTGGGTTCTAAGGAGTTTGAAGTTTCAAGGAGTTTGAGATTTATGATGTTTGGAATTATTTGGGATTGAATTGAAGTTGAATTGAATTGGGAATGAAAAGAATTTTGAATTGAATTGGATTGAAATTGAGATTGAATCTAATTGAATTAAGAATTGAATTGATTTTGAATTGGGCTTGAACTGAAATGAATCGGGTTTGGAATTGAATTTGGTTTGAGTCGAATTTGGTTGGGGTTGGAAAACAAGGTGGGTCAAAGTTAGACCAAGTCAAAATGGGATTGAGTCACAGTTGGGTCAAGGTCAACTTGGGCTGGTCAAAGTTCGGATTGGTCAAAGTTTGGGTCTTGGTCAAAGCTTGGGTCTTGGTCAAAGTTTGGGTCATGGTCAAAGTTTAGTCAAAGGTCAAGGTTTGGTCAAAGGTGAACATACGGGTCAAGGTTTGGTCAAAGGTCAACATTCGAGTCAAGGTTTGGTCAAAGTTTGACATTCGGGTCAAGGTTTGATTCTTGTGGACTTGCTTGGTTTTGTGAACTTTGGTCAAAGTCAAAGGTTCAGTCAACTCGAGTTTGGTCAAACGTTCGGGTCAAGGTCAAATCGGTTTGACTTTTGTGGGTTTGGGCTGGTCTAGGCTCAATGGGCCGAATTGGATTTGGACTTTTGGGCCTGATTTGGGCCTTGGCTTGATCTGGGCTATGGATTGGGTTTTGGGCCGAGTTGACCTTTTGGACCAATTGGGATTTAATGGGCCGAGTTGAGTTTCAGGCCGATTTGGATTGATTGGACTTGACTATGGATCTGGTTTGAGGGTGGGTTAAAATGGGCCTTATTGTTTTCGGGCTGAAGTGAGCTTTTCGATTTGGGCTGAAGTGGTTTTGGGTTTGCCTGATTTTGGCATTTGATTGCTAGGCTTTTCTATTTGGATGGGCTAAGAAATGTTTCTGGGCTGAAATGAGCCTCGAGTTTGATTTGGACTTTGGTGCCCCATTTGGACCTTGGGCCTTGGTTGGGCTTTTGATTTTTGGATTGAAGTGAGCTTTTGATTTTTGGGCTTGATTTGGTTTTGGGCTTTTTATTTGAAGCAATTTGGATTTTTGAGAAATGGGCCAAAGATGAGGTTTATTGATTTTTGGGCTTGATTTGGTTTTGGGCCTTTGAACTTTGATGGGCTTTGGAAAATTTGGGAAGAAATGATGAATCAAATTGAAATGAATTTTGAGGAAGTGATTTTATTAATACATGTTATTATAATAAGATGTGGTTTGGGTCTAGGGATTACCCAGTTTATTAGGTGGGACCATGGCTCACCTAAATCTTAGGGTTCACCCTCTATCCTAAGGCTTGGACCTAAGGACAATAACTAAGGCTTAAGACATCAATAAGCAATGAGCAAGGGGCATAAATCACAAAGCAGCAACGCAAATATCTCACATAAGGTACAAACATTGGAGAAGCAAAATGAAGTGTAAACATTATGTACAAAAATTTAGTGATTGAACACTAGCGAAAATCCTACAAGATTTCAAATTAATCTCCAAGCTCAAATGAATATATAAGGGAAAAATAAACGCTAGAACAACATAATCCGAAACTAGCTAGAGATAACATGCTAACCTTGTTTACGTGCAAAGAATGAATTACAAAAATGAATAAGTTCTAAGACTACAACCGAAAGTAAGAACAATAAACAAATTACAGATTAATACAAACATAGATAACAATCTTAAATAGAGAGCTGCTATGGGGGGTCGCATCGACGCCGCCTCACTTGAGCTAATAGGATCAGCAAGAATTACACCAACCGTTACATGTGTTTGAAGCGGAGACCCCGGTAGTCCAAGCCACGATCCCGTTGCTTAGTCTTAGAGTAGTTTCCCGTTCCACGAGCATTAGGTACATGTCAAAGAAACACAACCAAGAGAGGCACGATACATCAGTCAAGAGAACGGAGGGAGGTTGGGATGTGTGCAATGGGATCATACGGCCCCTCTCAATGGGAGGAAAGGGGGCAATCTAATCATCTCCCACACCCCAACCGAGAACATAGAAAAGAATTTCAAGCTGCCAACAAATGCTAAGGATTGTAAGATAAATCAAGCATCGGGGTTGCTACTCAAATTAATTCGTCATCTTAGATTATGACTCCAACCGAAGTGTAGTATCAAAGGGGTGAAATTGTGAGTCATGTGGGATCATACCTAGAAGGGTTTATATCATTTCCCTCTAAGATGAGGAATTAATAAGGACCAACCAACCTTGTGATTTATCTAACAATTATAGCATAGGGCAACTATCACTCTATTCATGTTGATATCTAAGCGTAAAGGGACAAGCAGATGCTAGTTTCAAATCGATTTCCCAAACTGATATCAATGCGCAAGGGACGAGTTCAAAACTGAGACAATTCAATTTCCAAACCAAATTCAGGGCGTAAAAAGAAATCAGCAACGTCGCTAAATACAAGAAAACTGACCGATAGGGTTTTCAAACCCACAGAGGTATGCCCAAAGCGCAAGATATTTGCACAGTCCAAATAGGGCCACAAGTCCAGCAAGAACAAACCACCGCAAGCCCAGCAAGAACAATCCAAGTCGATCAAACCCAGCAGTGTCCAATATGCGCCTCGGTTTAAACATGAAACCGGAAAGTAGTTAGTGAACCGTACTAAACAAGCGAAACAAACGGGGCTGTCATAGTGAGGTCTTCTAGTGTTACAAATCAAACATGGCCTTATCTTCTTCCACCAGTGATCACATAAGCGAAGCAAAAGCTCTAATCCTGGGGTTCACTGTCAATTTCTTTTCCTCCTCGCCTATTCACGTAAACAGATTTCAAGACACAAGGCCTAGTAATCCTCTTCTTCATATATTTAGAAACAGAAACAGATTTCGCTGACCATATGTCCTCAGAGCAAAACAGACATTCAAACTATCGGTGTAAACTATCAGTGTAAACATCAGAAAGCATGGAATAACGACGAGTCGAGCATGAAGTAGACAGTATTTTTCATTCTGAGTTTAACAAATAACAAGGGACAGACATTGATAGCAAAAGGGGCACGTGTAGTTCCTTGCATACTCAGAACACACCAAAGACTTGAGCAAAGTGTTAATTCAACTGCTACACTAAGGAAATGACAGTGAGTCTCGGATAGAAGAGTAACGAGAGCTTCCTGCAAAACAAGGACTTCAAGCATCATAAAATAGATCTCGATTCTTTTAATATTTCAGGACGAAAATAGCAGATGAGATGGAAATCCGGACTTCACTTAAGCAGATTGGAGTTTCTGGTTACAGGCTCCCCTGACAGACTTCCTGAGTCTCAAACTCAAACGCCAATAAATCCAATCAACACTTACCAGCAATATATTCGCACAAGAGAAAAATACACAGATTATCAATACCGAAAGCAAACTTAGCAACTCCCGTTTGCAGTAGAATCCAACGATTCCATCAAGATGGACTCAAATAAACCAACAGAACCAGGATAATCGAGCAAATCGTTACCAATTAACCTCAGGAAATGGATAGCCGAAAAGGATAGCAAAAATTAAAGAGATTTACGACCATATCTCAGAGGCGATTTGGTAGCGACGGCCCATCGATTGCTTCGCCAGCAAGATCTCAAAATTACCGATGAAGAGAAAGGAGAAACGGAGCATCTAAGCTCCTCGATTGCCAGTTTGGGTTGAAATTACCGGGAGAGAGAGATTGAAGATGGAAGGTACTGCGTGTTCCTTGTCGCCAGATTTTCTCAAGCGAAGGGAATGGAGGACAGAGCATGGATTTTCCTTTTCCGCTGGTCGGGTCGCAAAATCGTCAAAAATTGGGGAGAATGAGGGGCATAGCGTGTGCGTTTTTTGTTGGCCAGTTGCATAGCAAGATTTTTAGTGGTGAAGAGAATAAGTGTGGAGTCGTTTCGTAAGAAACTGGGAG